>MU228114.1:0-21645 GCA_018584345.1 Thuja plicata
AAATCTTCCTCTTATACCTAAAATGGTTAATCAACATAAAATGGAAATCATACACTCTAGTGTAGTGGCCTTCTAAAGTAAAGTATTGGATTAAATCCTTAACCAGTTTCCCCCAGAACATCTTCATATGACTTCGTAGGTAGAAATTTCCACTCTACTTCAATAATAGGGGTTTTTCCTTGGGGTTTTAGGGTATAAACAGGCTGCATTCTAGGCCATGACATGACCTCTATATTACTTCAAACTAGACATATTCATACTATTAATCTCTAAAATTAACTTCTCATTGACATTGAAGGTCTTACCACACAGAATTACCTTGGCATTATCCCAACTTTCAGAAAATTCCCTATAGATATCTTTTTCATAACCGTGTAGCCTCTCCATGTAAGACGTGACTCCACCCTCTTTGAGAATACTCCAAACCTTTGCCTCTTTCTTCCACTTATAGACATTGGGTTCTGCATGTTTGAGCTTGCCTCCCATGTTCATAGAGAACAAAACATGGGCATTATTCACTGTGAGAATTTCTCTACCAGAGACACATAATAAAATGCAAAAGACAGAGAGAATAATGAAAATGACACTTTTAATGGGCTTAAAAAGACCCTGTGCTTTGAAAATATAACACTTGGAATAATTATTTTCCTACCCTTTATACGTACTAGATGCCTTTGTACAAATTTTTAACAACTTACCTTTCCTTATCATCATAAATAAAATTACACCTTGATTCTGATGGATTTGATCATACTTTATAAGGCTTAGATCCTCATAATTTAATCCTTGTTCTCCTTGCTAGGAGCTGACATCATCACTTTGTACTCCCAAATTGGCCAAGCTGTCAGCCACAGTGATTGTTTCCATGAAAGAGTGGGTGATGTAGGTGGCCTCGAAACTACTTAAGAGCATTTTAATCTAAACTATGATGTGACTTATATTCCATGAAGGTTTGTGATTTTCTTTAATGCAATTAATGATATTCATTGAGTCACCTTCAAGCTAAATTTTAGTACAATTTTGGTACTTCTCAATCTTATAGAACTGAAGAGTGGCCATTTCTTTGGCCATGTGAATAGACTCTATGCCAATGGGGAGAGACACAATAGAAACATAGTTTCCATGAGAGTTTCAAACAATGCCGCCACAACCCACCTTTCCTGGGTTCCCTTTTCTTCCCAATCAAATTTATCCTTATACCATATGGCTTGGAGGGAGAACCACACTGCTCCATCACATTTTTATTACCAGGTTTAGATATTGAAGAAAAATTATAGTTTCTTATGACACTCTTGTCTTTAATACCTTCCGGTAGAGTAGGTTTCTGATCACAAGCCAAATGAATATTTTTAACAATATTTTTGATGATTTTAGAACCCACCACCAAAGGAACAAAGATATCATTTCTAAAGATACGATTGTTCCTTTCCTTCCATATCATCCAGATAACATGAGGGGCAGATAGGTTCCATAAAAACTTCCCTAGCTTGTGAGAGAAAGGAGAGTACCATTGGGAAGCAAAATCAGTGATGGAATTTGGGAGTACCCAACCGATGTTCCAATTTTGCATCACAATTGACCAGGGCTCTCTAGAGAATGAGAAATGCAAGATAAAGTAGGTAGTAGTTTTAGCCTCTTGCACACACATGTAGCATCTATTAGGAAGCACCCAACCTCTCTTAGAAATATTCTAAGTAGAGAGAACCTTATCATGGAAAAAAAAACAATAAAAAATGTTAATCTTAGGGATGAGATAAGGAATCCAAACCTTATCCCAAAAGGGAAAAGAATCCTGAATGGAAGTGAGGTAATAATCCAAGGACATTGAGAATCTTCTACTCGAGTTAGGGGACCAGATAAGTTGGTCTTGAGAATTCTCTTTAACCTCCCATGGAGCAATATCATGATCAATATCTCTCAGTACCATGGCTATTTCATAGAGTCTAACCCATTTATTTTCCCTCCAATAATCAGAAACCTATCTACTAGGTCTTCTTATACATATTTGATCTTGTTGAGTAAGTTTAGCATACTAGATGAGAGGTTTCTCTTTGATCCAGGGGTCCTCCCAAAACTTGATCTTTGTACCATTTCCAACCCTTGATATAGAACCTTTTTTAGAAAGGGATTTATCTTTCAGAATGCTATTCCAAATAAAGGAACCATGCGCATTGATAGGTGATGAGAAAAAATCACCTAAACTTGGGGTGGCATACAGGTATTTAAATTTGAGAATTTTTTTCCATTCTTTTTCTTCATCAAATATTCTCCATGTCTATTTAGCTAGCAGCACTTGACTAACCTCTTTGATTTTTCTGATTCCTAAACCCCCATACTTTAGAGGTCTACAAACATTATCCCAAGCCATAAGATGAACCTGATTCTTATCCTTGGTTCCTAACCACAAGAATCTTTTCTGCAATTTCTCGATTGAGTTAGCAAATTTTGAGGGGATAGGAGACATGCTTAGAGCATACACATGAAGGTTCTGGAGGGAACATTTTAAGGAGTAGGACCTTCCCAACTTGGTTGAGAAGAGCTCCTTTACAGCCAACAAGTTTTCAATTGAATCTATCAATGATGTCATTCAAGAAGGAATTTGGAGATTTCAAACCCATAGGGAGGCCCAAATACACAGAGGGAAAGGGAGAGATCTTACACCCTAGATTGGTTTCCATTTTCTATTGTTGATGAGGGGGACTATTAACAAAAAAAAAGGAAATTTTCTCCCAGTTGATAAGATGCCCTATAGAAAAAGAGTAAGATTTTAGGGCCTACTTAACGTTTCTAGCTTCCTTGATAGAAGAAGACCCCATGAGAACAGTTTTGTCCACAAACTTTTTGTGAGAGAAAGAGTGACTATTCAAGGAAGGAAGGAGGCCCTACAAGGACCCAAACTAGACCAAATTAGATAAAAATATCCCTAGGATTTCATCTATAATATAAAAGAGGATGGGGGAGATAGGACCCCCTTGGTGAAGACCCCAGAAGGGGATAAATTTAATCATCTGATATTCCATGATATGACCCTCATTTATTAACTTGAGAGAAGATATTGTGGATGGTCCTTTGGCTCCCATCCACAATGATTTTTCTACTTTCCTATTCTCTTGTGAGTTTGTTGGGTTTTCTGGCCCTAGTAGTTTTGGGCGTTCCAACATCTTCTCTCATTGCTCTTGTAATGACTCTGCCTTGGGGCATACCACAGATCAGGTTAGATTTTCCTTCATGTTTATTTTTATTGTCTATGACCTTAGTCTAAAGGTCATCC
Organism: Thuja plicata; assembly: GCA_018584345.1. Lineage (NCBI taxonomy): Eukaryota > Viridiplantae > Streptophyta > Pinopsida > Cupressales > Cupressaceae > Thuja > Thuja plicata. The sequence continues at coordinate 3,272 of MU228114.1, forward strand.
ACACTATCCAAGAATGAAATCAATTCCTCCGTTGAGTCTGCCCAACTTTTCTTTCTTTGTGGTGTTTTGGGGCTAATGGCCCTCTCCATAGTTCCTTCTCCTAGTATGAATAACTTTTTATCATATTCATATTCTAGCAGAGCCTCACTAGTTATAGGAGCACTATCTTCATTCCAAGGATCACAAGGGATCTCTGTTTCACCTTCCTCCAAGATACTTTCTTTCTCAAAGGCTAGCTCACTAGCCTTTACCTCTACACTGAAAACTTTAGCCACAATTTGATCCAACACAGGAGGCACCAAAGGCATAGGAGGGAGAAAAATAGAGGGGTTCTCTTAAGAGAAACAACCTTGGATCACCTTAGCTACTAAACCAGAAGCTTTAGAGGGGGCTATTGAGGGTTGTACCAAAAAAATTTCTTTCCAAATCCTTTTAAAGGCTCTCTTAGGAACTGCCTTAGCTTTCTAGATATTGAGAGGGAAGTTCTTCTCTCTATGAACAGACTTCTTGCAATAAAATAAGACAAAGGGAAATCATTCAAATTCAACTGTTTGAGACCATTTGCCCAGTTTAGACATACTATTGATACTTTGTAGTAGGTCAGTAGATTAGAGGATGTCCACACAAATCCTATCATAAACATGTCTTGATCTAGAAGTAGTCATAGGGTCAATGGAAAGGAACTCCCCAAAATAACTAGCAAGCCCTCCTAGGATGTCTTCATGCCAGTATTCTAGAGGGAGACCAGGAAATCTGACCCACATCAGGGATGACACAAAAAAAGTTGAATCATTGAGTTTCAGATTGGGATCCCATTTATGGAGTGCTAGAGAGAATATACCAACCATCCAAGGTCCTCCACATAACATTTTGGACATATCTTCATTATTAGAGAATTTGAAAGAGAAAAAACCTTTGGACATGGCAACAATTTCCACTTTCCCCTTAAGGAACCAATTTTTCTAGGCAAACTACCTAACCACTTCAATATTGGGTCTTCCCTTAGAAAATTTTCCAATCAAAGTCATCTCCATAGAAGTGACCAAAAAATAAATCAAAGGATCAGGTATAAATATAGAAAATTCCCCCTTGGAAGGGTTTAAGACAACATTCACTTCTAGAAAATGAAGATTTACTAGTAGGTTTAACTCCAAATAAAGTAGACCACTTACCCCTACTATTAGGATTTTGTTCAACAGAAAGGGTAGGTCCCTTCTGGGAAGATTCAATTTGTAGAAGAGGCCCACCATTTTTAGAGGTGCTTTCCCCTCCTTTTCTCTCAAAAACAACAAACTTTGTTAACTTCTGACCATTTTAATCGAGAATATCTAACCCATGCTCAAGTTGATCCCCTCTAGCAATCCTAACCATAGGAAAATGATTCTATTCCATAACTACATTAGTTTTTATAGGACAGCTATTTCCAAGCAAGGCATTCAAAATTGAACCAGTTTTCTCGCCTGAAGTCAACCATTTTTTGCAAGATGGATGAGTTGTTAGGAATAGCCACAAAACATGTTAGCTTCAATACAAAATATATTACAATTATATTTAATATTCTACCACCAAACCTAAATATAGGTCATACATTAATTCTTCATACCACGTTACCACAAGACCTAAAGATAGGTCACCCTTAAGGAACATTTCATATCATAGTTACCGAAGATAGGTAAATTTTGGAACCGACGGAACACCACAACCAAGTCTGTGACTTTATCAATCAAAAATTCTAAACCAGCAGATAGATGAAATGTAATAGAATCTATCAAGACATAAAATATAATTGTTATACCAAAATCATCTAATGAACTCCAAGAATGTTCAGGTAGCAGGGATACCTAGAAGGTCTCTAAAACTCAGTAGTCAACAGGTACCACCCAAAAATTCATTCATCTACAATAACAAAAACACACAGATGTACCAAAGAGATGAATTTCAATAATAGGAACAAGTACACCCAACACCATAGTCCAAAACTTCCACACTGTAAGTTTTTTCTACATATAACTAAACCACTGATATCTAACCAACAACCAACAAACATCCAACCAAAACTGAAAAACAACCAACTGAAACAAATGTACAACTGGAATAAAGTTTTTGACACCAATGACAATAATTTTAGCATCTTCTCAATGAACTCAATAATATACCCCTTTGGAATTTATCACAAAACAAAAAAACTCTAAAAAGAATCAAAATACAACATTTCCAAAAATTCCAAAACAAATCCCCCTAAGTTAGATATTCCTTTTACAAAACTTCTTACTTTTTCTCCCTCTTTTTTCCAAAATGGAAAAGGGACACACACTAGAATACAAAAAAACAAAGAAGGATAGAAATCCCAACATTAAACACTTTCTTATACCTTTCTTTGATGATTGGAAGCTTCATTTCCACTCAAACACAACAGTACCCATCTGAGTGCACGGATATCATGTTCTACCTATTTGTCAAAAGATGCACTCTAATCTAGAGACTAAAACCTCCACTCATTATTTTCTATATTAGCAAGGATACCAAAAACATGCTCTAACCATACTTCAACCAAGTCCTTCACAAGCCAAAAAAAATTCACCAGATCTTCTCTCTATCTCTGCAAGTGTAAAATATCATCCTAAAGATGACCAAACTTTATTCTATTTTTTCCTCCTTCATCCTTGAATTAATCATAATTATTCCATAATTCATTAAATTCTATCTCAATAACTTCATTTATTCCTTCGAAAGTGTCAATAGTAGAAGGCCACCAAAGACAATATATGTAAATGTCTAAAATTTCTTTTATGCAATCCTTTGTTTCACTGATCATCTTGGATAGTCTTTGTTTAGCATTGGTACATGTATTCTCAATAGATTCTCTCATTATGTAGTATTTTTCATAATATTGCATGAATCTTCCTTCAACTACCTTTACCAATTCAACTAATAGAACACCTGATACATCCAAATTAATAATCTTCTAATGAATCAAGTGATCATTCAACATATCCTCAATATTTTTTCTAATCACCCAAGAGAAACTAGGCCTTAATTAATCCACTCTTTCAAACTCACCATCTTCTAACATAAAGTGGACCTCATCATAATCCACAGATCTAGATTTTGAGGGAGAAACTGCATCTTTTCTACCTCTTCTTCTTCATTCTCCTCTGATTTCTTCTCATCCTCGTCCATTTATTCTTCATCTTCTAAAATGGTAACAATCAATTTTACTTTATTACTGATCTTTCTCCTCTTAGGTTTTGAAAGGGAACCACCAACAGTAATATCCAAATCCTTCTAACCAAAGAAGGAACCCTCCTCAACATGACTCACAGGAGAAACACCAAAAACAACCAAACCAGAGAAAATATTCATCCATAATGATGTAAAATATGGATTGCATGCATCTTCTCTATTTTTTTATAAATCCTAGATATCTTAAAATTTGTTTACTGAAAAGGATTTCGGACCTCCACTCTATGTTTTCTCTACCCAGTATTGACCTCAAGAAATAAAAAATCAAACACGCAACCAAAGATCCAAACCAAAATCCATTACCATATTCTACTAACATCTTGACATTCTCAAGCAAATTATCCAAAAATAGTTTACACAGATCAAATTGAACACCTTCTCTAACCATTTTATGTGCAATATAGACCGCTATGATAGATTTATCACCATCATTATTTTGAAATAAAATTTTGAAAGTTATTCTATAGGAAACATACCTCACCACTAAATCTTCAAGAGAGTTTATCAAGAGTGCATATTGATCATAGTCAATACCTATCAAATCCTTCACTTCCTTATACTTTATTGTCTTCTTTCCTAGAAGTTCTTTAATATTTTACAACCCACGTATATCCTTAATTACTTCTTTTTTTATTATATAGGGTTTATCCAACTCCAGATTTCCATCTCAAAATTGACTCAGCAAAAACATGATAAATTCCTTGTCATCAAACCAAGGAAATTTGTTGGTTTTCCCTACTATAGATGGTTTATTGAGAAGGGGGTGAATCAAAAAATATTGAACCTTAATACTTAAAATCTAAATCTTTGATTCAACTCAGGTATTCAAACAACAAAAGCAACCAAAACTTATAAAATCTTCACAAACTTGATAAATTCATATAAAATAAGCAAATAACATTCACACTTATCAATCATCACATGAAAAACATCCGTGGGAATTGTCACCTACAAAAATAAATACTCTTCTGAAGTATACTCGGTTAAGAGCCAATCCTGTTAAATATGACAATGCATTTTTGTTAGATCTGACCCTATTAGGGGATTTACCTTAGACCTATTAATATCTTCACCCTATTAGGAGTGGCCTAGTTAGAGGAATTAAACATTCATCCTAGAATGTTACATTTCTCAAGGGTTTCCAAAAGTACTTGTTAGATCCACTCGGTTAAGATATTTTATGTTACAAATGTTAGTAAGCAACAGTGTACTAATGTGACTTGTGATTCTGCAACTATACTTTTCTTGATTAGATCCTTTGTTCACTCTCTAAAACTTACTGGCACCATCAACTCATCAGTCTCTCCTCTTGACTGGTTATCCAACTCTTTCACTACTCTTCTTGGTAGCTCTTCAACTTATCACTTCACCTGCATCTTTGTATAAAAATACAGACTCACCAATATATAGGTCTCTATTTTGCCTCTTAATCGTATTGATTAGGTTTTCTCGCAATTTCTCTCATTCGTCCAATCTTCTCAAATGATCTGATTCAACATATTTTCAACTTGGTTAAGTGGTTAACTATGCCTCATGACTTGCATTTTTTATTGGAACTCACAACTTTCTTTTTCCGCTTAATCTACATCACTAATTTTGAACTTGACTTTTCATGATCGTAGATCTTGCAACAAACTTTTTCTTCATTCTTGGAAACTTCTTAATCTCTGTGCCTTTATATTAAATGCATTCTTCTCCTTGTATTCAATCTCTATTCATGCTTTGTTCCATGCTCAGTGACTTTGGTGAACATCTTCACTCTGTATCTGACTTCACTCAGTTACCAACCTTGCTCGATAATTGACCTTACTTTGTTGCCAAATTTTCTTAGTGACTATCTTTTCTTTAATCGACTGAAAAACACTTCACTTCTTGGTAACTAGGTTGTTCCCTTTACCCAATTGAACTTTCTTCTTTACCAACTTAACAACATCAAATGTTAAGTAAAAAACAATTATATTAGTAGTTCCTTATCATTCTCTAATCTTTATTTTCTTCCCAATTAAGTTCCTCTCTAATTGATATGGAAACTTAATATAAACTACAAATCAACTGATTGACATCAATGACAAACTAACAACTGATCTATCCATTCTACTTGCTTGTATTCTTATGAACTTGGTCTTAATCACCATTACCATTAGTTGGTTAACAATCTCCCTCTTTGGCATTGATGAAAACACTATCAATTGATGATGGTTTACTCTGATCTCTTTGTACTATATTTTCTCCCTCTTAGCTTGTTCCTCCCCTTTTCCTTCTATTGCATTCTCCCTCTTACATCTAGTCTCCTTTACTTTTATTCATCACTTGCTTCTTCCTTTTACTTCTCCCTATTTCTCCCTTGTGGAGTCATAAATTACATACTCATCAATTACATACTTCTCCCTCTTTGACAACAATGCCAAAGATCTATACTCCCAAAATCTTGTTAAAGTAGTGAATCATACCTTGCATGTACTAATTTCTCTTTGCATACATAATTTCTTTCACAACTTTAGGCATCACCTAAAGTGTCATCACTCAGCATCAACTCAGAATTTTGATATTCTAACATGTTCTAAAACTGATGCAACATTCCTCTTGTATTTAATGAATGTTGGATAGGGGTAGGACCCCTAATTTACCTCTGAGATACTCAAAATCATCTTTTGGTAGTAGCTTGTTAAATATGTTAGTAAGTTGCTCTTTTGAATTCACATACTCCAATATTACAAGCTTGTCTTGTACTTTCTCTCTCAAGTAGTGATAATTGATAGATATGTGCTTGGTCTTTGAGTGCATTACTAGATTCTTTGATATGCTTATAGAACATGTATTGTCACAATAGATAGTGACTAGATCGGTGATCTCTTCTTTCATACCTTCTAGTAGTTGCTTGATCCACACAATATTTGCACAATTCATAGCTGCAACAACATACTCAGCCTTGTCAGTAGACTGTGATATAAAACTATGTTTCTTTCTTAGACATGTAGCTAGTCTTTCCCCTAAAAAGAAATCTCCTTCGATTGCACTCTTTCTGTCATCAATGTTTCCAGCCCAATCATCATCAATATAGACTTTCCAGTCAAAGTATCCTCCTTTATTATATAGTAGGCTGAAATCTTTAGTGCCTTTCAGATATCTAAAAATTCTCTTAACTACAGACACATGTATTTCCTTTAAATTGGAAGAAAACCTTGCAACAATTCCTACTACATAAACAGTATTAGGTTTGTTGTGCACTACATATTGCAACTTACCAATCATGGATTGGTAGAGTGTCTCATTAACTTCTTGTGACTCGTCCGCTTTAGATAACTTGTAGCCAATGACAATCAGTGTTCTAACAAATTTTGATTCATCCATACCAAAGGTCTTTAGGATCTCCTTGATATATTTTTCTTATGTGATATAGATCACATCCTTTACCTATTGAATTTGAAGTCCAAGAAAGAACTTAATCTCTCCAATCATAAACATTTCAAACTCCTTTCTCATCTCCTCAGCAAAAGGTTTGCACAATGTGTCATTTCCTCCAAAGATAGTGTCATCAACAAAAATCTCAGCAATTAAAACTTTTTTATTACTATCACATTTCAGATACACATTGTTGTTGTCACTAGTTCTTTGAAATCCTATTTTGATTAGATATGAATGCAATCTCTCATACCATGCTTGGGGTGCTTATTTCAAGTCATATAGTGCTTTGTGCAATTTTCATACCATATCTTGGTTATTATTCTTAGCAAATCCTTCATCTTGTTCAATATATAATTTCTCTTCAAGAATATCATTGAGAAATGCGAAATTAATATCCATTTGATAAACTTTGAATCCCTTATAAGCCGCATATGCTAGTAGAATCCTTACTCCTTCCAATCTAGCAATGGGTGCAAAATTTTCACCATAGTCAATTCCTTCCTCTTGTGCATACCCTTTGAAAACTAATCTTTCTTTATTTATGATTACATTACCATGCTCATTCAGCTTATTTATAAAAATCCACAATACCAATTACAATCTTATATTTTGGTCTCAGTACCAAAGTCCATGTATTATTCTTTTGAATTTTATCTATCTCTTCCTTCATTGCTTTCATCCAATCTTTACTTTCTAAGGCATCTTTTACTTTTCTTGGTTCAAGTTAATATATTAAACATGTTTTTTCTTACCTTGCTTCTTTTTTTAACTCTAGATATCTTATCTCCAATGATTTTACTCAGTGAGTTGTGTCTCTTTACATACTTTTCCAACTCGGGCTCGTTATCCATTGGTATCTCTTCATTTCAATCATTTGGTGGAAGCTCTCTCTGCTCATCTTCTTCCTCAATTTGTTCTTTTGGTAGGATGTAAAAAATCTTAGTTTGTACATAAAAAATATTTGATAATCTCTGTGTTCCTTCTTGATGTCTTCATCATTCTTCTCTGCAAATTCATCAATCCTCACATTTGCACTTTCTAAAATTTTGTTAGTACTATTATTCAAACATTTGTAGGCTTTTCTCTCAGTAGAATATCCCAAGAATATTCCTTCATATCCTTTAGAGTCAAATTTATCATCTCTTGCATCTTTCAGAATAACACCTACTTCCAAATACTTTAAAGTAACTTACATTCAATTTGTGTCCATACTAGATCTAATAAGGTGTTTTATTTGTTCCCTTCTTCAGTTGGACTCGGTTAAGTGTATAAGTATCAGTGTTGACTGCTTCTCTCCATAAGCTTTGAGAAATCACATTCTCAATCATCAATGTTCTTGCACAATCAAAAATGGATCTATTTATCCTTTTATCTATACTATTCTGCTGTGGTTTTCTCAGTGTAGACATCTACCTCTTTATACCATGTTCATTGTATAAGAGTGTAAATTCATCAAATGTAAACTCTCCGCCTCTATCAGATCTTAGACATTTCATCTGTCTCCCTATTTATTTTTCAACTCTATCCTTGTACCACTTAAACATTTGAAATGAATCAGATTTTTCTTTTAAAAACATAACCAACATCATTCTATAATAATCATCAACAAACAATGTGAAGTATCTATCTCCATATTATGTCTATGTTCTCATGGGACCACATAGGTTGGTGTGTACCAATTCCAATATACCTTGTGTAGTATAGGTTTTTCTTTTAAAGCTTTATTTAGTCATCTTACCTCCTTGACATTCTTTACACATTACATTCTCAAGTTTTTCTAGACTCAGTAGATCTCTTACTCTATTATTCTTACTCACTTTGATTAAGTTGTCAAAATTAACATGACGTAACCTTTTGTGCCATAATCATACATCATGAGTCTTAGAAAATAGACAAATCTATATGGATGTATCAAGGTAGAATAAGTTACCTTTAGATTGACCTCTAGTATCAATAAGACTTCCCTTCTGATCAAATACTTTAACCTTCTTGTTTTGAAATTCCATTCAGTGACCTGTATTGTTTAATTGTACCACACTCAAAAAACTATATTTTAGGCCTTCAACCCAATAGACATCATCACACTTAGTATTTTTTAGAAGAATTATAGAGCCTTTTTCCTTTACAGGATATGGGGCATCATTTCTAAATCTAACATTACCACCATTATGATCCTTCAAATTAATAAACTTGCCAATATCACCAACCATATGGTGTGAGCAACTGTTGTCTATAATCCATGCATCATTTTTACTTAATTATGAAATTAGGGCATTTTCTTCAATGTACCTCTCTTCATTAGATTCATCTTTAATAGAAACATAAAAAAAATCTTCTTCATCATCATTGATGTCATCATTAGATGAACCTCCTTCAACAATGTAGCATGCTTTCTTTCCTTTGTTCTTGAATTCTCTAAATCTTCTAAATTTGTTCTCACCCTTGTTGTTGTCTCTATTATATCTCTTCTCATTATTGTCATGACAATTAGAAGATATGTGACCAATATTTTTGTATGAAAAACATTTCATAGGTATCTTACCTCTATACTTTCCTTTACCTCTCGATAGTCTCCTAGCCAATAATGCTTCAAATTAAGCTTCATTATTTTCATCTTCAGCATATAGATCTTTAAGATCACTCTTGCAACTATGAAACCTTTCACTAGCACTACTTTCATATTCATCACTAGATCTAGAATATATAGAATTCCTAATAGTCAATGATGATTTGAATGCAGATTTGATCTTAGAAGTAGCAATAAAACTATTATCAAAATCATTTAGCTCAAAATAAGTTAGCTTACCAATTGTAGCATCTAAATTAATAACCATTTGTATAATAGATCTCATCTCTTTAATAGTATACATGTAGATGGAATAGATAGGTATAAATATTCTAAGCATCTTGCTTATAAAATATTCTTCATTAATGGTTCCACCAACACCTCTAATTGCAGTAGCAATCTCTTTCAGTCTTGTTCTATATGTAGTAATGTTTTCCCCTTCTTTAATTTTCATTGATTCAAACTTTCCTCTTAATCTTTCAGCCTTAGCTTTCTAAACATGTTGATCTCCACCAAAAACTAGTGTAATCCTATGACACATTTTCTTATCATTAGTACAACCTTCTAAATCATTGAACTCTAGGTCGGTGAGGGTAGAATTTATCTCTATCATCACTTGTGTATGCTATTGTATTTCTCTTATCTGCTCAAGTGTTAGAGGACCAAATAGTGGAGGTGAGTACTCATTGTCAAGATGATCCAGTGCATAATCTCCAATACCAGATATGTGAATCCTCATTCTGTTCTCCCATGTAGAAAATCTATTCCTATTCAACTTTGTTGCTTCCCTTTTTTACATCTTTGGACCTTTAACTCAAGTACTGTTAAACTTATCTTCTCAAAGAACTAGCTCTAATACCAATTTTTGGTTTTCACTACTAAAGATGGTTTACTAAGAGGGGGTGAATTAGAAATTATTGAACCTTAATACTTTAAATCTAAACCTCTAATTCAACTCAGTGATTCAAACAACATCAACAATCGAAACTTGTAAACTCTTCACAAACTTGATAAAATCATATAAAATAAGAAAATAACATTCAAGGTTATCAAGCATCACATGAAACACAAGAATTAATGAGGAAACCCAATTTGGGAAAAAACCTTCATGGGAATTTTCACCCACAAAATTAAATACTCTTCTGAAGTATGCTCGGTTAAGAGCCAATCATGTTAAAGATTACAATGCACATTTGTTAGATGTCACCCTATTAGGGGATTTACCTTAGACCTGTTAAGATCTTCACCCTATTAGGAGTGGTCTAGTTAGAGGACTTAAACATCATCCTATAATGTTACCTTTCTCAAGGATTTACAAAAGGACTTGTTAGATCCACTCAGTTAAGAGATTTTTTGTTACAAATGTTAGCAATAAACAGTGTACTAATGCGACCTGTGATTCTGAAACTATGCTTTGCTTGATCATATACTTTGTTTTCTCTCTAAAATGTACTGGGACCAACAACCCATCAACTCATTAGTCTCTCCTCTTGACTGGTTGTCCAACTCTTTCACTACTCTTCTCGGTAGCTATTCAACTTATCACTTTGCCAAAAACTTTGTATAAAAATACAAACTCATCAATATATAGGCCTTTTTTTAGCATCTTAATCCTATTTCATGGGTTTTCCCTCAATTTCTCTTAGTCATCTGATCTTCTCAAATGAACTAATTCAATTTATTTTCAACTCGGTTAAGCAGTTAACTGTGCCTTGTGACTTGCACTTTTTCTTGGAACTCACAACTTTCTTTTGTTGCTTAATCTACATCACTCATTTTGAAGTTGACTTTTAATGACCGTAGATCTTGAAAGAGACTTTTTTCTTTGTGCTTGGAAAATTCTTGATTTGCATGCCTTTCCATTAAACTCATTCTATCCTTGTATTTAATCTTTGTTCATGCTTTTTTTCATGCTTGGTGAATATCTTCACTCGGTATCTAACTTTTCTTGGTTACCAACCTTGCTTAGTAAGTGAGCTTGCTTGGTTTCCAGCTTCGCTCACTAATTGTCTTTTCTTTTCTCGACCAAAAAACACTTCACTGCACGGTAACTAGGTTGTTCCCTTTACCGACTTCACCTTTCTACTTTACCAACTTAACAACATCAATTGTTAAGTAAAAAACAATTATATCAATAGTTCCTTATCATTGTCTGATCTTTATTATGTTCCCAATTAACTTCCTCTCTGATATATATGGAAACTTAATATAAACCAAAAAAAAATTTCTTGGCAGCAACGATAAAATAACAACTGATCTAACCATTCTACTTTCTTATATTCTTTTGAACTCATTCTTAGTCACCATTACCATTAGTTGGTTAATATAATTCTCCCCAAATATCCAAAACAAGATTATGAACTCTCTAGAAATCTAATGTAGACAATCCAATTTCTAGTTGTCTAAGCTTGTTGTGATCAAATTCTTTCAATTCTACCTTCTTCAAAATCCTTGACACAACTGCACTGGTATCTTTGCAACTAAATATTATTCTTCAACCTCTCTCGAGATTTGTGAAAAACTATGATTTTTCTTCTTGCAATGGTGATAAATAATTTCAAAAATTCACTTTTATAACCATGATCCTTCATAATTACAATTCTTGTTGAAAATTTATTATCGCTAACATAACTCATTTGTTTAACCTACATTAATCATCTGAAATAATTGTAATAATTAATTATTCATCCAACATATCAGACACAAGCTATTTGCAATTGGTATCACCTTAGAGTTGTGGAAGTGACTGATATAACGTGGAAACCTAAGATGGGAAAAACCATGGACAAAATAATTCTCATGAAATGAACACTAGTTAAGTGGACACCGATTAAGGTAATTTTTACAAGGGCTCATTTTCATTCCTCACTACTTTTTGGCTCACAATCGGTTGGGCTAACAATCCAAAAATAAGAAAATTTAATTGTTGATACAAATAGGCTCATTGCCAATACAAAATGTTTTACTCACAAAATATGAACTAATATAATTTCATCTTCCTATGCATGAACTAGTTCTAGTTGATAGTACAATAGTCACCAAAAATAATAAATTTGGTAAAGATCTTCTTCCAGCATACACCAAGTTCTTGTAACATAGTATGTAAATCCTACTCTTGATATCACAATAACACTTCTATCAATGTCCTTTTTATTACATAACCCTACCACAAATTCACACATCCATACACACATACACTCACTCTTTGGTTACAAAATAATTTCTTTATTTATATATACATCTGATAATATAATTACGTATTCCATTGAAGCCACAAAACATGCCAGCTTCAATATAAAAAATAAAATAAAATTATATTTAACACGCTACCACTGAACCTAAATATAGATCATAAATAAAATTATTCATACCATATTACTACAATAGCTAAAGATAGGTAACCCTTAAGATATGCATTTTACATAGCATAATTACCAAAGATAGGTAAATTCTTGAATAAATAGAACACCACAACCAAGTCTGTAACTTGATCAATCAAAAATTATAAACCAACTAATAGATGAAACCTGATAGAATTTTTCTAGACACAAAATATAACTGTTATATGAAAATCATTTGATCAACTACAAGAATTTCTAGGTAGTAGCGATACCTGGAAGATTAAAAAAACTTGGCAATCAACAAGTACCACCAAAAACATTATTCATCTGCAATCACCAAAATATAGATGTACCAAAGAGGAATTCCAATAATAGGAACAACTACACTTGACACCAAATTCCAAAACTTGCACATACTCACTTTTTCAACATATAACTGAACTAATGATATCTAACCAAAATTCAGCAGACATATAACTACCAACAACCAACTGACATCGATATGCAACTGGTATAAAGGTTTTGACATCAATGACAACAATTTCAGCATCTTCTCAATGAACTCAATAGTGGGTTTGTATATGGAGGATATTTTAGAAATCCCAAAGGATACACCTTTTGATTGGCATAAGGAGGATACTAAAATTGAAGACAGATGGCACACGATGAAGGGGAAAAAAGATAGGAAATTAAAGAAAGAATCTTTAATATGGTCCTTCGGTCTCACTCTAAGGGTGAAACCAAAATAAAATCTTAATTATTTTGTATTTTGTCTTAGGGGTTGTCTTATTTTGTGGTATATTTATGGATCCTTCTATATTTCTCTTTCAGGATGGTGGTACCCTAGGTTTTTACCACCCTTGGCCTAGGCCAAGTCCTTTCCTGGTTCTTAATAAAATGAAATCACTATTACCGACCAAAAAAAATTTATACATGGAAAACCCAAACTAGGAAAAAACATAATGAGAACTTTCCCACAAGGATAATTTACTAAAGTATATAATCTAATAACAAATAATTAGGAGCTCATTGTTATAGAACAACATTCAGAGGCTTGTTTCCAATATAATAATGAATGTGAATAGTGAAGAAGGCATACTTCCTTACAATATAAATAGGAGCTCACGTCTCTGGACTTGCATAAAGAGTATCACTATCTCAAAGTACATATTCTTCTTTGGAGTAGATACAAATATATTTTCCTACTAATGTTGTCTATCTACATAACACTATCCAAAAAATTATAAAACTTATTACTACCTTTACTTCTTTGTCGCTATCATTGAACTCTACTTTATTGATCATTGAACTAGTTCGCACACTTTTTATGGTTTCGCACAACCACTTATAATTTTACAAGGCAAAAATAGTCCTTATATACATGATATATCATTGAAGATTACAATGATTTTAGCCAAACTAAAGAGGATATTACAAATGAGTTCTATGTTTTTCAAGGCATAAGAAAAATACAAAAAAGATCAACATCAATAGAATCTGAACCAAGGAACCAAATGGATAAATGATAAAAATTAAATACATAGGTCCTATATAGCATGTACCCATCTATATAAGATATAAGCATAAATTTTAAGACCCTGACCCAAATTAGATATTTCAACAATCAATAAATATAGCATCAAGATATAAAACTAAAAGAGTGATCCATCCTAGGAGGAAGATGGACCAAAGAACATGCTACACATGACCTAATGTGAGATCAACAATAAGGAGAACAAAAACCAAGAATAAATCAAATATTTAGAATAAAATAACTAATTTCCATCAATAACTAGACCTCCACATGCTATGGAGAGAACTAAATGCCACATTAGAATCCATGTCAATATGTCACATGAGAAGCCATGTCAACATGTCACATTATAATTTTCCATAGCATATTATTGGATAAAAAAAAACTAGAAAGAATGGAAGCACTAGATGAAACAATCTCTGGAACTCTAGGAATACACTCCTATTCACAATGAATGTCACAACCAAGGCCAAGTCTTGAATATATTTGAAAGAGTAGTAGCACAACTCTAAACCTAATTTCTAAAAGGGAACCTCTCTAAAAAGACAAATAACTATAACTGTAAGGTTTTTAACAACATACAACAGGGTGCTATAATAGACATCTAGGCCAGGTTGATATTTGGCAATAAGAATATAATATAGGAGCACTATAGAACACCATCTACTCATGATCATATGATACATTCTTGTCTTCAACTCTTTTGAGATCATACAAGATACATACTTGTCTTCTACTATTGTGAGACCATAAAGGATACATACTTGTCTTCCACTACCTTGAGATCATACTGGACTAAGAGTGTACTTGTATTCAAATATACTAAAGGTTCAGCATGCAAACCCACATCACCAAGATATATTGAAGGTTCAATACACAAACCCACATCATAAAGAATAGCATACTTTCAGACCACAAAGCTTGAGGGAATACAAACTCAAACTTCTCCGAAACATTTAGAAGAAATTTTTTAACATCAATGAAAAAAATATAATAAACATATATTTCTAATAGGTACTTGTCATGGATTTTAAATCTAGAGCCACTAGACCCTTGGATGTGTTGATTTTTTTCATCCTTCTTGTACAAATATTTAATGACTTAATCTTTTTATTTTATTATGTTAAATTATGATAACTGGTATAGTATTATTTTGTTATTTTTTTAAAAGTTATTTTGTTTATGTCACTTCATGTTTGGATTGTTTTCCAAGGTTTCCTTGGTTGGGCATTACACATAAAGTGTAACAAAGAGGTGAGTGTATGCCACCAAGTTAAAGTGATTGTGTACACCTTAATAGGGTCAATAGAATTAACATAGCATATATATATATAGAAGACAAGTATATTGCTACAATGATATTCCCCAAGCAAGGAAAACATTAAGGGTGATGGAGCCCATGAAAAAAAGAGATCACATAAGGGATGCACTAATTGGGGTTAGTATGAGCTTTTGATAATTCATATATCGATTACAATTATATTGAATTAATGTTATACCCCAAAGGTAATGTAACTATTGGATGATATCAGATTTGGATACTATGCTTGTTGTTGATATTCATGTTTTGTCACTAATGTCAACATAAGTTTATGTGGAGAGGACAAATTGGTTATTTGACTGACAGAAGTGTATGGACACTATATGGATGTTTCAGAATGATCGAAGATAGGGATATGGAGACATATGTGTAATGACCTTATTCCTAAGGTTTCTTGACTTGAGGTTACATATTGGTGATGTTACAGATGATTTAGTGAAGACTGATTTCTGGATAGTGACAGTAAAGCTTGACAGAGCAGGTCTCTATATTTTGTATATATCTTATAGATGAAGATGTTTCAGCAGATGTGAGCTTATGGGATGAATAAGGAAACATTGAATAATGTTTGTTACTGATTTATTGTTATGAAATTATTGGTGACATTAGTTGTAGCATGTATTCTGGAGGAGACCTATTTTGGTGGCCGGCTTCAAACATGTAGTGTCTATTATGAATTGTGGGTGTGGATTGCGGAACTTGGAGTATAAATGATGGATTGTAATTGATTTTTAATTGTTATAGGTATTGTGTGTATCTTAGAAAGGGGTTAAACAATTATTTTTATATTGGAAAAGCCTACTTGGCTGACCTAATTAATTATTTGTGTATTAGGAAAGCTTAATTGGCCGACCTAATGAATTATTGTAATAGGGTATATATGCAGATCTTTTCTTTGTAAAAGATGTGGTAGAGATTGAAAAGGAAGAGAAGTGTAAGCTGCGAGGCTTTTTTTTCTGCTAGATGTAGAGCAGAGTTTGTGATAATAATACTTCATTGGAACTGACCAAGCAAAGATAGTTGCTATCAGACAGTTCACTGGATTGTATATTTCCTATATACACTTGTTCATATTGTGAATCCTTGAGGGTGGATTTAACCTTCTTTGGGTAGTGTGCCTAGGTAGTGAGCCTACAAATTTTCTTGACTCCTAACAGGGTATGTCTCCTAACAAGGAGTATGTACTATAATGTTGTAATAAGCTCGTAACAGGGCTGAAACTTTTAACAGAGATACTATACTCTCAGTACATTATTTGTGGGTGCTAATTCCCACCAAGGTTTTACCTTTAGCAAGGTTTCCTCGACTACAAGTATTGTGTTATTGTGTTGGCATTTACTATGTTATCATTTGCATTGCATTTTTGGTTTATAAAGTTTAAATTTTAATATTATATCACAACTGATTCACCCCCCTCTTAGTTGTTGTTATGGGTTGTTATTCCTAACAATTGGTATCAGAGCTACTAGTCCTTAGATAGAAAGCTTAATAGTTTGAGGTGATCCTAAAGATGACTTATGATAGGAAGGATAGTCCAAAATTTGATCCTGAAAAATTTGACAGTTGGAAGAACAAGATGAGAACACATTTGCTATGTTTGTGAATTGACTACTGGATGATCACAAAGAAGAATTAAAAGATAGCAACTGGGGATAAATTGGAGAAAGATACTAAAGACAATAAGAAGTTATTTCATGTAATATGGTCACAAGGGAATCACTGATTGACGCACTTTCTGAAGGTGAATTTCTAGAATTATAAGACTTGGACTCTGCACATAAGATTTGGACAATATTGGAGGCACTATATAAAGGAGATAAGTTTAAAAAATAGGCTAAGTTACAAAACTAGAAGAAAAAGATGGAATCACTAAAAATGAGAATAGAGGAGAACATTAGGGCATATGGACAGAGAATTACTGAAGTGGTTACTGGCATTAGAAACTCTAGAGAAACTTACTGTACACCTCTCTCATTCGCAATTCGTGGTTCCCAAGCTTTCCAAAGGAGAGGGTTAGTAGCAAAGGTTTTATAATGATAGAAATCAAGTACACAAGAACTACTAAAATGAATAACTTGAAATGTAACCAATAAAATGTACAAGCAATGAAAGGAAAACAAATGAATGCAAACCCTAAACTACTTGAAGCTTCTACTATCTCTCTCTACTCCTTCCAAAATACTATTTTTGATGCTCAGTATTATTGTGGGAAGCGTCTATGACTTGAGAAGCATCGAGAATTTGATACTTGAAATGTGTGTGTGATCACAAGATGGTTTGAATGCTAGAACCAAATTGACATAGTAATGGCGCACGAGAGCTTCAAATCATGGATCCTTCAAATGGTTATTACGGGTTTATTATATGGGAATTGGGGATGATATGAATGGTTGAGATCAATCCCAAAGATAGGCAGATGAACTGTTGAGAACAAAGGGAAGTGGAGAAGCCATCAGTAAACTCCACTTCTTTAACTGAGAAAGAGGAGATAGAGTTTGGTTGACTAAAGAGCTAATTGTGAGTTACCTTTTAGAACTTAAGAGGTGGGTGAAGTTACCCATGTGAACTAAAGAGATGGGTGGAGTAACCCATGTGATCTGATTGGAGTTATCTCTTTGAAGATAAATGAATATTTAATTAAAGTTTTCAACATGTGAGATAATTGAATTCTTTTTTATTTAGAATTGCTTTATTGAATGAAATGAAATTAATTTAATTGAAATTATTTAATTAGAAGAATTTAATTAGCAAGTTTAAATATTTGAATTTAAACTATAGGAAATTGAATTTAATTAATTAATTAATGGTAATTAAACAATTAAGGTTAATTAATTAAATAAATTAATTATTTAATTAATTTTGGGAATTTGATTAGATGATTTGGGGAATGAATTTAGAGGAAAATAGATGATTAATTAATGATTAAAAAACCATTAATTAATAGATGAAAATTAGTGTTTTTAA
>MU228114.1:21823-37208 GCA_018584345.1 Thuja plicata
ACTATATGATGATGATGAATGCATTCCTATGTTAGTTATGATGTTATTGATGATGGATGCATTTATTATATGATCTACTATGCACATGTTTTGGATTTTTCTTATGTAATAAATGAATGCAATCTACCATACACAAAAAATTTGAGTAATGCACGTGTTAATTAGAATGAATTTAGTTTGGATAGATGTTCTCTGAGATTGATCTAATATAATGGAATGATAGAAAGGATTTATTGAATTTTTTTATTTTTTATTTTTTGATAGATATGAATTGATAGAAAGGATGAGTGTCCCAAGTCATTTCCCCTGTTTCCAATATTTGTCATCATTGCATCCCTTTTTTTTGTATTTTTTGAAATTCCAAAGAGAGTCTAATGTATCCAGATCACATACCACCTAGATACCACCACGACCTCTTGATAAGCAGAAGGAGTAGAGAGATTGAATTGAAAGAGAACCTAGTGCACCAAAATATTGACCATCTGGGTTTAGCTATGTTCCTTTTTTGAAAAGAAAGAGAGACAAAAGCACCCAGATATTGACCATCTGGATACCACTTTGTCCTCTGAATAAACTAAAGAAAAGAAACCAAGGTAGAAATCCTATGCACCCAGAGTCCATCTGGATAACACCGTGAGCTCTTGATTCTGAAAAGGGAAAGCCAGAGAAAACACGATAGAACTCCTATGCCCCTAGAGTCCATCTGGATAGCATCATGAGCTCTTGATTGCAACATAAAAGGAAAGACCATAGAAACCAAGATAGAACTCCAATGCACTCAGAGTCCATCTGAATAGTGTTGCGAGCTCTTGATTCTATAAACCAAACAAGAAAATAAAAGAGAAGGAATCTCCAATTCTTTCCTAGGGTTAAGCTTAGATCGTGGAACTGCGCGACTGCTAGATAAGTGATAGCGCCTACCACATTTATCCTAAATCATCATGGTCCTAAAATTTAAGTGAACATTCAACATACAACAATCAAAGAAAATAAGTCATGATCTATCAAAGCTACTCTCCTCACATGGTGGATCCTGGAGTAGTGTAAGAACATAACCGCGAAATATAGACTGACATCTTACCAACTGACTAACCTAGTCAACATTTTTTTTATGGTTCCTCGAAGTAGTTGGATTCTCTTGATTGGATTGACTCTTTGGATAGGCTTGATTGGCTTGATTGCTTGAGTGTGTCTGGTTTCAATAATAAATTACTCATATAAGACTGACCTGTCTGGTTTGAGCATATCCATCACTATGTAAGATGATTGATATGATTTGATTGAATGATTGTGATCATGTTGGCAGTTGATCAAGCTATGTAAGATGGGCCCCATGCTGGTTCGCAAAGCTCATGATTATGACAATTGATAGCTTGGCTTGGTCGCTAGTTACTTGCTGATTGATTTGATAGATTGATAAAGCTATGTCAGATGAGCCCAATGCTGATTCAAAAAGCTCATGATTGTGACATTGATTGACTGGGTGTGATCACCCTTTTCTCTCTTGATAATCGAGTTGGATTTATTGCTTAGGATTTTGCAATTTTTTTACTGTTTTTTTAATTTTCTCCAAACATTTTGATCTTTTTAGGATTTTTTTAGGACATTTAGAATCGCCCCCTAGTCTGGTGGACCAATACAAACCATGGATAAGTTTTTGGTGCTCAGAGGGGAGTGTGCTTCTAGATATAGCCTGGGTAGTCAGTCTTGCATTGGAAGTGTGCTCAAGCTTTTGATCTTGGATTTCATTGATGGTGAAGCTGGATTTGAACACTTGGTGCCTATTTGCCAGGTTTTCACCAAGGTACCTACTAAATAGCACCTATTTTCCAGGTTTTCACTGAGAGAGTGATTTTGTTTCTCTTTAATTTTTATCTTTTTTGATTTTTTTGTTGTCGCCAAGGTGCCTGTTTTCCAGGTTTTCACCAAGGTAACATTTTGTATTTTCTGAATTTTTTTTTGGTATTTTCTAGATATGTGGATAGGTGCCTTAACCATAGAGACCTCAAGGGTAGAACATCTTGAGGTGCATGCTTTTGATGTATCTGGGTAGCTGATCTCCTTCTGGTGTTTCCAGTATGAATGCCCCACTCTGAGTAGAGCTGACAATGACAAATGGGCCTAGCCAGTTAGGCTCAAACTTTCCAGGTTTGACTTGCTCTACTTGGTTCTTTTGATTTTCCATGAGGACAAGGTCTCCTACCTCAAATTTTTGTGACCTCACCTTATTATGGTAGTTCCTTCTAAGGTGATTTTGATAGCCTTGTATGTGGTCAAAGGCATGTTGTCTTCTTTCATCTAGTAACTCCAGTTCATTGAGCCTTGCTACTCTGTAGTCTTCATCTGTAATCAGGTTCTTCAAAGATATCCTTAGGGATGGGATTTCCACTTTGAGGGGTAATACTACCTCTAATCCATAGACTAGGGAGAAAGGATTGGATCCTTTAGGTGTTCTTATGCTATTTCTCTATTCCCATAATGTAAAACTAAGCTGTAAATGCCAGTCTCGTCCTAATTCGTTCACTATTTTCTTCAGGATTTTCAAGATTTTCTTGTTTGTAGCTTTAGCTTGGCCATTCCCTTGAGGATAATAAAAGGAAGAGAACCCTTGTTTTATATGGAACTATTCACATAGCTCTTTGGCATCTTTGTTTTCTAAAGGCATACCGTGATATGTCAGGATGGTTTGAGGGATCCCGTATCGACAGATGATGTGGTTAAGTATGAACATTGATATATGCTTTCTAGTTATGTAAGTGAGGGGAATCGCTTCCACCCACTTAGTGAAGTACTCTATTGATTCTATGATGTATTTGTGTCCATTTGCTGAAGAAGGTGTAATTTTTCCCACTAGGTCAAATCCCCACATAGAAAATGGCAATGGTGATGTGATAGGATTTAATTCTTGGGCTGGTGCCTGGATGAGGTCTCCATGAATTTGACATTGTCTACACCTTTGTACATGTTTGTGTGCATCTGTCTCTATTGTGGGCCAATAGTATCCCATGAAGATGATATTCTTATCTAAGTTGTTGCCACCTCTGTGGGTTCCACAAATTCCTTCATGTACCTCATACAGAGCTCTTTGGGATTCATTGGAAGTGAGATATCATAGTAGCGTTCCATCTAGACTTCATCTATATAAAGTAGTTGAGATGATGGTGTACCTAGAGGCTTGGCAAATGAGGGACTTTCTCTAGTTTCTAGACAAATTGGGAGGTAATACACTATTTTGGAGGTAGTTGTATACATCTTGGTACCATGGGGATTCAATACCAACAAGGACACATGTTGTTTCTATGATGGATGCTTGATGTGATGGTACCAAGAAATGCTCTACTAGAAATGAATCTTGTTTCGCTACCTGGCATATCAATCAATGATGCTATGGTAGCCATTGCATGTGCAACTTTGTTCTGTTCTCGTGGGACTTTCTTGAAGAAGATGTAATGGAAATTGGTGTGTAGTGTTTCCATATATGCTCTATATGGTATTATCTTCTCATCTTTGGTCATATAATCATTATTGACTTGACTAATGACCAACTGTGAATCTCCAAAGACTTTAAGGTTGTTGATTCTCCATTAAATTGTTGTCTTTAAACCGATGACCAATGCTTCAAATTTTGCTATGTTGTTTGTGCATGGGAAGTTGAGTCTGAAAGATTTTAAAATTGTATAATTATTTGTAGTGATGAGCACTATTCCTACCCCCACACCATGGTTCATGCATGATCCATCAAAATATAGTTGTCATACCTCAATCGTTGGTTGTAGTGTCATAATAGATTTGTTAGGAAAGTCAGAAATAATAGGCTGATGGTCCTAAATGGGTGCCTCTACTAGTTTATCCACGATCACTTTCCCTTTGATGGCCTTTCTATCTATATACTCAATGTCAAACTCACTTAAGATCATTACCCACTTCGTAAGTCATCCGATGAGCGCTGCTTTTCTTAGGAGGTACTTTAAAGGATCAATATGTGTGATCAACTTTGTTTGGTGACTCAACATATAATTTCTAAGGTTCTAGGAAGAGAAGACAACTACAAGTCATACCTTTTCAATTGGTGTATAGTTGAGCTCATATCCTACCAATGTTCTTCTTAGATAGTACATGGCACTTTCTTTACCTACATCATCATGTTATGCCAAGAATACACCTAATGCTAATTTTGTTGCTGAGATATACAGAAGCAATGGTCTACCTTGGACTGGTGGCACCAATATAGGAGACTTGAGGAGGTAGTCCTTGAATATTTGGAATGCTTGTTTGCATTGCTTAGTCCATATTAATTTGATGTCTTTGTGCAGTAGATGTTGGAATGGGTGGCACTTGTCTGCTAGCTGAGCTATGAAGCACCTGATTGATTAGAGCCTTCCTTGTAACCCTCTTAGTTGCCTCAGGTTCAATGGTGGAGGCATGTCCAATATTGCTTTGACTTTCTCTGGGTCTACTTTGATGCCTCTATGTGACACTATGAACCCAAATATCTTTCCTGCTATGACACCAAATGCACATTTCTTTGGGTTTAAATGGACTTTGTATTCCTGCATTCTGTCAAAGATTGGTCCCAATACTTGTAGATGATCGTTGCGAAGCATTGACTTAGCTTGTATGTCATCCACATATTCTTCCATTGTTTTGTGGATGAGATCATGAAATATAGTTGTCATAGCCCTTTGATATGTTGCACCAAAATTTTTAAGACCAAATGACATGACATTCCAACAGTAAGTGCCCCAAGGACATGTGAAAGCTTTTTTATGTTGGTCCTCTAGTGCGATCCTTATCTGATTATACCCTGAAAAAGTTGTCCATGAGTGATAGAATTTGATGTCTAGTAGTTAGATCTACTATCATATTGATGTTGGGTAAAGGAAAGTCATCTTTTGGACAAGCTATGTTGAGATCCCTAAAGTTTGTGCAAATCTGTATCTAACGATTGTGCTTTGTAACTGGTACCAAGTTAGATATCTAGTCTAGGTATGGTATAGGTCTTATGAACTTAGTGTCTAGGAGATTCTTGAATTCTTCCTTCACTAACAATTCCACATGAGGATGCATCTTTCTTAGCTTCTATTTGACTGGTTTGGCATTGGGTAGCAATAGGAGATGATGTAGCACAAGTTCTAGATCTAATCCTGGCATATCCAAGTAGGACCATGCAAAATTGATCATCCTTGCTTTGAAGAAAATGATGTACTATTCTCTCTCCTCAGGGGTGAGTAATTTTTCCAAGTATATGTTCCTTGGGTTCTTGTCATCTCCCAAATTGACTTCTTCTATTTCTTCTTCTAGTAATGTTGATTTCTCCTCTGTCAAGGGGAGGAGTTCCTTCTTTCCATCTTCTAGCACCTCAGTGAGGTTTTCGCTAGAAGATGCGTCTTGTTTTAGCTTTTTATCATCTTTTTTTTCTTTTTTATTTTGTGGAATGGAAAGAGGAGTGGCCTCCCCAAAATATTCCACTCTATCAATTTCAATAGTCAAGCCTTCCTTGTGGTCTCCTGATGGCATGCCTTCCCTAAGTCCCATGAAATCAGAAATAGCCTCATCATTCTCAAAGACATCTAAATCAGGTGGTCCTTGTTGATCCCACTATATTAGCTCTAGGTGTACAAGATAGATACTTTCATGGTTGTTTGACTCTAGTTGATTGAAAGGGACTACAAATATGGTTCCTACAAAATAGGACTTTGATGTGGATGCACCACCTGAGGAATGATAAATGATATGCTTATCTATGCAGGTTTGTTCAACAATGGATAGTTGGTCAAATAAGTCTTCTAGGTTTATAATAGTGTCTGACTAAGGGGAATAATCTAGGATCGATGATTCAGAGTCATGAAGGGATCTCCACTCATACTTGTGGGAGTCAGTCTCGATAGAATGCTCATCAAATGTATCACTTCCTTCATTATCATCAATTGCTATGTGGAGGTCTATTCAAGTTTGTGTGGTTCCCTCTTCGGTGGGCAAAAATTGTGCTAGTATATTTCTTATCAAGATATGTTCTGTGTTGTGCCCCCGGTGCATCTCTGTTATTTTTTCCTGATCAACTTGGATGTCTTGGATTATAGGACTGGTTCTTGGTTGCACATAGACCAACCCTCTCTTATTTCTTTGGGTTGGTGGGAGAGACAATTCCATTATGCCTTGTTGTCTTCCCCCCAGGATGGTTGTACCATCATACCTAAATCTTTGTAACATTGTATAACCATTACCATAGTTTGATAGGGGTAGGGTTTTTTGGATTGTCTCTTGTGGGTCTTGGTATAATCATGTACTGATATCTTGTTCAAATGGTTTTTCTTCTGCTATGTCTCCCCATCTAAAAAAGGTTGTGGGAGGACATCTGAATAGAATAGGCTATGGAGTTTCCATTATAATAATAGGTTGTGGCATGCCATAATTTCTTGGGCTCTGAGGCATGTGCATGATGGTGAAAGCCTCTTCATATCTGTACTCACCATAGTCTTTATCGGTGATTGATATTTTGCCTACTTTCCATGTTACATTCTTAGGATTTGAATCTAAAGAGGAGGGGATACTTGTGACTTTGTTAATGGCTATCTTTCCTACTGTCCATGTGACATCCTTAGGATTTGAATCTGAAGAGGATGGGATGCTTGCATATTGGTTTGAGGGTACCTGGTTATTAGTGTTGATTTGGACCACATTGCAGTATTGGAAAGGATTGGATCTCCCTTTATGATGATTTCCTCTCCCTAGTGTGGAAACTTGATGCATTGATGGTATGTCAAAGGTACAAATTACATTTCATGTATCTAGGGTCTCCCTAGTAGCATGTTGTATCCCAACTCAAGATCTAGGATCTGGAAGGGAGTTTTTTTTACCACTGGACTGATATGGATAGGTAGAATGATAATACCTTTAGAGGACCTTTCCTCTTCATCATAAGCTCTAATATTTATCCTCCTTGTGAAATCAATGCTTGATTTTGAATAGCTCATTTTCTTGATTAGCTTTAGAGTACAAATGTTTAACCCTGCTCCACCATCAACAAGGACCCTACAAATAGCACTTTTGTGGACCTAGACCAGTAAGTGCAAAGGATCATTATGCAGGGGTTTATGCGGCAACACATCATAGTTTATGAATGTGGCATGTTTGTTAGCATCTATATGGTTAACCATCATTTGGAAGCTCTCAGGTGTTATGTCCCTTGGGACAAATACATTCTGAAGGGCTTGGTCAAGTGCTAGTTTATGCTATGGAGATATATGCAATAGGTCAAACATGGAGATCTGGGCAGGTGTGCACTTTAGTTGATCCACTATGCTTGGCTGTAGATCTGAATTTGCTTTAGGATTGGCAGATATAGTAGATGAGGATGGTACTCCTTACAAGACAAATTTGGCATGATGCATTGTCACAACATATTTTTTACCTTGGTATTTGATAGTGATTGTAGCCACATGGATTTATGAAGGATTGAGGCAATTGATAACATTATCACTATTTTTGATTAAGGTAAAAATAGGTTTTGAAAGGACCCCAAAACCTTTTACAATAAGCTACTAGAGATAAGCATCATAGGCACTTACAAACATAGAAAGCCTGCAACAAACAAAAGGCAGGACCCAAAAAGACACCCTAGACCAAAAATAGGAAATTAAAAGAACTGCCAAAAGAATGCACAATTTCCAGCACAACTTCTAGCACAAAGACTAGCACAATTTCCAGCAGAATTTTCAGAACTAAAGAAAAAACATTACATCATTTTCTGGTAGGCTTCCTTTGCCTCCTTCTACATTTCTTCCATTTTTTCAATGGACTCCTTCAGCTCAAGAATCTCTTTATAGATCTCAGGGAATTTTCTTTTAATACCACTTCGGGTTCTAGATCCTAGACTCGAGCTTCCTACCTTATCATTAATGGTAATTATTGTATTTTCTAGCCGACTTCTTTCCAGGTAAGCGTATAATGCTTTTAGGTTCTAATCCAAAAATTGAAGCCCTTCATTGTTGTGTTTAAGGATGACATGTATCATGTGCCCATTGTGGCTTATTTGTTCTTTCATATCTTTTATCTTTTCTTCCACAATCTCATTAACTCTAGCAGTGACCTCCTCATCTATGTAACTATTATTTACCTTAATCATTAGGTTTTTCTCTATTTTCTCAACCTTGGCTTTGAAAGGCTCCATGGCCTCCTATATCTTAGTCAATTGTTGCTTCATAATCTTCATCTCCTCACTAAGCCAGTCTTCCATACTCATCCCATAGTCCACTTTGCTTATCGGGATTTTGTCATCTCTATCAAAACCAACCTCTTCAGGGCCCATTCTCCATTTCTTCTTGTTCCTTTTATCAACCTTTAAAATATGCTGCTCATTTCGACCCTCCTTTCCTTCATCCCCATTCTTCTTCTCCTCTTTTTCATCTCCCTCAATTTCCATTTCTTTGTTACTAACTTCATCACCCTTGCCCTCTTTATCAGTAATAGGCATTTCCTCCTCTTCTATCTGATAGTACTCCTTACTCAGCTGAGATTCTTTCTCCTTTTCTATATTCTCATCATTAGTCTCACAAGCTTCATCATTTTGGATCTCTTCATCTTTTCCCTGATTCTCTAGGGTTTCATCATTTGTCTCCTCCTGTATTTCTGAGTTTGCCCTCTTTTTGGTTCTAACCCTTTCTTTCAAACTCTGTGTTTTACTTTCCTGCTTAACCTACCTCGCAATCCCTTTAACCCTTTTGGGGATAGGCTCTGAGATATGGTTTCAGGCACACTTAGAGATCAATAGAATGAGCCCCACATGGAGCACTAGGTTACTTGATTTCTTTCTATGCTCCATCACACTGCTATGCAATGAGCTCAAGAGGTAAAAAGGAAATGAAATCTTTTTACCGTGCCTAAAATGGTTAGCCACGACGAAGTGGAAGTTATAGATTTTAGATTTTCTACCATCCAAGGTAAAATACTCAATTGTAACTGTGATAATGTTGGCCCGGTGGGATTTAATTTTTTTAATATCAACGTAATCCCCCATCCCTTTACTAAGAAGGGCCTCTTCTTCTATTTTCAGAAAATTCTTGAAAGCTTGAGTTCCTGCCCTCTTATTATCCCTATAGAATTTCATGCCCTCACAAGATAAGCCTGTAATTTTAGAAATAACCCTCATGGAGAGAGTGAAATATTTCCCCCATAGGTTCACTTTCCCATCCATCCAACCCTCTGCAAATTTTTTTGTTATCTTCGTATCCTACCCATGGAGCTTCTCCAGATACTGTGAAACACCTCCATTTTTCAACCTTTTCCAGACCTTCTTCTTATGTTTCCATTTGGTGCAGTCAATTGGCTCCTCACTCTTCTGACCTCCCCCTATATTTCTCATCACTTTCTGAAAATGCAGATACTTTGAAGTTTTAAACGTTGAATTCTAGCAAGCTTTACTATAGTGATTGTTCTGATTTGAGTTTAACACCCAGAAAGTGTGCGGTGTCACAATTCTCATTAATCCCATTTCCTTCGAATGAAAACACACATTACTTTTCATAATTATAGATGATCTCATCATTAATTATGTTTATTTATAACTCCTTCAATATTGTTCATCCTATCATACTTGATAAGACTAACCATCTCCATTTTAAAATCTGCCTCCCCTCGCCATGATTACATGACATCAGAAAAAACTCCCATGTTTGCAAGGCCATCCACCGTCATATTACCTTCCCTAAAAACATGGGAAATATGGTAATCTTCAAAACTGGACATTATGGATTTGATTTTTTCAATGATATGGCTGATTGTCCATGAAGCTTCATGAGTGCCATTTATACATTTAATTATATTCAGAGAGTCTCCCTCCAACCATAGTTTAGAGAATCCCATATCTTTAGCCAACATAACCACATGAAGGGTGGCCATAGCTTTAGCCATATGATTTGTCTAAACTCCTAGCAAAGCTTCCACTGCTCCCAGATAATTACCAGTAGAATCCCTTATTAGACCTCCCACTCCAACAGTCCCTGGATTCCCTTTAGCAGCCCTATCAAAATTAACTTTGACCCAGCCACTCGGAGGGGCACTCCATCTATTATTTTCCCTCAAGTTTAAGTTACTATCTTCCTACACCTATAAGTTCATAAGTATATCTCTAATACAAAGAGAATTCTTGTAGGGGGAGTTTCTAGATAGCTCATTTTTAAAAATTTCCAGAAGACTTCTACACACACTATTTGCCACAATTTGATAGGGGGAGCTTTTCTCTTTGAAAATTCTATTATTTCTTTCCTTCCATATCCTCCATGTGAAGTGGGGAAGGATAAGCTTCCTAAGATCTTTGACTTCTTTACCTTTAAGGGGACAGATCCATTGTTTTAACCATATCCTAGATATTATAAGGTTTGAGCCACTCCAGGTTAAAGACATTGAGCACTAAATTCCAAACTTTACAAGAGTAGGGACAATGAATCATTATATGATTATAGCTTTCAGCTTTAGAATAGTAGAGGATACATCTGTTAGGCATACTAAATCCCCTTTTGCAAACATTATCCACTGTAAGGATTTTATTTTGAACAAGAAGCCAAAAAAACATATTTATTTTATGAATAAGTTTATTATTACATACCTGATAGCTAGAAGAGTGGTTATCCTTTTGGAAAAGAAGAGCAGAGGCAGAAGAGACTGTAAACTTTCCTTTAGCCTCTAGCCCACAAATCAAGGAATCTTGTTTATTAGATCTAATAAACCAAGGAGAAAGAAACTTATTGACCAAATTAAGAGAAGTATCAAAGGAACTAAGGTCTACCCATTTATCATTGATCTAGTAATCAGAAACCTTCTCTCCAAAAATTTCTATACAATTCACAATCGTTGGCATCCATTCCTTCTTGTCACTAAGGGCTTCTTCCTTCAGCCCTTTATCTATCCAGAAATTGATTTTCCTGCCATTTCCCAGCTTCCATCTTGTCCCTTCTCTAATCAGATCCCTACTTTTCCTTATACTATTCTAGATTAAAGAGCCATTGATCTCTGAAGGGTCCCTAAGCACTTCCTGCAGAGTGGATAAGTGGTACTTTCTCTTGATGATAGCATTCCATTCCTTCTCTTCTTCAAATATTCTCCAGCATTGTTTTGATAGCAAAGACTTATTAGTATTTTTTATACTTTTGATGCCAAGCCCATCCCATTTCTTAGGTTTACACACCAGCTTCCAAGCCACAAGGCTTAATCTCTTCTTCTCTTCCACTCTAGACCAAAGAAATATTTTCTAAATTTTTTCAATCAAATCAGCATATTTCTAAGGAATTTTAAACAGACTTAGAGCATAGACTGGAAGATTTTGGAGGGTAGATTTTAGAATTTGAACTTTTCTAGCTTGGCTAGGAGTAACATCTTTCCATCCAACTATCTTATTATGAAATTGGTCAATTATACCATTCCAAAAGGCCTCATCAAGTTTAAGGCAAAGAGGGAGACCCAAATAGGTAGAGGAAAGAGTCCCTATCTTGCATCTCAAAATAGAAGAGATCTTCCTTTGTCTATCTTCAGGGGTATTACAAAAAAATAGGGAGCTCTTCTCACAGTTAATATATTGACGTGAAGCTTTAGTGTAATTTTTCAAGGAATTTTTCATGTTCCTGGCTTCCATTAAAGAGGCCTCTCCCATCATAATAGTATCATCCACAAATTGCTC
Source organism: Thuja plicata (assembly GCA_018584345.1). Taxonomy (NCBI): domain Eukaryota; kingdom Viridiplantae; phylum Streptophyta; class Pinopsida; order Cupressales; family Cupressaceae; genus Thuja; species Thuja plicata. The sequence goes on from MU228114.1 coordinate 33,495, forward strand.
ATGAGAACACTTATGCTGAGCCGAAGATGGTTGGAGACTATAAATTTGACCTAATAAGACCAAACTTTTGATGGATCTCCCAAGACTTTTTGCCATTATAGAAAAGAGAATAGGGGAAATGGGATCACCTTGTCTAATACCTCTTGTGGGGTGGAAGAAATTGGAGGAACCTCCATTTACCAACATCGAGGAAGACACCGTAGTAACCAATTGCATTATCATTCTTATGACATCTTTATCAAATCCAAAGGAGCTTAGAATTTTAGACAAGAAAGACCAATCCACTCTGTCATAAGATTTGGATAGGTCTAGTTTCATCAAAAAACTCTATTTTTTAGAGTCTTGAAGGGAATGAATATTCTCATGCAAAACCATAATTGAATCAAGAATTTATCTTCCAAGGACAAACCCATTCTATTGAGGTGAGATAATATTTGGCAGTAATCTTAAAATTTTGGACGTCGTAACCTTCAAAATGATTTTATAAAGGGAATTACATAGACTTATGGGTCTAAAGCCATCAACCGTGTCTGCTCCAGATTTTTTAGGGATGAGAGGAATAAATGTTGAATTTTTTCCTTGAGGATAGATTTAGTACCAAAGAATTCTTTAACATCTGAACAGAAATTTCTCCCTACAATACTCCACAATGGATGGAAAAAGAACATCTAAAACCCATCCAGACCAGGAGATTTCTCTCCTTCAAAGGAGAGGATAGCCTTCTTAATTTTAGTCTCCGAAGGAATAGCTTTTAGGAGACCATTGGCTGCTGAATCCAAAATGAGTGGAATAGAAACTAGATGATTCCTCTGCTCAACCATGCCAAGGTTTTGATCTTTAGAGAGTAAAGATGCAGAATAACTCGCCATTTCTTCCCTTATTTCTTCTTCTTTGGTTATTTTTCCATTCCTTATAGACAAAGAATGGATTCTATTTATGGCCTTATGTTTAAGAGGAGTGAGATGGAAGAATCTTGTATTCTTATCTCCTAGTTTTAGCCAGAGGGATCTAGATCTCTATCTCCAAAAAGTCTCTTCTTTAGCTATTATATTCAGAAATTCAGCAATGGCTATATTCTCTTTAATTCTCAAATTTTTAGATAAACCATTCCTTTGGATTTCCTCCTAGATATCATTCAGTTCTATTTAGGGTTTAATTTTTTCTTGGAAGATATCTTCATAGGTATGCTTATTCCAGCTTTTAACATTTGTTTTGACATTAGCCAATTTCTTGGCCACTTTGAACATAGTTGTTCCTTCCACCTCAATATTCCACCACTCCCTGATTTTATTTTCTAGATCAGGATGGTCTAGCCACATCTTCTCAAATCTAAAAGGAGTTATTCTTTTTCCAGCGAATGGAGAGACATTGAGGGAAATAGGGAAATGGTTTGATCCAATTCTTGTAAGGGAAGTAAGGGCACAAGAGAACTTGGTGTACCATTCTAGATTTATCAGAGCCCTGTCTAGCTTAACTTGTATCAGGTCCTCTCCCACCCTGCAATTAGACCAAGTATAGTTTTTCCCTTCTAGATAAAAATCCATCAGTCCTTCATTGATAATGAAATCCATAAAGTTAACTCTACTTTCCACTTGGGCTAAATTACCTCCTTTTTTATCTTCCTACTTAAGAGGGGTGTTGAAGTCTCCCATAAGGAGGAAATTGTTATCTCTTCTTCCTTACATCTACTCATTTAGATTCTTCCATAACTTAATTCTTCCTGTCTTAGTGTTTGGATCATAAACATTAATTAAAGTACAAGAAAAGTTGTCCTTTAAACTCCTAAGATCAGCAACGATGAAATTTTTATCTTCTTTAAGGAGCTTACAGTCAAAACAAGATTGGTTCTAGAAAATTTCTAGACCTCCCGAGGCCCCTTACAAACTATTGCCAAGGTATTTCCCATGTTTAACTAGCTTCATACTTTCTATCTTATCTTTTCTCATTTTAGTTTCTCGAATCAAGAGAATATCAGGTTTAGAGTCTCTAACTAGATTCCTAACTACATCTTGCTTATGAGGACTATTGAGTCCTCGAATATCCCATGAGATAATCTTCATTTAAGGATTGGGGTACAAAACTAATGGATAGTTAGTGTTTTCCATCAGCAATGTTCTACTTTGCTTCCTCCTCCCTTTGAGTTTTCTCTGACCTTCTTCCTTTTTCTTGTTTTGGAGTTCCTATATCTGCTTTCTATTATCTAGTTTGAACTCTTGGCTTTTGGCCTCCTGCCTTCTTGTTTGATTTCCCCATAGATGAACTCTCAACTTTCTTTCCAGAGCTTAAGTTTGATTCAAAGGTAAGGTGCCTTCCCTTAGGGGATTTTGGACTTTTCTTATTTGATCCCTTCTTTGAACCCATAGTTGACCACAACTTTTCCTTTGCTTCTTCCTCCTCTTTCTTCTGTTTCTCTTTCTGGTTTAGATCTATAGGGGAGTCAACTTTACTTTCCTTGATTAGGTCATTTGCCTTCTTCTATTTTTATTTTGACCATTGTTTTTATTTTACTGCCATCTCCTTCTCTACTTCATGGTACCTCTCTTTCTCTTCTCCTTTTGACATAGTAACATTGTCTTCTTTTCTTTTTTCATTTTTTTTTGTTTCAGCTTTGATGATCTTCCCTCTTTCTTCTATTGTTTTGCTTGAGATTTCATGGGAGACTTGCTTATCATTTTCTTGGACATCTTCCCCATTTTTCTCCTATTGGGAAGACTCATTCTTTCCTTCCAGCAAGCTCGGGGTCACCTACAATTCCTCTCTTTTTATTTTCCACTCCATTTTTTGTCCTTTTGTTTTCTCCTGATCCTTCTTTTTATCCTTTTGGGTTTTCTAAGGGTAGTGTTTAGCCCAATGACCAGATTTCTTACAAGTAAAATAGGCAAAAGGCATTGATTCATATTATATATCTTGATTCCATATCCCTAGTTATGATTTCAGAGATATAACCTGAGGAAGGTCAACATTCTATTGGATGTTTACACAAATTCTTGCATAAACTTGTCTTCTTCTGGCTTCAGTCATTGGATCTATAGATAAGAGTTCCCCAAAAGAACCTACAATAGCTATTAGGATATCTTCATGCCAGTATTATAACATTATCACTGTTGGCATATGTATAGTTGACTTGTTTTGTCTATCCACCAGACCTAGAGGCTTTTCCCTTGTTGTGATCATGAAAGGTATCATTGAAGATAGTGTGATCAGTTGTGCCTTTGGTTTGGGTGTTTGTCACATTGATGGCCCCTATGTCAATTAGATCTTGGATAACATGTTTCAAATGGAAATAGTTAGATGTTTTGTGCCCTTTCACATGATGAAACTCGCAGAAGTATTTGTCATTATACCATCTTGGTTTGTTTGCATCTTGTTCAAATTCCCTAATTTCAGGGAGAGTGATAGTGTTTGATTGTATCAAATTGTGTAAAGTTGATTCTATCAGCTCTCCTAATGGTGTGAAATCTTGTTTCTGGAATTGATTCTATTGTTGACTGTTTGACACAGTAGCTGCTTGTACAGGGAGAGGTTGGTTTTGGGTGTATGCTTGTTGAGTGGGCCCTGTGGGTTGTTGGTTGGCCATAGGTGCACCTTGTAATACCCCTCTAACCCTAATAGAATATCTCTATTTCTGTTTGAGTATGGTAAGATCTTTTGATGCTTCTCATAATGATTAGATACTTGTGATACCTGTCTGAACTATTCCAGTAGCTCACTCTT
>MU228114.1:37308-51786 GCA_018584345.1 Thuja plicata
TATGGAACAATGAAATACTTAGGGTATTGCATACCTATCGAATGTTAGTCTCTTACTGGAATGCTTAAATGAAAAGTGATATAGAAATAATGGATGAAAGAATAATATATGTCTTAAAGTTTATTTAAAGATGTCTAACGTAGATGCATGCTAGAATGTTAGGAATGATGATAAGATTATCTCTAGAACTTAAATTCAAAAGTAAAGGAATGAACAAGTGGTTTTAACAATTTAGTTAATGCCTTAATGGAGACTCATAATATATATAAGAGAAAGAATTAGATTGTGTTTCTGGAATAATAGTGTTGGGGAACCTACGAGGACTCTGGTTAGTTTGTAACACTTTATATTAAAAAAAAAATGTATTCACATCTCTAAGTGATAGTTGGTTGTCCTCATGGGTTCCCTAGCGGGGCGTGACACACCTTGCAGGGACACCTTAGGTTGTGTATAGTTGATTGTATTCATATCAATGACACCATCATTGGTGACATTTTTGTTTTTGTTCCACCACTTAGCCTTGTCCATTGCATTTTTGTTTGTATTCATTTGTGTTGGGTATGCAAGGATTCCTCATTTGACTAAGTTCTACTCACAATAAACTTCATATTCGATGAGTTGTGTGAAGTTTGGAGCTAATTATAATTCTGTTGTGAATGACATGTCTAGAATTAGATTATCAACAAACATGACCATTAGGTCTTGTTCGGGCACATCATATGTTATGCAGTTTTTTGTATTCCTCCATCTCTGTACGAACTTTACAAAAGACTCTCCATCCTTCTATTTGATATCACAAAGGTCCTTGATTCTGACCTTGCGCTCGATGTTATGATGGAGGTGAGCTATGAACTTTTCAGCCAGCTCACCCCAAGACTGAATGCCATGAGGTAAATGCGAGAACTATTTGATTGCTGGTCCGGCCAAGCTTTGTGAGAATAGTTGCATTAAATATGTCTCATCATGGGCGACTTTGACGCAACTAGCAAAATTTTTTTGGATATGTTCAATAAGGTTGGTATTGCCCCTATATTTGTCAAATTTTGGTACCAAGAAGTGATTTTGGAATGGAGACATGTGGAGAGAATGGTCAAAGGGGTATGGGTATAAATCATCTATGGTGTAGGATTTAGTTTGCCCCTGATTTTGCATATCCATCATTTGGGTTTGAAGGGTTTTCATTTGTTGCATTAAAATGTCAGTTTGATATTGAGGTTGATGTGTGAGGATTTTCCTCTGTGTTGTAGTGGGTATGAGGTTGTGCCTCTGTGTCCCTTGAGTAGGAACATAGGATTTAATCATGGGGACTTGATATTGATTTCCCACCAAGTTATTTTGAAATGGGGGCATATGAGTAGCCCATGGTGGGTTTTGATGCATTTTTTGTTGGGATTGAGAATGTTGTCATGATTGAAACTGGGGTTGATACTGTTGGGGTTGATATTGTTGTTGCTGAAGTTGGGGTTGAAGCTAAGGTTGGATTTGAGGCAACTAAAGCTAGGGTTGTTGTTGCTGGGGTTGTATTTGCAGAGGTTGGATTTATGTCAGAATGGGAAATGGTGAAGACTTGGGTGGGCATTGACTGTAAGTTGTACCTGCAGAGATGGATCCCTGTGGGCATGAGGTGTTGATCCTAAGACTAGTATGAATTGACTGCAGCAGCAACATAGTTTCAGAATAGTTGGTGTTTGGTGTGATGAAAGGCATAGCTTGAGAGCTTGATTTCCATGGCCATGTGACCGAAGGAGGGAGCATACTAGTAACCATAGGTGCACTCAGTTGTGAGCCTATCATGATATGAGTGGAAGATGTGCTAGCCTAGTTTGTGCCATTGGTTTGACTAGGTATTGTCTGTGTCAATGTGGGTAATACCAATGGTGGGAAGATTTAAGAGACAATAGGCAGTATCTAAGGAGGCTAAGTAGTGTTTTGACCTACAAGAGGGTTTTCAGACCATATGGTTGATACACTAAATTCATGGGGAGTTTGGCTCCCTTCTTTATCAGCATGGCTAAGAAGCATTTGGGATTCCTCTCTACAACAACATCAACTACTTGTGTGGAATAAGAATCTTGCTCTATATCCTCTAGTTCCTCTTCTGTGACATTTTGGAAAAGAGGTGCCCCACGGGGTTGTTCAATGAACAGAGTAGAACTGGTGTTTACAAAAGGGTCACCTTCCCTCTCTGTTTCCCAAGCAAGGAATCTGTAGATGTATGACTCGTCAGGTTGCATTCTAGCCTTTAACCTTATGTAAGGCCCTCCACGAGGTTTTTGAGACATAGTGTGGTTTAGATTTTGTAACTAAAACAAGTGATATAAAGAAAACAAAAAATAATATCCTTTCTAAGGAATTCTGAATTATGTTTTGGATAAGGGTAATTCTAAGGACATATTTTGATATATCTTAATCTCAAAGTGGTGATGATATAAAAAGATAAGATTTTGTTGACCCTTTCCTGGGACAAAGTCACTTTGATATAGATGATGATGTTTGATATGATGAGATCAAGGTATTTCGAGTCTGAGCTTTTGAACTAACAATGTTTTTGACAATAATCGTGCTTTTTAGAGACGGGATGATCTTTAATGTTTAGAGATTCACACAATGTTCTTCACATTTTCGTGGGATAGACACTAGTTTTGGACACCAAATGAAGAGTTATCTCAAGGTTTGTAAGTTTAAAATATGTATAAAATATATCTGGTCAAGTGCAGCAAAACTCCACCAATTATGGTAAAGTGTATAGTCGATTGCGATATGTTATCACCGATTGCGGTAATAAACAAGTCGATTATGGAAATAAATAGTTAAACCATAGTAGACTTCCTTCAATTGCAGCACAATGTGGGAAATTGTGGTAAAAGAGGAACAGTCTAAAAAAAAAGACTAAAAGATGGGTATCACTGCTTGACAATTTTGATATTTTGGAACAATGCTTCTGATTTGCAAGATAGTGGACATTGACAACCCTAGACTTTAACACGTTTGACTCATTTTGATAGTTTGGATGTTTGTTTTTCATTTTTAGAAACTAATCAAAGAAACAAGAATGATAGACACTGTGGTTTGAAAAATGAAGACTGACAATGTGTATGTTCTACAACTTTTTCAAGTTGCAAGGTTATCACGAGGTCTCAATAATGAACAGTCAGATTAATCTAGGTCAATGGCTTTAGAATACAATGTTATAGGCCCAATGCTTGAATGTCTATTAGCTCACATAGCAATTGTCATACTACTAGGACACAAAGGTCCACGACGTAGGTGCCCATGTTTTTTTCCATTTCCAGGTATTGTTATCATGGAGTGAAGATCTCTTTCACTACACAAATATCGTGGGACACATATGTTGGGAATCTTGGGGGGAAATTTTGCAACCCCTTGCACTATAATAAGGTATCTGTTCAAAGGTAAATCATGTTGGCCTCTAATTAAAAAGGTTTTAGTAAGGGTCTGTGGCGTCTATAAAATCAGTTTGTACATGTCTGAATCACTTAAGAGCCTAGTTGACCACACTGGCTCCTTAGGGATATTCACCCGATGCAGACTATCATCAACACACCTCGCCCAAGCTTGGCTAGATAAGATAGAAATTTGGTTCGCACCTTGTTTATATAATGATAAAAAGGATTACCAGTTTAAGGTCATTCTCCAAGGAAGAAGCACATTCCCTGGATGGGCCTTTCTAGAAAGTATAAAGGTTTCTAATCTAACAGATTGTGCAAGTGCACCCAAAACTCAAGACACAAGGTAAATCGATTAAGCTCTAAAATTTTGAAATGTGAACTAAGCTACACCACCATACAAGAACAAGCGTTCAATTTTAAGCCCAAAAAGTAGGTGTTGATTGCTTGTTCAATTTTAATGCACCAAATCGAGAGATTTTTTGCCTTGTTCAATTTTAGTCCCCACGTCAATTTTAAGCCCAAATAAAAAATGTGAGATGTGAGATGTTTGACAAACACTGTTCTTTTTAAACCCAAATCGACAAGTGAATTCCTTTTAATTTGCTTTGTTTAAACAAGTTAGTATCAAAAGGTTTTTTTTAAAAATGAGAGTATGTGTAACTTTGAAACAATGAATGATACTCACCAACAACTTACCCTTCCTATTAGTGGGAACTTGTCGTCCTGCAGAAAAAATAAAGAAAGTATCAGATTTTCAGATAGCAAGATAAAGAATTTGGCCCTAATGAGAAATTGTGTAGGTGATTGTGGTAATGCACAAGCAATTGCGATAAATAACAGGTGATTACGGCCTAAAAATAGCAATTGCGGCAAAACATTTTCACTTGTGGTAATGCACAATCAATTGTGGTCTGGATCAGTCAATTGTGGTACAATTCTTCTGATTGCGGTACTAGTGGATCAATTGTAGAAAAATGTAGAAAAGACAGAGACCCAAAAGATGACAGAAAAGAAATGCGAAAACCTACAATTGATTGTGGTATTAAACCAGTTGATTACAACAAAATTTTGTCAAGTGTGGCAAAATACCAACAATTACAAAATAACACAGATATAAAAAAAAATACAAAACTTTAGGTTTGCGACCGTACGGCCATGGTTGATCAATTTTTTTTGTCATCTATAAGAGATAATTGGGTTATTTGATTCATGTTAGGTTCACCAAAATTTATGCCTCTCTCGTTTGTGATCCGTGGTTCCCAAGATTTCCAAAGGCGAGGGTTAGTAGCAAAGGTTTTACAATGATAGAAATCAAGTACACAAGAACTACTAAAATTAATAACTTGAAACGTAACCAATAAAATGTACAAGCAATGAAAGGAAAACAAATGAATGCAAACCCCAAAGCACTTAAAGCTTTTATTGTCCCTCTCTACTCCTTCTGAAATGTTGTTTTTGATGCTCAGTATTGGTGTGGGCAGCGTCTATGACTTGAGAAGCATCGAGAATTTGATACTTGAAATGTGTGTGTGATCGCAAGATGGCTTGAATGCTAGAACCAAACTAACATAGTAATGGTGCACAAGAGCTTGAAATCCTGGATCCTTCAAATGGTTATGAAGGGTTTATTATATAGGAATTGGGGATGATATGAATGGTTGAGATCAATCCCAGAGATAGGGAGATGAATGGTTGAGAACAAAGGGAACTGGAGAAGCCATCAGTAAACTCCACCTCTTTAACTGAAAAAGACGAGATAGAGTTTGGTTGAATAAAGATCTAATTGTGAGTTACCTTTTAGAACTGAAGAGGTGGGTGAAGTTACCCATGTGAACTGAAGAGATGGGTGGAGTAACCCATGTGATTTGATTGGAGTTATCTCTTTGAAGATAAATGAATATTTAATTCATTTATTTAATTAAATTTTTCCACATGTGAGATAATTGAATTCTTTTTTATTTAGAATTGCTTTATTGAATGAAATTAAATTAATTTAATTAGAAGAATTTGATTAGTAAGTTTAAATATTTGAATTTAAACTATAGGAAATTGAATTTAATTAATTAATTAATGGTAATTAATCAATTAAGGTTAATTAATTAAATAAAATTAATTATTTAATTAATTTTGGGAATTCGATTAGATGATTTGGGGAATTAATTTAGAGGAAAATAGATGATTAATTAATGATTAAAAAACCATTAATTAATAGATGAAAATTAGTGTTTTTAATGTAAGGTCGGAAGCCTGTCCATTTTTGGGTGTCTACACTTACAGTGAGGAAGAAGTGATTGCGAAGATTCTCATATCTCTGACACCTGCATATAGAACTAAAGTACAAGTTATAGAGGAGATTATACCTTTGATACTGAACTTCACTAGGGATATGTTGATTGGAAACCTAACTACTTTTGAGGCCGCATAATTAAGAGATTCTTTACCTAAAGTTGAATTAGCATACAAGGCAACCATGCATAAGAACAAAAAGACCTTGTCTGGAATTGCGAGCACCAGCAATAGTAAATTGAGAAAAGAGATTAGAGAATATGCTGAGGAATGGGAATAGATACAGGAGGAAGAAATAAATCTTGTTGAAGTAGTAGCATTTATCGCTAGAAGAGAAAAGAGAGGTAAGGGTAAATTTTAAGGCAAATTACCTTTGAAATGTTTTTCATGTAACAAGATTGGTCATTTTGCATCTCGATGTCCTATAAGGGTTCCCAAGAATAAACGTAAGTTTTACAAATCAAAGTATCCTAAAGACAAGGAATGTTATTAATCTAGTGAGGGTGTTTCTAATGAGGATGGTGACTATGATGAAATTGGATTTATTTCTATATAGGATGATGAACCTATACATGAAGAAATTGCCTTAGTATCTCATGTTAAAAAGAAATTTGAATGGGTTATAGAAAGTGGTTTTTCACGTCATATGACTGGAGATAAAAATAAATTTGTGAGTTTAAAAAGATATGATGGTGGTGTTGCTAGATTTGGTGATAATACTCCTAAATTAATCATTGGTGTTGGATCTATTTCTTTGGATGGAAAGACTAATACTGACAATGTATTACTTGTTGATGGACTTAAACATAATCTGTTGAGTGTAAGGTAGTTAGTGGACAAAGGTTATCAATTGAAATTGATTAATGGTAAATGCTCTATCAAAAGTAAATTAGGAGATTTGATTATTTCTAGTACTAAATCTAGAGGTAATGTATTTGAATTGAATACATCTGAATCTTCTTTTTTTATTGCAAGGGTTGACGAGAGTTGGCTATCGCACAAAAGATTATGTCATGTTAACTTTGATAACATTGTGAAGGAAAGTATGACTAATGCTGTGAGAGATCAACCTAAGATTGTAAAGACATCTAACACTATGTGTAGAGAGTGTGTTATGGGGAAGAAGACCAAAAGAAGTTCTAGAAGAAAATCTTATTTGGCAAAAGGGAAGTTGGATATGGTGCATACAGATCTGTGTGGTCCTACAAGAACAAGATCTTATTATGGTGAAAGGTACTTTATACTTTTTGTTTATGACTTTTTCAGAATGATGTGGGTTACATATTTGAGAGAGAAATCTGAAGCATTTGACAAATTCAAGTTATTTAAAGAAAAAGTTAAGAATAAATATGGTTTGAAGATAAAATGTTTGGGATCAAACAGAAGTGGAGAGTTTACATCAGATTTATTTAATACCTACTATGAAGAACATGGAATATACAGACATACATCAACTCCTAGAACACCATAATAGAATGGGATAGTAGAGCGAAGAAACAAAACTATATTAGATGCTGCAAGGACTATGTTGCTGGAAGGAAATGTGTCACATGTTCATTGGAGAGAAGAAGTTGGCATTGTTGTGTACACCTTGAATGAAATTCAGATCAGAGAAGGTGCAAGTAAGACTCCTTATGAATTATGGTTTGATCATACACCTACTATAAAATATTTTAGAATATTTGGAAGTAAATGTTATATCAAAAGAAATGATGAGATAGAGAAGTTTAATACTAGAAGTGATGAAGGAATTTTTCTTGGTTATTCTACTAAGATAAAAGCATATAAATGTTTCAATATAAGATTGAGGAAGTTAATTGAAAGCACTAATGTGAGGATAGATGAAAAGTTTCAGATTTAGGAAAGAATATATGATTGTGGTCAAATTACAGAGATGAAAGAAGTCACTACTGAACCTGAAGAACCTTTGATGGTTGATAATGAAACTAAACATGAATTGATTGAGGTTATTAAGACTCCTAAGACCCGGAGGTATGTTAAGAAGAACCATCCTGAAGATCAAATTATTGGTGGTGCAAGTAAAGGTATGATGACTAGATCTAGAACTAGAGATGAAATTTGTTTGATTTCTCAAGTTGAACCAAAAACTACTGATGAAGCATGTAAAGATGAATCATGGACTAAAGCTATGAAAGAAGAACTTGAACAGATAAAGAAAAACAATACTTAGGAATTGGTTCCAAGACCTAAGAACAAAAATGTGATAGGAACTAAATTGATTTTCAAAAATAAGATGGATGAAGAAGGAACAGTGGTAAGAAACAAAGATAGACTGGTGTGTAAAGGCTACTCGCAACAAGAACACATAGACTATGAAGAAACATTTTCTCATGTTGCTAGATTGGAAGCTATGATATTATTTATTTCTTATGTTGCACGTAAAGAATTTAAAGTATATCAGATGGATGTGAAATCAGCATTCTTGAATGGTGATTGAGAGGAAGAAGTATACATTGAGCAACCTGATGGATTTCCTTTGACAGAAGATGAAGAATTAGTTTGTAAGTTGAAGAAAACACTCTATGGACTGAAACAAGCACTGAGAGCATGGTATGCAAGACTGGAAAAGTATCTACTTCATCTTGGTTTCAGAAAAGGTAATGCAGATAGTAATTTATATTAAAGAACTAATGAAGATGGAATCTTAATCGTAGAAGGTTTTTTTAATGATATAATTTTTGGAGGCAATGATAAGATGAGTGAGAATTTCTCTAAAGAAATGGAAAATGAATTTGAGATGCCAATGATTGGTGAAATAAAATTCTTTATTGGTTTTCAAATCAATCAGATTAAGAATGGCATTTTTATATCTCAGACCAAGTATCTTAAGGAAATGTTGAAGAAGTTTGGAATGGAAGATTGTAAACCTCTTGGAACACCTATGGTGACTCGATACAAACTAACTAGTAATGATGAGACTCAAAGTGTTTTTCAGACAAAGTATAGATCTATGATTGGTGGTCTAAAATATCTAACTCACACTAGACCAAATATTACCAATGCAGTTGGAATTCTGGCAAGATATCAGGCAGATCCTAAAGAGGCACACCTTGTTGTTGTGAAAATAATTTTTAGATACTTGAAAGGAACAATAGAATATAGATTATGGTATGAAAAATTAGATGACTTTATTTTGCAAGCTTATACTACTGGTGACTGGGCAGGTAATGTGGATGATAGAAAAAGCACAAGTGGTGGTGCATTTTTCCTTGGGAAAAGGTTGGTTTCTTGGTTAAGTAAGAAACATGACTGTATTGCTCAATCTACTGTTGAATCAAAGTATGTTGTTGCTACAATAAATTGCACACAAGTTGTTTGGATGAAACAAATGTTGAAGGACATTGGAATTTTTTTTGAAGAGCTAGTGGTTATCCATTGTGATAACACTAGCATAGTGAACATGTTGAATAATCCTGTAATGCATTCAAAGACTAAACACATTTCTATTAAGTATCATTTCTTGAGGGAGAAGGTAGCAAAGAAAGAGATTAAACTAGACTATATTAGCACAAAGGAACAAATCAAAGATATATTTACAAAACCTTTTCCAAAAGATGATTTTGAGTATCTCAAAAGCATGTTTGGGGTCAGAGCCCTTCCTTGTGATAATTAATTGCTGCAAGGTATGCATCAGTCCAGTGACTTTCAGAGCTATATCATTTTCTAGACTTGATGTATGGATCTACTTCTCAGGGGGAGTTATCACAGGAACAATATAGAGCACATTTGGATGATGTTGCACCTGCCTATTGGACATGAAGATTTGAATAAAATACACCTTACAGAATATTACAGTTGATTTATGGCACCCTTTGCCATTGTTGCCAAAGGGGAAAGATTCTATCTGAAAACCCCTACTATTTTGGGGAGATTTGTGTTGAGGATATTTAGAAGATTTTATTGAGATAGAGTACTTTTGGGTTGATGGATTTTCCCATATGTTTCCATCAATGCCAAAGGGGGAGATTGTTGGATGATATCATATTTGTATACTATTCATAATGTTGATATTCATGTTTTGTCATTGATGTCAACATATGTTTCTATGGAGAGGATAGACTAGTTTTTTGACTGACAGAAGTGTACAGACACTATATGGATGTTTTAGAATGATCAAAGCTAGGGATATGGAGAAAGATGTATAATGAACATATTCCTAAGGTTGCTTGACTTGAGGTTACATAGTGGTGATGTTACAGATTCTTTAGTGAAGATTGGTTTCTGGATAGTGACAGTAATGCTTGACAAAGCAGGTCTCTGTATTTTGTGTATATCTTAAAGATAAAGATGTTTCAGTGGATATGAGATTATGGGATGACTAAGGACACATTAAAGAATGTTTTTTACTAATCAATTGTTGTGAAAGTACTGGTGACATCAGTTGTGGCATTTATTTTGGAGGAGACCTATTTTGGTGGCTGACTTCATAAATGTAGCATGTATTATGTATTGTGAGCATGGATTGTAGTTCTTGGACTATAACTGATGTATTGTAATTGATTTTTACTTGTTATAGGTACTGTGTGTATCTTATCAAGGGGTTAAAAAATTATTTGTATATTGGGAAATCCTAACTGGCTGACCTAATTAATTATTTATGTATTGGGAAAGATTAATTGACCGACCCAATGAATTATTGTAATATGATATATATGGAGGTATTTTATTTTGAAAATATGTGGTATATATTGAAAAGGAAGAGAAATGTAAGTTGTGAGGCTTGTTTTGCTGCTGGATGTAGAGCAGAGTTTGTGATAAGAATACTTTATTCGAAATGACCAAGAAAAGATAGTTTTTATCACATAGTTCACTAGATTGTATATTTCCTATATATACTTGTTTGGATTGTGAATCCTTAAGGGTGGCTTTAACTTTCTTTGGGTAGTGTGCCTTGGTAGTGATCCTACTACTTTTCTTGAATCCTAATAGGGTTTGTCTCCTAACATGGACTATGTACTATAATGTTGTAATAATCTCCTAACAGGGCTAAATCTTTTAATAGGGATACTATACTCTCAGTACATTATTTGTGGGTGCTAAATCCCACTGAGGTTTTACCTTTAACAAGGTTTCCTCAATAACAAGTATTGTGTTGTTGTGTTGGCATTTACTGTGTTATCATTTCCATTGTAGTTTTGGTTTATAAAGTTTAAAGTTTAATATTCTATATCACAACTGATTCCCCCTTGATGCAAAGGCTAGTGATCTACAACAATATTTTCATTCACTAGACTCCACATCTTAAATCTGCACTCACTCAACTTAACCATTCATGCATATTTTCCAATATGATGGGATTGTCCCAACCCACTTACTTAGATCACTCTCAATGGATCCACTACTCCTTGACACAAAAGGACTCATCTACATGTCCCCTTAAAAACATTTATTATTCTCCAAAAACCTACTATGAATCCCCACATAATACCTAATCCCTTCATAAAACTCCCCCAACACATTCATGAAGGAAATCCATCACAAGCTACCCTATCACTATCCTCTATATAGACCTGTACACAGGTGTCTATAACTTTTGACAAAAACATTATTGTAGAAATCCCTTTAGTGAGGATGTGTGAAATTAGGTTTTCTAAAACATACTTAAAATTTAGAAAGATCCAATGGTTCAACTAAAATATATGGCCCCCGTACTGAACTGCATTTTTTTGAGACAATCATTCCTTCTCCCTGTGACTATCCAGACACTTCTCTACCCTCAAACACACATTACATGTTGCACAGACACCTGAAACCTCCAAGATAGCCTAGGATACATATCCTCCTTATCCCTAACCAAGATGAGAGGCTTAATGGACCTGAAAATTACTAAGGAATCACATTTTGTCCTCTCGGGTTACCCTATTTGAGGGTTTGGACAGTTTTCACCAAAATGCAGATATCTCCTTTTGTACAACTCCAAATGATATGATTCCAATGAAAAATAGAATTTAATTCACTTCCCTAACATCCTCAAACAAAAAAATCTCAAGAAAAATGCGTTTGGATGGAATATAATGCATACATAGTCACTATTATGGAAGAAAATCAGAGAAAAATAGTGAAAACATCATTTTATTGATTCAAATCTTACAAACTCCTTTCATTTCGACCATGCCATCTTTCCTCTAGCTATTAAAAAGTAAATAGGACTTATGAAACCAAAAAAAAACCTTTGAAACTAACCACCAACCAATTGAAACTACTTCTAAACTTATTGTTTAGTTTATGTTGCCAAGTTGACAACAAAGTTGTCAGTCTTTGGCAACTTTTACATCCTTTGTTATTTTCATTGTAATCAATCACATTCAAAAGGTCTCTTAATGACCTTATCAACCTATTTGACTACCAAACCCCTTAATCCTTTACATTTAGCCTTGTAGGCTTATTTTGCCTATATTGGCAACATTATGTATTTTTGCACAATTTGTATTTTCATTACATTCTAGTGGCTCTAATGGCCAAATTAAAATATTTAAGGACCTTGTAGGTCACCTTCCATCTTCAAATGATTAAGGTCATCCATGTGACCCCCTTGGTTTTCCTCCAACCCTTAGGTACTCCTGCACCATACTCCTCAACTTTGAAACTTTTCCAAGTCCTCTTGGAAACCCGCAACAAAAGAATGTTAGCAAATAAACATTTAATCTTGACCTTTGGCTTATAGAGATCAACTTCAAGGATCCACAATATCCTTGCATAGGGATGCTCCAAAATGAAACCTTTCTACCTTGTTATTGGTTTTCCTCCCATGGGTAAAATGTAGACTACAATCTGATCCTCATCCTTCATGTCTTCTTGAGACTCCCTCCATGAGACTATTTCTACAACTTTCCATTCTTTATTTTCTTCAATTTTTGAGTCTCTCTTCATAGAGACAAATGTATTTGTCACATCATACCTCTCCTCTAGGCACTCCAACCTATCTCTAGCATTCATGGATGCCTCTTTAGCCACACTAATGACACCACAAGTAGGTTCTTCCACACCTATGCCACCTCTTGTTGGTCTTCCTCCTCATGCCATTCTCCTTGGCATACCAACAACTCACCGGTCATCTTGGCCTCTTGTACAACCATGATATCATGCTTCTCTTCATCATTCATCACCAAAGGAAATATCATTTCCCATACCTGCAAATATTTTTCAATTTCAAGCCCTTCATGACTTGATCCAATGGTTCCTTCATTAGAAACTTCATCTTCAATATCTGATTCAGCCTTTAGAACCTCTTTGCTCCTAGGTTCCTCCATCTCTTCATGGACAATCTTCTTCTCATCATCTTCATCTTCATCTGCAGCTTTCTCTAAGAGTAGTGCTATCTTCTCCCACTTATTCTGGTTCTCATCCAAAGCTTCATAAATTTTTCTCCATCTTTCTTCTTCTTCTTTCTTCTTGGCTTCTTCCCTCTTCTTGGATTCTTCTCTTTCATTCTTTTCTTGGTCTCTCTTCTTTTCTCCATCTCTCTTTCTTCCTTCATCCAAATATTATTTCAGAAACTTGGCTAACTCTCTCTCACTTCTGGTCATTGAAATCTTCTCAGACCAATCTAGGATTCTTAAGATCTCAAGCCACCACTTTGGAACACTCTCAGAGGATACTTCAACTCCAAGCATCAACAAAGGACTCCAAGTCTTCAAAATCTCAGATCTTCTTCACCCCAAACCTAGACCTTTTGCTGGGCTCTGATACCACTTGATGTAGAGGCTAGTGATCTGCAACAATATTTTCTTCCACTAGACTCCACATCTTAAATCTGCACTCACTCAACTTAACCATTCATGCATATTTGCCAATATGATGGGATTGTCCCAACCCACTTACTTGGATCACTCTCAATGGATCCACTACTCCTTGAAACAAAAGGACTCATCTACATGTCCCCTTAAAACCATTTATTTATTCTCCAAAAACCTACTATGCATCCCCACATAATACCTAATCCCTTCACAAAACTCCCCCAACACATTCATGAAGGAAATCCATCACAAACTGCCCTATCACTGTCCTCTATATAGACCTGTACATAGGTGTCTATAACTTTGACAAAAATATTATTGTGGAAATCCCTTCTATGAGGATGTGCACAATTAGGTTTTCTAAAACATACTTAAAATTCAGAAAGGTCCAATGGTTCAACTAAAAGATATGGCCCTCGTACTGAACTGCATTTTTCTGAGACAATCATTCCTTCTCCCTGTGACTATCCAGTCACTTCTCTACCCTCAAACACACATTACATGTTGCATGGACACCTAAAACCTCCAAGATAGCCTAGGATACATATCCTCCTTGTCCCTAAATAAGATGAGAGACTTATTGGACATGAAAATTACTAAGGAATCACATTTTGTCCTCTCGGGTTACCCTATTTGAGGGTTTGGACAGTTTTCACCAAAATGCAGATATCTCCTTTTGTAAAATTCAAAAGGATATGATTCCAATTCAAAATGGAAGTTAATTAACTTCCCTAACATCCTCAAACAACAAAATCTCAAGAAAAATGCGTTTGGATGGAATATAATGCATACATAGTGACTGTTATGGAAGAAAATCAGAGAAAATTAGTGAAAACATCATTTTATTGATTCAAATCTTACAGACATCTTTCATTTCGACCATGCCATCTTTACTCTAGCTATTAAAAAGTAAATAGGCCTTACAAAACTAAAAAACCACCTTTGAAACTAACCACCAACCAACTGAAACTACTTCTAAACTTATTGTTTAGTTTATGTTGCCAAGTTGACAACAAAGTTGTCAA
>MU228114.1:63764-83681 GCA_018584345.1 Thuja plicata
ATGTTGTTTAATCCTTAGCAATTAGGCTTTTCTTGTCTCTGAACTGTGAATCAGGATTAAGAGGTAACAAGATTCAAACAAGTATATCAAGCAGTATAGTTCATACAAGAAAAATCCCTAACACATAGTCAATGGTTGTGTTAGCTCTGCAAGAATCCCAGGGAGACTAGCATTTGTTTATTTTTCCTCTTTCAGCTTCTATGCTTTCTTTTCATACTGGGTTTGGATTTCCTAGCTTGCTTCGCTTAACAGGTCCAGTTCCCCCTGTTTATCTCTCCTCCCTAGAGGGACTTTTGTGATAGTGTAATATGTAGCTCCTATTGTTGCCTCTTCTTTATCTATGGAGGTGTCGCTACTACCACGACGGTATTTCCTCTCAAACTAGTGTGAATGGTATGGAGGGTTTGGGCCTTCTTAGGCTTGTGGGCCTCTTGATTTTGAGCCATCATCTTGGCCAGAGAGAGAGGGACTCTTATTTCCACCAGGGCCTTTCTCTTCCTTGATTCCACCAGCCATTGTGGCAGTACAGGAAGTCTTATTGCTAGGACTTGGATATGTGGGTCCTCTTTAGTGGCTTGTTGTGCTTCCCTGACATCTATGGTCACTATGGACTCTTTTTATTTATTCCTGTGGTTTCCCATTTTTATCACCTCAGTGGTATTTTCATTTTTAATTTCGAGGTTCCTGCTTTCCCCAGTACTTATGGTGTTTGTATCCATACTTTCAATGTTTTCCCTAACATTCTACTATTGCTGAGCTCCTTCAACGTTCTCTACCAGGACATTCTCCTCTCGGGGCCTATTGTTTGGAGGGGAGAAGGTGTCCAACCTGGGTCTGACTACTATGCTATGGGGAACACCTTACCAAATGTCATATCCTAGGGTAACAGGTTAGCCAGGGTGTCTAGAGGAATTTGGAGCATGAGGAATGAGGGTACAATTTTTCTCGAAGGTCTGGTTTCCCCAGCTGTAGTCAATTTCTCATCTTGTACTTTACTTTCTTCTATCTCAGTCCCCAGGACCAGTTTATCTTCCACATCTAGTGTGTTTTCTTGTTCTTGTTCCCAGGTTTCTTTTTCTGGGACAACTTCTTCTTCTTGTCCTTCCCCTTCCCTAGGGATAATCTCTACTTCCTATGCGGCGATCTCTTCCACCACCCTCTCCACATCTTCCTACAAATTTACAAGGTCATTAGTTTCAAATATATCATCAAAATTTTTGTAGGGAGGGGATGTCTCCAGAGGATCCTCTAGTTTGAGGGAGGAAGGGATGAGCTCCACTAGAGTACTTGCCAATGGTACAGGGCTTGTATCTATGCTTGGTGGAGGATTGCCTATATTTTTTTTTCCTTCTCCTCATTTGCAATGGGGCCCTGACATCCAGAATAGCCGCACCCTCATCCTCCATCTCTGCTACCTAGCTCATGAGTGCTACCAGCAAATGGGAGCCTGAAGGAAGGGAAGATCTAATTGGAGCAACCTCGAGACCAAGGGAAAGTCTGGTGTTGATTGTTTCACTCAGCCATCGAGATGAATCAAGATAGGCATTAATTTGTTCCATTAAAGGGACTGGAACCTAGGATGGGACTAGGGCCGGGGTGATATCTTTTGTTTTCCCTTTGTCTTTGCTTCATCCTAACATTTTGGAGCCAGAAGCAGACTCCAGCAAAAATGGACTATCTCGGCAGGTGCTCTTTTTGCATACCTATGAAAAATACATGTGACTGCGCTTCACTATATTCTTAGTGATATCTTCTATCATCAAAATTTTTGGGATGTCCCAATCCACCAGAGGGAGATCCATCTTATCAATCCCTTTAGATTTATATTTTGGGTCATCCACGGGCCCAGTATCTGAGAAATCCTTTGGAAAGGTCTGGAGGCCAATGCCCTTCATCATACCTTTTGTCATTCTCACATAATGCCGACTCTGGACTTCAAATTCATCCTGGAAATCTACCCAAAAAACCTCCATGTGTGGCTCATGGGGCACTTATGCCCAAGGTAATGCCAAATTTTTTTTTTTTAGCGAATCAAAATTTCTCCATGCTAGGTAGAACTCTGCTAGCCCTAGACTTTTTAATTCATTGTCGGCCTCTTTAGCCACTGCAAGGTTGCAAGTGTAATTCATGCAAGTGATCGAGAAAGGGATGGTGGTAACCTTCTTGAGGCCATAATAAGTATGGACCTCCAATATTTGTCTGCAGTATTCCAATAAAACAATACTATCCCCGTAGTGTTTGGGAAATAGGTAGGGCTTGCCAGAGAATCTGGTCACCCGAATGTATGAATGTTGTTGGAATTGAATGAAATAATTGTCATAGGAACTTATCAAGGCCATGACCCCCTTTGAAAACTAGTAAGCGGCATCCCAAGTGGGTGTTAAAATGTTGTAATAAACAAAGGTATCATTTACCCAGAATAAATTGGGGAAGTTGGCTTCCCATTGAATGTGGGAGAAATAATCCTAAGGGGCACTCTGGTTAGGCCCTGTCCTAAGGACGCCCACTATAAACAAACCTTAGATTCTGGGTCTCTATTGTTCTAGTGCCCATAGAACATAAGATGTCATATGGAACTTAGATATCTCATGGACTTTGTTTAACTGGTAGTCCACATGATTAGCAATAATAGCTGCCCAATCAAAAATTCTCCCATTAGTGGTGATTTTGTATAGAAAGTAGTACATCCAGGATGAAATATCTTGGGCATGTGGTTCTCTAAAGACCCAGCATAGGAAGATGATCCCTACTTGTATGCATTCTTTGAAGTCCATGTGAGGGATCTCCAACTTCATTTTCTTGTAATCCTTCTTCAGGGTCTTCAGCTAGTGGGTGTTAAGGTTTTATCAGGTAGCCTTTTGAACATTGTTAAACTCCTACAGCGACACAGCTAGAGAGATAATGTTATAATTGGAAAACTAGGGGATGCCCAGTCCTGAAGAAAAAGTGGTAGCATCGAGGGAATGCATGGGCGTTGGGTATCCCAAAGGAAGGGAAGAAACAAGCATAAAAACTCAAATGGTTGTGTTGTAATGTTCTGCCAAAGTGAGAATTAGCTTTGGGGCCTACACATAGTAGGGGAAGCAGGTGGCTTTGATTATGCAAAAGGTGGAAATGTTCTTTTCCATACTTTCTCTGGTGGTGTGCTGATTGAACATTATCCTTACAAAGCCCTGAAACTTGGCCCATGATCCAACCTCTGCATTAGTGATTTGTTGTAATTTGGAATCCACCTTGGATCCCATGATGACACCATCCCTTAGATATTTTGATGTGAGTGGGAGATTTTCCAATTCTTTCTCAACCCTTATCTATGTGGCCACCCTTGTTGAGGTGGACAGGAGTTCCAAGCTTCTAAGAGGGGAAGATACTTCAGACATGTTGCATGATGAGTTATTCACAGCCTGCAAGATCGGACAACCGTTAATACAAATATTCAAATATGATCAATTCCTGGGCTCTAGAGATTTCATCACCATTTCACACTTGTCCTCGAGAAGACATTAGTTTATATCAAATTCTAGAAATGCACTAAACAAAATAACTTACTTTGAATTTGATAAATACCTAGGGGTCCCAAGGATTATGCTTCATGCGACAAATGATATGAAGGCTTTGGGATTATGTGGAACCCAAAGTCTAGAGAAAATGACCGTTATTAAAATGACCAGGCAATTTTCCATACCGAGGTAACATGGACTATCACGTGGTCATGCCATGAATGAAGGAATGGAATTTATTGTGATATTTTTCTTAACATGAATGGACTAAATTCCACTTGGGATGGTTTTAAATGCTTTTGTGTGGGGAATTAATCCCACCATTAATTCTAAAGTGATGGAGGAGAGAGAAAGGCCACAACTCAAATAGGCGAGGTGATGAGTTTGAGTCTAGAAAAAACCAGGCAGGTGAGCTCAAATTTGATCAAACAATGCAGAGGGAGTGGTGAGCTTATCATGGGATGGGTATGACTTGAAGGAATGTATAGATCATATACACAAATTTATAGACCACTACACAGAAACCGCACACTATGAACACTATCAACAGGAGGCCAAAGAACAATATTTACACAGGCTACCCATAGGTGCAAAAAAATTTGCAACTAACCTACAAACCACTATCTACAAATTTACAAAGGCTTACAAAGGCTACAATTATCTTACACTATCTACAAAGGCACAGAGGGTGGACAACCCTCTTGCAGAGTCATCCCACAAATGGGAGGCGATGATGAAGACTTGAACACAAAGAAAACAAAGCCCCAAACAAAGCATAAACCAAAAAGGGAAGGAGAAGGGCCAGAAGGACCTACCTAAAAACTAGAGACATGGAAGGAAGGGCACAAGAGGTGCTCTGCAAATGAAAAACTCTTCAAATCCCACTAAGGCACAAAGAACCCTCAGGGTATCTTGAAACACACATAGGTTTGAACTCTAAATCAACTGTTAATCACTCAAAGCAAAAAGCAGTTAGCTTACTATTAAATTGCACAATTCACTCTTAATTCACTCCAAGGGTAAATTGTTTGTGGTAAGTGTAACAATGACAGGTGGAGCTTAATTTATATCCTTTGGATTAAAACACACCATTCCCTTCCACAAATCCAAAGAAAAAGCCAAACCTCCAAACTTTGGGCCCGAGGTCCCGCGCGACCACACCCACCAATTAAAAAGGAAGCAATGGCACAAGAATCCCAGGGTCCAGAATTCAGCTAGCACAAAGGAAAAAAACACACTAAGACCAGCTCCCAGAGTGTGGAAAACCAAAAGGAGGTGACAACAATGGTCGCACAGAGGTGAAGGCCAGAGAAAGAAAAAGGGTTTAAAAGAAACAAAAGGAAGAACCAAAAGAAAAAAAGCGGAACCCAAATTTTTTCCAAAAAAATGTAGGGACAGGTATGCAGGGCATAAAAAATGGCTACTCACTAGGATGAATGCCTTAGTGCATTTGAGAATCACAGAATCTCTGGTTAGAAAAACAAGGATTCATCGTTACTTGAAGCATTTCAATTGCAAGGTGCAGGGTGGTTGAGAAAATCTAACTCACCATGATTCAATCCTTCAATCTCTTTTCAGTTGTGAAGTGTGTGCTTTGGAAGAAAATCAAGCTGATGATTTCTAGGAGAAATAGAGAGATGGCACTAAATGCATGAGACCAAAATTGCTATATCGTGCGCAATCCCTCACATCCTAGAATTCTCTATTCTCAAGTTTTATTTTATTTTTCTTTTGAAGATGGGGAAGGTGGTACTCCTTTCAACGTGAACCTTAAGCTTATCTAATTTTCATGTTTGTACTTCTTTCACCTTGCCATCCATTTTGATTTAATGAATGGGAGAGATGTTTCAAACCTGGGATATTCTCTTGATTTTTGGATATAGCCAATAACCAATACAATCACTCTGCCCTCAAGGATCATATGATTAATTTCTCTTTATGATTTTTTGTTAACCAATGTCAAGAATTTTTATATGTGAATCTAGTGAAGATTTCCCATAACCTTTTACCATCTGTATAAAATAACTTCGGAGTGCAGACGAATCCTCACCATGCTAACAACATATTCTAGACTGACCAATATGTGTAAGGCACAATTCTAGGGACTAGATGTCATGCAAAGAATACATGTCTACAAGAAGAGAGAAAAATGTTAGGAACCCAAAAAATCAAGACATGCAAATTGAAAAGAAACCAAAGACAGAAAATAAAATGGCCCCGAAGGGCTGCCAACTATCTACAAGGTCAACACACTCCCAAGGAGTGCCAGAAATAAAATTACAGGAAGGAATATATACATATGATACAACTTTGGGGAAATTTACCTCCTTCCCTCACTCAAAGTAATGTTTGAGAAACTGTCCATTGATGGGTAGTGGAACAGCTTCTCTAATCATTGCATTGAGGTGATAAGTGTTGGCCCCACAGATCTCCAAGATTAAATAAGGTCCAAGCTAGATCCTTTGGAATTTAGTATGCTTTCCCTTCTTCTCCTGGGCTTTGTCCCACAAGAGGACAAGGTCCAAAATATAAAAGTCTTTGTATTGGGCTCTTCTATCGAACTAGCATTTGACAATTTCTTAGTGACATGCAAAATGCTCAAGTGTCGCATCTCTTTGTTCTTCCATTTTTACTAGGTTCAAGAGGCGAACCTCCACAATGTTATCCCGGGTGTTGAATTCCTACATGAACTACAAGACATGGATTTGTAATTTTATTGGGAATATAGGAATCTAGCCATAAACAAGGTGAAATAGAGAAGTTACCAGGGCTTCTTTAATTTTGATGTGATCTGCCCAAAGGGAGAACTTGATTTTTTGGTGCCAGTCCTGGGGATTCTTCTCTAGCAAATGTTTGACTACTTCCAGAAGATTTTTATTGGTGGATTTGGCAATGTCGTTACCCTAGGGATAAGACTTGCTAGAAAATTTTAATGTGATCTTTCTCTAATAGGTCCATTCAAGAAGTTGTGGTGAATAAAATGTTGGATCATTGTCACATACGATAGAAAAAAGCATCCCAAATATTGTGACAATGTTCTCTTCCAAGAACTTGATGACTACATCTGTAGTACTATTTTTGCATGGGATTTCCTTAGACCACAGGGTACAATAATTAGTAGCAGTTAAGATGTACTGATGGTTAGCAGATGATTTGGGGTTTATCTCCTTGATGAAGTCAAACTCCCATTGGGCAAAGGGTCGAACCTCAAAGACCAGCTATAAAGGCATTGTCAGGTTCCACTCATGAAAAGTGGCAGTTTGAAAGGTATGGCACTTCCTTATGTGAGCATGAACATATTTTAAGATAAAGGGCCAATAATATCTAGCCCCAAGAATCTAATGGGTAGTGGAATCAACTAAGCCATGAATGGTTTTGTACTACCCGTGGAATTCCTCTATCATCTTGGCAGTTCGGTCCCTGTCTATGCACCAGAGATAAATCCCCTCAAAATTCCTACAGAAAAGTGTCCCATTTTTTATCATGAAGTGGGTGCTTTTCAGTCATAAGGCATGATGTTTGTTAGGAGCGAGCCCCTCTAGGCACTAGTTGTTGAGTAATAGGTACACCAGATCAGTATACCACAAAACTTGAGTGATGGACTTCATAGTGTAAGTCTGGCATTCTATGTTTGGAGTGGCCGCTGCCATTGCTTTACATAGTCCTTGGCCTCAAACTATTTTCATCGCTTGCATTTCAAGATCATATTCCTGGAGGATGGCCATCCATTTCCCATCCATTTTCCTAGTTCACTTTGTAGAAATAAATACTTGATAGCCTGGTCTGGGATAATGGCATGCACTTTTCTCCAGAGAATGTAGTGCCAGAATTTCTTCACAGCCCAAACCAAAGCAAAGGCCTACTTATCCAATGGTGTATACTGCACTTCAACATTCTTAAAGGGGTATCTCATCTAATAAATAGGTCATTCCTCTCCCTCAACTTTCTATGTTAAAACCATGGCAGTAGAGTGCGGAAAAGTGAAGGAATAAATGTGGAATGGGAGGGAATAGTCTAAACTTGCCAAGACCAGGGTTTCCACTATAGTCTTCTTGATTTGGGTGAATTCTTGCTTCACTTTGAAACTCCACTCAATCTTAGTATCTTTCTTCATCATATCGTTGAGTGGTCTAACAATCTCAGTAAATCTAGTAAGAACCACCAAACAAATTTTATCTTCCCAAAGAAAGATCCCATTTCCTTCTTACTATTAGGAACTTGTAAATTTAGCAATGCTTCTACTCTCTCAGGGTCGATGGATATCCCTTTCTCAAAGACAATATGCCTGAGCAATTTCCCTTTAGTGAACCTAAATATACACTTCTTGGGGTTAAGGGAGATACTGTACCGGAGACATCTCTCACATATCTAAGTGCGGTGGACTGGATGATCATGACTGTGTCAGGAAAAGATCATTAAATCATCCATGTAGTGATTATACATTTATTAACTAGACCTTCGAATGCAATGTCCATGGCTTTTTGAAATGTGGCCCCAGTGTTAATTAGGTCTAAATGCATTCATTGGTATAAAAATGTCCCCCACTTGGTGGTGAACATCATTTTAATCCTATCTTCAAACCTAACCATGACTTGGTTATACCCAGAGTACCCATCTAGGAAGGACATCATTTGTGAACCATTTACAATTTGCAACACCTCATCTAGCAAAGGGAGAGGGTGATTATCCTTCTTGGAGGCTTTGTTCAAGTTGTAGAAATCCACACATAGACGAATCTCACCACTCTTTTTTCATATGGGGATAAGGTTGACAACCCATGTAGTATACCAGATAGGAAAGATGATCCAAGCTAACAGTAATTTTTGAACCTCTTGGTGGTAAAGGGTTCAATCAAAGGGTTTAATAGCCTTTGTTTCTATTGAAAAGGTTTGGCATCTGGTTTCAGGGAGATGGTATGTGTCATGATAGATGTATCATAAGTTTTGAGATCTTCATACCCCCAGGCAATAAAATCAATATATTCTTAGAGAACCACAAGAATCTTCTCCTCCTCTTGGGAGTAGGAGGTACCAATATGGATAAAATTTTCTTCATTAGCTTTACCGATGTTAATCTTTTCATATTTTCCTCCTTCGGAGGAGGATGATATCTTGTCTCACCCCCGGGGGTCTAAATCAAAGATTCATTCTTGAGCAAAATCCCCTTAGAAATGGTGTTGGTAGGTAGGTGAATGATCCCATCATCTTCTTCCCCTTGCCTGGTATCATTATGATCTGATCTTCAAAGATGCCAACATTTTCCATGAAGACCAAAATGTGTTGGTCATCTTTGAAAACCTGAAAGTGTGTTATATTGTCTAGGATGGATGGAGTGGGGACCATTTCAATAGAGAATCTCCAAAGGTGGGAACCAGCCATCGAATTGAGGGTACTGGCAGACACAGTGAGGGAACCTGGAAAATAATTATGTTTTCAGGGGATAAGTTTGATGCCAAAATCATCAAAATCTATGATTAATCTCCATGCCCGGTTGCGGTATGTGGCCAACCTTTTATCATGACATGTGTACTGGCTCCAGATCTATTTTAGGATTAGCTCTGAATCACCCATTTCCCAGAGGTGGGTGATCCATTTTCTTAAAGCCAACAGGAGTCTAAGGACTAAAGCCTTGTAATCTGTGACATTTTTGGTGTAGGAAAATTGTAATCTGTAGGATGCAAGGAAGGATTTCCCTCGTGGGTAATTGCACTCCAACCCCACAGCCTTGTTTGGAGCAGGACCCATCAAAATTTAATATCCACACATCATTGTTAGTTTTATGGGGATGAGGAAGTGAAGTAGCCCTTGGATTGGGTTTAGGGTTGGGAGGTTTATTAGGTGATTCCTCCAACTTGGATGGTGTCCAGGTGAGAATTTCCTCCAAAAAATCTTTTGGTTTGGGTTCCTAGACGAGCGCCACTTGAAGTGTGAAAATGGGTGGATTGCTTGATCTAGGGAACCTGACTTTGTGCTCTCTCTCTTGGATATTGGTGATGTGATGGGTAGCAGTGACAATACAAGGCTCATACTCTAGTTCAGAGTGTTTTTGGTAATGTACCTGACACAAAGTGTTAGACAAGAGGGTGGCTAGAGTTGCCTTTCTACCCTATAAGTCTACCTCACATTTCATCTTTTCATCTAGATCTTGAATCCTCTAAGTGATTATGGGGTCCTCCTCGGGGAAGGTACTATCGGAAATGAAATAAAAAGTTAGGATTTACCATGGTAGATATACCCCAAGTGAGGATTTAGAGAAAAATATTTCATTTACCTTCCCAACTTTGGTAACGACTTGTTTCATTCTAGGATCAATTTATACCATGATCTGATTTGATTTCCCTTTTCAGGAGAGCCATAGGTGGGAGAATTCTGTCAAGAAATACCTGTTGAGGGCCTTTGACCAATTTTGACTCAACAACATCCTGTAGGTCTCGAAGATGTCAACCACTTGGATGTTGACAATGTTGGATACTCGGGGATCCTGGATGAGCTAAATATAAATGTTCTTCAGCTCACCAACCATCTTCACAATAGTTTTTCCAACCAGACTACTACACCTTTAGAGGGTGTGGGAGTGATTCCAAGCTTCTGGTAGATGGACAAGGGCATAAAATTACTCGAAGCACCAGAATCCATAAGGCAATTGTACAGATTTTTCCCTTGGATGTTCAGGCCTAGCAGGAAGGGAGGATCTTCTGTATTTCCTTGAAAGACTGCCGAGTTGGCATCGTCAAAAGTGGCATTCTTTGGCAAGTGACTAATGACTTCTAGGTTCCCTAAGAGCTATAGGAGGGACTTCTTTTTCTCTACAAAATTATGTAAAACCTCCATCAAGGTCATGGAGGTAGTGGTATTTTCCAATTCCTTGGTGATATCAAACTGCCCCTTTGGGTAAAGTTGTCTCCCCCTAGCCAGATCCATGGCATGGTTAGGGCCAAGTCCTTTTGGTGGGAGGGAGTGATCATTTGTGTTAGAATCCTAGGGGGTGGTGCTCTTGGGAGGCACTAACATGTAAGATGGACCTTTTCCAGCTTGACTCTAAGTGTTATATGGAGTTTGTGGGTTGGTGAAGGCATTAGCCTCAAAGGCCAGAATAGAGTCATCAAAGATCCCCTATAAATCAGGTTCTTCCTCATCCTCTTTATCTATCTCAAAGAATACGGTCTCACATGTAAAAGTAGTGTGAGGGGGCTCTACTAGGGAGGATTTTGGAGGAGTTGGATCAATAGGCTATTGTCTGTTCGACTAGGAGATATGGATGATCTTCTCTAGCGTGGCATATCTCACCTCAGAGTGTGATCCAGTATCATGCAATCTACACCACATGGTTAGGGGTTGGAATTATATGAGCTACACAAAATGACTAGGTCTAGCACCACCCTAAGTGGTAGTTTGATTCAGAGGAGGACCTTTGGTATTCACGTTATTGTTTGATTATTGTTGGCTGGGCCGAGGCTATTTGTTGTAGCTTTGGCCTTCAGAATTGGCATTCTATTGACCTAAGAAAACATTCCCTCTCTAGGAATTGGGGTTATGGGGCACAGAAGGCCCCACATTCATTTGTCCCATGTTTTTTGTCAAGGACACCAATCTCCAGAGGGATTCAACCTTGGTGGAAAACTAGGTAGTGGTGTCATAGTGTGACGGCTAAGGTGGTGGGGTACCTGGGAAAGTAGTAGTAGCTCTTAAATTTGAGGATGGTAATCCTTCGGCCGTAGATGACTGGAAGAAAGGTACTCTAGTGGATTATGTCAAAGGTTGCTTCATCTACTACTGCTAATTCTAGGGAATGTATTCTAGACTCAGGGTTTCCTAAACCTTAGATGGGTAAATGTACTGGGCTTGTTGGTCTATTGGTTGTGGGCCCATGTCCATTGTTGGGGAACCCATCATCAAATTGGGATTTTATACTCTGGCATAAGGATTTCTATCGGGTAACATGTTGAAGGGCACACTTTATCCAATCCCACCAGGGCCCTTACTCAAGTCATGGGATGACTCCAAGGCTAAGCTGTAAAATTTTTCCAGGATATCCCAGTCGTTAGCGGTGGTAGTTCTCCACAAGAGCGTAGAAATAAAGAGGTCCAGAGCATTCAGGTACATCTAGATAGTCACATTGGTAGATGGGATAAAAGGGTCTGTGCACCACTTCAAAGCCTGTTGGAACCAATGATTGAAGGTAGTGAGAGGCTTGTTTGGTTCCTTTTTGATGGAAATGAACTAGTTGTGGGACCAAGCTAGGTCCACATGAATGTGGAAGGCTGCCAAAAAGGCATCTTCCATATCCTACCAACTATTGATGGAGTTGGCAGGCAAGTTTAAATACCAGTTTAGCTCATTCTGCCCTAGGGAAAATGGGAACATTCGGCTTGCAACATCTTGATGTTGTATCTGGTGTCTATTCATGGCATCTTTGTAGGATTGAAGGTGTTCTTCTATAGTTCAGGGACCTAGATGCTTGTATTTGGGGTAGATATTCTCCGAGTGTGGAGAAAGATCATTAGTAGCATCGGGGAGCTGCCCCATTGGGGATCTGGTATTGTTCAAGTAGGTAGCCATTGAGACTTTTTATTTTTGTCTTGGGTGGACATGAGACCCCAGGATTATCTAAGGTATTTGGTTATTCTGGTGTGTGGTAGAACCCCAAGGGAAATTCAATGGCTGCCTCATTTGGTGGGACCTTTTTATTTAGACAGAAGGTCCAAGTTATACAAACTCTCCAAGATGAGGGGTTGATCAGAGGACTCTTTCAAAGCATAGGGAAAAAAAATAAACCTATCCCATAGAAATCTTGATTCCTAAAACTACTACTTGGGGAGCCCTCAGATGGTGTGAAATTGCAATCTTCCAGGGGAGATGAGCTCATGCCCTCCTTCTAGTGCCAGTTTCTATTGACGAGACGTTGTGACTGGCTTCGTCAACAAGGGATAAGTTGTCACCAGGTACCAGAGTACTAGATAACTCCACCTATAGAGGTTTACCAGAGAATGAATTATCCTAGCCTCCAAGTACCTGGTAGTTGGGTCTCGACAATATGGGAGAGCTAAGTTGGGAAGGTGATTATTGTTTGAGGGGATAGTTGGTTTTTACTCATCACTTCTGGGGATTTCAAAATGGGGTGAGATTTCCTGCAAGCACTTAGATTTATCAAATAAATCACAAAATCTAGATCAGAGTTAGAGAATACTTCTACTTATAGTCATGTAATACATATTCAAACATCAACAATGCTCCAATGTAGGAAAAAAATGCTAAATATCAGATACACAAGGAATCAGTGATTTATATGCATTCGATAGAAAAGGGAGATAATATCATTTAACTAAATGAAAAACATCAGAGAAAAGGAGATAAGAAGGGATACACCACAAAAGATGTTCATTAACTTTAGAGATCAGAACAACAAATAACTTAGGGCCACGAGATGTTCTTCCTTCTTTCATTAACTTGAAATGATTCCAACATCACTGGTGGGTACATTCATGGCTCCAAGGGAGCACTAAGCTACTGATAATAGACTGAAAGTAAACTTCTAACTAAAAACAACCTGAAAATTCTATTTGCTATTACTATTGGACAACAAAATCTTGAATTTCACTAAACCTTTCTTAAGGCATCAGTCTTATTATTTATACACAGACTTAACCTAATCTACCGGTACACTTGCTAAATAAAATACAATATCCTTGGCCGGTACTACCTGCACCACTTACAATCAGCTCAAGACGTATAGAGTTATGACAAGATGGAAGAAGAAGAAACAAGGGAAATCTAGAAGAATCAGCCTAGAGAAGAGATCCATGGTATTGATAGAGGAAACTTTCTTATCTCGGTAACTTAGGCCACACACCTCATCAATGTTGATTGTGGCTCCCTGTCTTCAAGGTGCAAAAGGTAGTAAATGCAGGAGTGACACCTTGGTGGAATAAGAAGAAACCTATCAGAACCATCCCATTTTCCTGACCTATCATTGTCTAGACCACCTGCACTCTGATGATTATTAATTGCTGATAGTGATTGGTCAGCTCTAGGGAACCCTGATGCAAATTACTTCAAAAGAATACAAAATTGGGACCCAGAATTCCATAGTTTATGAGCTTATGCTCAAAGAATAACATATGTTAAAAGATTTGAACTACTGGTGTAAATATCTGGAGACTAAAATAATTTACTATTCCTTACATTTTTGGAAGGCTTCTGGAGAATCCCCTCTTTGTCTATATCTTTAATGT
Source organism: Thuja plicata (assembly GCA_018584345.1). Taxonomy (NCBI): domain Eukaryota; kingdom Viridiplantae; phylum Streptophyta; class Pinopsida; order Cupressales; family Cupressaceae; genus Thuja; species Thuja plicata. The sequence goes on from MU228114.1 coordinate 77,496, forward strand.
ATTCCTGACTGTCGTTCGAAGCCTCCAACTGGTTGCTCACAGCTCTGGCACCTTCCTTAAACTCTGTAGCCACCTTTGTAGTGTCATGGGCTCAGAGCATCATACAGGTGAGACATGACATCTTTTCTCCAACAAAATCTTCAGGGGACCACAATCATGCCTCCATTATTTCATCAAATTTACTCAAAAAAAAATCCACCAGAGCACATGTCTCGATGCTAAAGGGATTGACCGCTGAAACCCTTGTGATGAATGTCGCATATAAATTTAAAAAAATTTGGATCATCAGGACTTTATCCTTTAGGGCCACTACAATTTCCTTGCTTGTCTTATCTTTAAGACCAAGTCTAAATTATTGGGCTTGGAGGAACCCAAAATGCTCATTTCCCAAAATACTCATCTCCGTGATGACTTCTTCCCCAAAATTCATAATATCTTCCAACTCACTCTTCCATTCTTCATCATTCTCTATTTCTCCCTCCCACTGAGAAACAAAGTCATTTACCTAGCCCATGATGTTACTGGCTTGGTGTAGGCCCGAGATTTTTGCTATTAGGAAATGCCTTATGGCTCCCACCTGCTCAGTTACCCATTTGTCTATAGTCTGCACTTTCTTCTTCATTGTCCTTAGTGACTCAATATCACCCTGTGGGAGCAGTGTTCTGGATGTGGAGGCCTCCAAAGGAATCATATTCAATGTCTATGTCAGCTCTGCAATAATCCCAAGCAGATTAGCATTTGTTTCTTTTGCCTCTTTCAGCTTTTGTTCTTACTTTTCATATTGGGCCTGGATTGTCCATCTTTCTTCACTTAACAGGTCTAGTTCCCCTTGTTTATCTCTCCTCCCCATAGGGACTTCTATGATAGTGTAATCTGTAGCTCCTACTATTTCCTATTCTTTATCTAGCGTAGGTGTCGCTACTACCATGACGATATTTCCTCCTGAACTAGTCCAAATGACATGGAGGGTCTGGGCCTTCTTAGGCTTATGGGCCTCTTTATTTTGAGCCATCATCTTGGCCAAAGAGAGAGGGACTCTTATTTTTTCTAGGGCCTTTCTCTTCCTTGATTCCACTATTCATTGTAGCAGTACGGGCAGCCTTATTGCTAGGAATTGGATACTTGGGTCCTCTTTGGGGGCTTGTTGTGCTTCCATGGAATCAGTGGTCACTATGGAATGTTTTTCTTTATTCTTGGGGTTTCCTGTTTCTCCCACCTGAGTGGTATTTTCATTTTTAATTTTGGGGTTCCCACCTTCCCCAACACTTATGGTGTCCATATCCATATTTTCAAGGTTTTCCCTCACATTCTACTACTACTTAGCTCCTTCAGCATTCTCTGCTAGGACATTCTCCTCTAAGCACCTATTTTTTGGAGGGGCAAAGGTGTCCGACCTAGGTTTGACTACTGTGCTGTGGGTACCACCTTGTTGAATTTTGTATCCTAGGTTAATGGGTTAACCAGGTTGTCTGGAGGCATTTGGAGCATGACGACTAAGGGTACAATTGTTCTCGAGGGTCTAGTTTCCCCAGTGATAGTCAATTGCTCATCTTGTACCTACCTTTCTCCTGTCTCGGTCCCTGGGACTAGTGTCTCTTCCAAATCTAGTGTGTTTTCTTTTTCTTGTTCCAAGGTTTCTTTTCTAGGACAACTTCTTCTTTTCCTTCCCCTTCCCCAGGAATAATCTCTACTTCCTCTACGATGATCTCTTCCACCGCCCTCTCCACATCTTCCTAAAAATTTACAAGGTTGTTAGTTTCAAAGATATCATCAAAATTGTCATGGGGAGGGGATGTCTCTAGAGGATCCTCTAGTTTGGTGGAGGAAGGGATGAGCTCTACTGGAGTACTGCCCAATGGTCAAGGGATTGTATCTGTTCTTGGTGGAGGATTGTCTATTCTTTGTTTCCCTCTCCTCATCTGCAATGGGGCCCTGACATCCATAATAGCCACACCCTCATCCTCCATCTTTTCTGCCTAGCTCATGAGTGTTGTGAGTGAAGGGGAGCTTGAAGGAAGGGAAGATCTAACTAGAGAAACATCGAGACCAAGGGAAAGTCTAGCGTTGATTTTTTTGTTCAGATGTCGAGATAACTCAAGATGGGCATTAATTTGTTCCATTAAAGGGACTAGAACCGAGGACAAGACCAGGGTCAGGGTGCTATCTTTTGTTTTCCCTTTGTCTCTACTCTGTCCTAACATTTCAGAGCTAGAAGCAAACTGCCACAAAAATGGACTATCTCGGCGGGTGCTCTTTTTGCATACCCATGAAAAATATGCACGACTGAACTTCACTATATCCTTAGTGATATCTTCTATCATCAAAATTTTTTGGATGTCCCAATCCACCATAGGGAGAACCTGTTAGAATAGTCCTAAAGGATAACTTAGAGGGGGGGTGAATCAGTTATCAGCTAATTTAATTCTTTTCCTTTATTAACTCCAGAATACAATAAAGTAAATGCACATTCAGATAACACAATAGACAACACCAAAATTTGGTTACGGGGAAACCAAATGGTAAAAACCCTGGTGGGAATTAACACCCACAATGAACTATACTTGTTTATAATAATCCCTATTAGAATATTTTGCAACCTTGTTAGGAGTTGTTCTTTACAATGCAATAAGTATAGTGACCTGGTTAAGGGTCTGACCCTGCTAAGAGTCTTTTACAAATAACCCGGTTAAGGGTGAGGACTCACTGTCCAAAAGCTCCCTACTTCAATGGTGAAGGCTACAACCTTCTGTAGAAAAGATATGCACTATATCTAATGATGAACTGTAGAGTAGACCTACTATCTTGATCAATTCCAGTGTATTGTAATCTTCCACTGCTTCTTCACATAGATCCTAGATGAATGAAATACATCTAATATTCTTCTCTACTCTTTTCCTATATCTTTTCTTATCATTCACACCTAGCGTTTCACAAATGACTTGCTATAAGTATCTTCCTCAAAGTATGAGATTGTGGGACCTGTTAGACAACTCTTGTCAGCTTTACTAATCACACAAGAATAATTACAGCCATGCAATATAAATTGAATAGACGCGATGCTTCACTAAGTTAGCCTTACCAAATCAACTCTAACTTTGCAATCTTATTGAAACATGTTTGGCACCTTTAGATAACTATCTTCAACTCAAAATTAAACTTGAATATACACACGCATATCCCGAAGATAGGTGCAACTTAAGAACCAATGCAATATGTCAGCTTTTTACAGATAAGCATCAGAAACTGTAAATACCACAAAATAGAATTGCACAACATAAATGAAACTTCATATCTGAGTCTGTGTGTATGAACAAAACATCGACAACATGTCTACAACATGAATATAACCATGCAAGGCTTGATATCATCATTCTGATAAGTACATACAGATCACTATTGTATATTATATGTTGTCATCAATGACAAACATACAATCAACTAGCTTCCAGAAATAAATCTCCAACAATCTCCCCCTTTGACATTGATGGCAACATATGATATTAAAAACATCTTCAACACATGGCATCTTCTTTCTTTTTACAATTTTCTCAATATCCTCATCAAAGATTCCTCTACACTACTATAGCTCCTGTGTCTATTTTTATACTCCCCTAGAGTATATGCTCCCCCTTACTATATAATCCCCCTTTGACATCAATGGCAAAGGGTTCCATAAGCAATTAGGCATAGGTACTACTCTAGAAGTAGAGTAGTCAACCATTCATGAGTCACTCTAGATTGATGTTCTTGCTACTTTATCTAATCAGAATCAGGAGAGGGATTTACTCCCAACTTCTCCCTTAGATACTCAAAAGTATCTTTTGATAAAGGCTTTGTGAAAATATCTGCAAACTATTCTTTGGTGCTCACATAGTCCAATTTTAGTTCATTATCTGCAACTTTTTCTCTAAGAAAATGCTATTTAATCTCAATGTGCTTTATCTTTGTGTGCATCACAGGGTTCTTGGACATGTTGATATTATTGGTGTTATCATAGTGAATAAAAATAGGATAGTCAACTTGTATACCAAAATATTTAACCATCTACTTGATCCAAACCATTGTTGAATAATTCAATGCTACTGCAACATATTCAGCTTCTGATGTTGACTGAGAGATTCAATTTTTCTTCTTGCTTACCCAAGAAACCAACCTATCTCCAAGAAATACTGCTCCTCCAGAAGTACTCTTCCTATCATCAAGACAACCTACCCAATCTACATTTGTATACACATGAAGTACATTCTCTGATTTAGGATACCATAAACCATAGTCTATAGTCCCCTTTAGATATCTGAATATTCTCTTTATTGCCATTAGGTGATTCTATTTTGGTTCAGCTACAAATCTTCCAACAATGCCAACTACATTAGATATGTCTGGTCTAGACTGAGTAAGATATATAAGTTTTCCAATCATAGACTTATACAATGTCTTGTCAACTGTTGCGGAGTCATCTTCTTTAGAAAGCTTTCTTCCTGTTATCATAGGAGTGCATACTGGCTTACAGTCTTCCATCTTCAAAGTCTTTAGTATTTTGTTCACATATTTGGACTGATTTATAAATATAACTTTATCTATCTATTTTACATTTAATCCCAAAAAGTATTTTATAGGACCAATCATGCTCATTTCAAATTCATTCTACATTTCTTTTGCAAATTTTGAACTAAGCTTGTCATTACCTCCAAAGATAATGTCATCAACAAATATGGAAACAAGTAATAGTCCATCAGGTGTCTCTCTTATGAATAGGTTACAATTTTCTGCTCCTTTCTTAAATCCAATCATGGTAGGATAACCATCTAGTCTCTCATACCAAGCTCTTGGGGCATGTTTAAGTCCATAGAGTGCTTTCTTGAATCTGCATACCATGTTTGGTTTATCTGATAGATTAAATCCTTTAGGCTACTCTATGTAGACTTCTTCCTTCAAGTCACCATTTTGAAAGGCGAATTTGACATCCATTTGATATACTTTGAAGTCTTTGAATGTTTCATAGGCCAAGAATAACTTGATGGCTTCTAATCTGCTAACAGGGGAAAATGTGTCAGTGTAATCTATCCCTTCCCTTTGTGCATATCCTTTACACACTAGTCTTCTTTGTTTCTGACCACTATACCATCTTCATTCATCTTGTTCCTGAACACCCACTTTTTTCCAATCACATTTCTATCACTAGGTCTAGGAACCAATTCCCATGTATCATTTTTTATTATTTGATCTAATTCTTCTTCCATTCCTTTCTGCCAATTAGAATCCTTGCAAGCATCTTCAACATTTAAAGGTTCAATCTGTGAAATTAAACATACCTTTATCAGAATAGTCCCAAAGGATAACTGAGAGGGGGAGTGAATCAGTTATCAGTAACTTTATCTCTTTTTACTTCTTTAACTTAAAAATGCAACAAACTAAATGCTTAATTAGATAACACAATACTCAACACATAATTTGATTACAGGGAAACCAAATGGTAAAAACCCCGGTGGGAATTATCACCCACAATAAACTATACTTGTTTGTAGTAATCCTTGTTAGAAGATGTTTCAACCCTGTTAGGAGTTGTACATTACAATGCAATAAGTATAGTGACCTGGTTAAGGGTCAAACCCTGTTAGGAGTCTTTTACAAATAACCCTGTTAGGGGTGGTGGACTCACTATCCAAAAGCTCACAGCTTGATGGTGAAGACTAAAACCTTCTGTATAATAGATATGCACTATATCTGATGATGAATTATAGAGTAGACCTGCTATCTTGATCAGCTCTAGTGTATTGCAATCTTTCACTTCTTCTTCACATAGACTCTTGATGAATGAACCAACTCTAATAATCTTCTCTGTACATCTTTCTTATCTTTTTGTATCATTCACGCTTAGTGTGTCACCTTTGACTTTCTATAAGTATCTTCCTCATAGTATGAGATCATGGGACCTATAAGACAACTCTTCATAACATCTTTGTCAGCTCTACTTAGCATGCAAGCATAATAATACTATCCTTTACATAAAACTCAAAATATACACCATCAAAAATATCTACAATAATTAAAATGTAATCATATATACACATACATATATGTGTGCACCCATATATATATCTATATATATTTATATTGATACATGCCAAATACCAAACATTATAATCTATATGATTATGAAGCAATAGATCACAACATCATTATTAC
>MU228114.1:93696-124079 GCA_018584345.1 Thuja plicata
ATTTTGGAACCTTAGGTGTGTCTTCTTCTTCTGTAATCTGTGATTCTTCTCTACTTGATTCAGGGTCATTGCATGAGACATCAATGCAATCAAACATTTCTTCAATAACAATATCTTTGCTGCTAGGTCTGGGTTCATCTTCAATCATAGGTGCATATTCATAGTACCTCTCTTGAACTATAAAATTCTCATCAATTTTTACATGAGTACTTTCAATTACCTTTTTCAATCTCAGATTAAAGCATCTATATGCTTTTCTTTTTGTAGAGTAACCAAGGAAAATACCTTCATCACTTCTAGCATCAAACTTACCAACACCATCATCTCTCTTGATGTAGCACTTACTGCCAAAGATTCTAAAATATTTTACTGTAGGTACATTGCAAAACCAAAGGTCATAGGATGTCTTATTTGCGCCTGGCCTCAATTGATTTCTGTTGATAGTATATACTGTTGTGTTCACTGCATCTCTCCAATAGGTGTGCACAACTTTTCCTTCAATCATCATAGTGCGCGCTGTATCAAGTATGATCCTATTCCTCTTGTCTACAATCCCATTCTACTGAGGGGTTCTAGGTGCACTCAACTATCTTTTAATACCATGTTCTTCACAATAATCATAAAACTGATCAAAGGTGAACTCTCCTCCTCTATCTGATCTCAGACATTTCAATTTCAATCTGGATTTATTCTCAGACTTCTCCTTTAAGAATGCAACCCACATCATCCTAGAAAAATCATCAACAAACAAAATGAAATACCTTTCTCCGTAGTATGCTCTTGTTTGAGTAGGACCACACAAATCTGTATGCACTAGGTCCAATTTGTTCTCAGCAGAGTTTTGCTTGCTTCTGAAGGAACTCCTTACATGCTTACCCATAACACATTCCCTACATACTGTGTCAACTGGTCTTGCAATACTAGGAAGGTCTCTGACTACCTTGACATTGTTTATCTTTACTATATTGTTGAAATTGATATGACAAAGTCTCCTGTGCCATAACCAACTGTCAGCCACCTTTGCAACAAAACAACTTACATCAGAATTAAGCTGAAAAAACATTACCTTTTGTTTTGGAGCCTGATGCAATCATGTTTCCATCCTTGTTGCTAATGATACACTTGTTATCTTTGAACTCCAAATGATAACCTTTGTCAAGTAGCTATCCAACACTCAGCAAGTTATGATGTAATCCATCAACATATAGAACATCATCAGTCTTTTTCTTTCCATCCAAACTGATAGAACCTTTGCCTATGATAGGTTTAGGAGTGTTATCTCCAAATCTAACCATACCACCTTTGTATTTGTCTAGATGAATGAATCTATCTTTTTCACTTGTCATATGATGGGAGCATCCACTATCAATGATCCAATTAGTTCTGTTGTCTACTTTGGAAATTAGGGCTAGCTCTTGTTCTTCCTTTTCATCTGCAATGTCCATTTCCTCAAGAAAACTTTTCATGTCTCTAAGGGAAATGAATCCAATTTCATCTTCTCCTGAATCTTCATCAGTTACACCTTCTTCAACATGATAACATTCCTTCTTATATTTGGGTTTGTAATCAGATCTGAACTTCTTGACTCTTGTGGGACACTTAGATGCAAAGTGACCAATCTTGTTACATGAAAAATATTTGAATGGAAGTTGTCCTTCATATTTTCATTTTCCTTTCTTTTCTCTTCTAGCAATCATAGCAATGATTTCTTCAAGTTCTTCATCAACTTCTTCTTTCTCATTATGACTGGAGATGTGTAAGGATTTCTTACCATGGACTGAGGTTTTGAAAGATGTTTCACTTTTAGGTTCAGTCTTCAATCTTGATATCTCAAATGCAGAGATTTTGTTGCTCAAGGTCTCTCTCTTGAATTCTTGTGAGAATTGCATGGTTTCCTCTAGAATACTAATCTTACTTTCATAGTCTAATGTCAAAGTAGTTAGAAACTTGTCCATTATATCTTCTTTTGATATTTCTCCACCATTGTTTTTGATTCCAAAGACTGCTTCATTTATCCTCTGATTGTAAGCTCTAATTTTCTCTTCAGGTAACATCTCAAGACTATTGTATTTCTTCTTCCATGTCTTCCTGCATGCATTCTTTTCTTGAATATCTCCTTCAAACATATCTTCTAAATACTTACATATGGTATATACTCTATCAATTTTCTTGATCTCAGAAAATTCACTATCAGATAAGGCGCTGATTAGGGCTTCTTTGGCAATTGCATTATGTGTAAATATATCCTTTTTTCTATTAGTAGCATCATCCTTTGCAAGGTCTTTCAGAGATGGAATTACAACCTCTTGTGTGGAAATTTCAAAGATCTCAAAGTCAACACATTGTAGATGTGTTATCATTTTGTTTTTCCAATCTAGATAATTTTCTCCATCGAACTTAGGGCTTTCTTTTCTGAAGTAAGACATTTGATCTACCTTAAGCTATTAGGCTTCTTCTCCAAGGCACTTGGCTCTGATACCAATTGTTAGAATAGTCCCAAAGGATAACTGAGAGGGGGGGGGGTGAATCAGTTATTAGTAACTTCAATTCTTTTTACTTATTTAACTTTAGAATGCAAAAAAGTAAATGCTTAATCAAATAATACAATACTCAACACACAATTTGATTATGGGGAAACCAAATGGTAAAAACCTAGGTGGGAATTAGCACCCACAATAAACTATACTTGTTTGTAGTAATCCTTGTTAGAAGATATTTCAACCCTATTAGGAGTTGTACATTACAATGCAATAAGTATAGTGACCTGGTTAAGGGTCAGACCCTGTTAGGAGTCTTTTACAAATAACCCTATTAGGGGTGGTGGACTCACTATCCAAAATCTCACTGCTTGATGGTGAAGGCTACAACCTTCTATATAATAGATATGCACTATATCTAATGATAAAATATAGAGCAGATCTACTGTCTTGATCAGTTCTAGTGTATTGCAATCTTTCACTTCTTCTTCACATAGACTCTTGATGAATGAACCAACTCTAATAATCTGCTCTGTACATCTTTCTTATCTTTTTTTATCATTCACACTTAGTGTGTCACCTTTGACTTGCTATAAGTATCTTCCGCATAGTATGAGATCATGGGACCTATAAGACAACTCTTCATAACATCCTTGTCAGCTCTACTAAGCATGCAAGCATAATTACAACTGTGCAAGTATAAACCAAATAGACGAGACGCTTCACTAAGTCGGCCTCACCAAATTAACTCTAACTTTGCAATCTTCTTGAAACATGTTTGGCGCCTTTGGATTAATATCATCAACTCATAACTGATCATGAATATACACACACATATATAGAAGATAGGTGCAACTCAAGAAATATGTGATATACATCGGCCCTAAACCGTTACACTTCAAGAACTGTAACTGCCAATAACAAAATTACATAGCTTTACTAAAACATCATATTTGGGTCTGCGTGTATGAACATAACATAATAAACATGTGAACAACATGTAGCTATGCACACAACTCTTCATATCATCATTCTGATAAGTACATATAGAATTACTACTGTGTAGTATATGTTGTCATCAATGGCAAACATACAATCAATCAACTGCTTAGAATCAAATCTCCAACAACCTCTTCATCCACCATTAACCTTTTTGCTTTTGATCTAGTAAAAACACTACTGCTTTGATCTCCAATGATATCATCTTTTGAATGATACCTAGATGTGAACTTTGAAACTTTTGGTGTTACATCCTCATCTGTAATCTATGATACTTCTTTGCTTGACTCAGGTTCATTACATGATACATCAATACAATCAAAAATTTCTTCAATAATAGTGTCTTTACTGCTAGGCCTAGGTTCATCCTCAATCATAGGTGCATATTCATAGTACCTTTCTTGAACCATGAACTTCTCATCAATCTTTACATGAGTACTTTCAATTATCTTCTTTAATCTCAAATTAAAACATCTATATGTTTTGCTTTTAGTAGAGTAACCAAGGAAAATACCTTCATCTCTTCTAGCATCAAACTTACCAACACCATCATCTCTCTTGATGTAGCACTTTCTGCCAAATATTTTGAAGTGTTTTACTATAGGTACATTACCAAACCAAAGTTAATAAGGTGTCTTATCCATGCCTAGCCTTAGTTGTGTTTTGTTGATAGTATAGACTGATGTATTGATTGCATCTCTCCAATAGGTGTGTGCAAATTTTCCTTCAATCATCATAGTGTGCATTGTATCAAGTATGATCATGTTCTTTCTTTCTACTATCCCATTCTGATGTGGGGTTATGGGTGCACTCAACTATCTTTTAATTCCATTTTCTTCACAGTAGTCATAAAACTAGTCAGAGATGAATTCTCCTCCTCTATCTAATCTCAGAAACTTTAGTTTTAATCCAGATTCATTCTCCACTTTGGCTTTGAATATTTTGAACTTCTCAAAGGCTTCATACTTCTCCTGTAAGAACACAACCCACATCATCCTTGAAATATCATCAACAAACAAAATGAAATACCTTTCTCTGTAGTTTGATCTAGTTTGAGTAGGACCACATAAATCTGTATGCACTAGGTCTAACTTGTTTTCAACTGAGTTTTTCTTGCTTCTGAAAGAGCTCCTTACATGCTTTCCCATAACACATTCCCTACATAGTGTCAATTGGTCTTGAAATATTTGAAATATCTCTAACTTCCTTGATGTTGCTTATCTTTACTATATTATCAAAATTAATATGACAGAGTCTCTTGTGCCATAACCAACTGTCATCCACTTTTGCAACAAAAAAACTTACATCTGAATTGAGCTGAAAAACATTACCTTTTGTTTGTGAGCCTGATGCAATCATGTCTCCTTATTTTTTTCTAATAATGCATTTTTTGTCTTTGAATTCCAAATGATAACCTTTGTCAAGTAGTTGTCCAACACCTAGTAAATTGTGATGTAATCCATGAACATACAAAACATCATTTGTCTTGTTCTTTCCATCTAGGGTGATGGATCCTCTGCCTATGATAGGTTTAGGAATGTTATCTCTAAATATAACCATACCACCTTTGTACTTGTCTAGATGAACAAATCTATCTTTATCACCTATCATGTGATGAGAGCATCCGCTGTTAATGATCCAATCAGTTATGATGTCTTCTATGGAAATTAGGGCTAACTCCTGTGTTTCCTTTTCATCTTCAATGTCCATATGCTCAAGAAATTTTTCCATGCCTTTAAGGGAAATGAATCCAATTTCATGTTCTCCTGAATCTTCATCAATTACACCTTCAGCATGATAGCATTCCTTCCTATATTTAGGTTTATAATTAGATCTGAATTTCTTTACTCTTATGAGACACTTGGATGCAAAGTGACCGATCTTGTTGCATAAAAAACATTTGAATGGAAGTTGTCCTTCATATTTCCCTTTTCCTTTCTTTTCTCTTTTAGAAATCATGGCTATGATTTCTTCTAGTTCTTCAACAAACTTCTTCTTTCTCATTATTGCTATAGATGTGAGATTTCTTACCATGGACTGAAGCTTTGAAGGTTGTTTCACTTTTGGGTTCAGTATTCAATCTTGATATCTCAAATGCAAAGATTTTATTGATCAAAGTCTCTCTCTTGAATTCTTGTGAAAATTGCATGGTTTTCTCTAGAATACTGATCTTTTTCTTGTAGTCAGCTGTTAAAGTAGTCAACAACTTGTCCATTATATCTTCTTCTGATATTTCTCCACCATTTTTTCTGATTCTAGAAACTACTTCATTTATCCTCTGATTGTAGGCTCTGATGTTCTCTTCAGGTAACATCTCAAGGTTGTTGTATTTCTTTTTCCATGTCTTCCTATGCGCATTCTTTGCTATAACATCTCCTTCAAACATGTCTTCTAAATACTTCCATATTGTGTATGCCTTGTCTACCAACTTGATCTCAGAGAATTCACTGTCAGATAGTGTACTTATAAGAGCTTCTTTGGCAACTACATTAGCTTTGAATTTATGCTTTTGTTTACTAGTAGCATCATCTCTTGATAGGTCTTGTAAAGAGGGAATAACAACTTCTTGTGTGGCTATCTCAAAGATGTCAAAACCAACACACTGTAGATATGTTATCATTTTGTTCTTCCAATTAAGATAATTTTCTCCATCAAACTTAGGACTCTCTTTTCTGAAGTATGCCATATGATCTACCTTAAGTTGTTAGGTCTTCTCTTCAAGCCACTTGGCTCTGATACCAATTTTTAGAATAGTCTCAAAGGATAATTGAGAGGGAAGGAGGGGGTGATTTAGTTATAAACTAATTTAATTATTTTCCTTTATTAACTCTAGAATACAATAAATTAAATGCACATTCAGATAACACAATAGACAACACCATAATTTGGTTACGGGGAAACCAAATGGTAAAAACCCCGATGGGAATTAACACCCACAATGAACTATACTTGTTTATAATAATCCCTGTTAGAAGATTTTGCAACCCTATTAGGAGTTGTTCTTTACAATGCAATAAGTATAGTGACCTAGTTAAGGGTCTGACCCTATTAAGAGTATTTTACAAATAACACGGTTAAGGGTGAGGACTCACTGTCCAAAAGCACACTACTTCAATGGTGAAGGCTACAACCTTTTGTAGAAAATATATGCACTATATCTAATGATGAACTGTAGAGTAGACCTACTGTCTTGATCAGTTCTAGTGTATTGTAATCTTCCACTGCTTCTTCACATAGATCCTTGATGAATGAAATACATCTAATATTCTGCTCTGCTCTTTTCCTGTATCTTTTCTTATCATTCACACATAGGGTTTCACAAATGACTTGCTATAAGTATCTTCCTAAAAGTATGAGATCATGTGACCTATTAAACAACTCTTCATAACATCCTTGTCAGGTTTACTAATCACGCAAGCATAATTACAATCGTGCAATATAAACTAAATAGACACAACGCTTCACTAACTCGGCCTTACCAAATTAACTCTAACTTTGCAATATTGTTGAAACACATTTGGCACCTTTAGATAACTATCTTCAACTCATAACTAAACTTGAATATACACACACATATCTTGAAGATAGGTGCAATTCAAGAACCAATGAAATACATCAGCTCTGTATAGACAAGCATTAGAAACTGTAACTACCACAAAATAGAATTGAACAACATAAATGAAACTTCATATCTGAGTCTGCGTGTATGAAAAAAACATCAACATGTCTACAACATGAATATAACCACACAAGGCTTGATATCATCATTCTGATAAGTACATATAGATCGCTACTATATATTATATGTTGTCATCAATGAAAAACATACAATCAACTAGCTGCAAGAAGTAAATCTCCAATAGAGCCATCTTATCAATCCCTTTATATTTATATTCTGGGTCCTCCATAGGCCCGGTATCTAAGAAATCCTTTGGAAAGGTCTGGAGGCCAATTCCCTTCATCATACCTTTTATCATTCTCACATAATGCCGACTCCAGACTTCGAAGTCATCCTGGCAATCTAGCCAAAAATCCTCCATGTGTGGCTCATGGGGCGTTGACGCCCAAGGTAATGCCAGATATATTTTGTTTAGAAAATCAAAATTTCTCTGTGCTAGGTATAAATCTGCAAGCCCTAGACTTTTTAATTCATTATTGGCCTCTTTGGCTATTGTAAAGCTACAAGTGTAATTCCTTCAAGTAATCAAGAAAGGGATGGTGGTAACCTTCTTGCGGCCATAATAAGTATGGACCTCCAGGATCTATCTATTCTAATAAAACAATCATATCCTTGCAATGTTTGGGAAATAGCTAGGGCTTTCCATAGAATCCGGTCACCTGAATGTATGAAATTTGTTGGAATTGAATGAAATAATTTATGTAGGAACTTACCAAGGCTAGGTCCCCTTTGACAACTGGTAATTAGCAGCACGAGTGGGTGTTAAAATGTTTTAATAAAAGAAGGTATCACTTACCCAGCAGAAATTAGGGAAGTTGGCTTCCCATTGAATGTGGAGGAAATAATCCCAAGGGGCACTCTGGCCAGGCCCTGTACCAAGGATGCCCACTGTAAGAAAACCCTGGATTCTAGGTCTCTACTATGTCAGTTCCCATAGAACATAAGAATTCATATGGAACTTAGATTTCTCGTAGACTTTTTTAGCTTGTAGTCCACATGATTAGCAATAATAGCCGCCCAATCAAAATTTTTCCTGTTAGTGGTGATTTTGTATAGAAAGTAGTACATACAGGCTAAAAAATCTTAGGCATGTGGTTCTCTGAAGACCCGGCATAGCAAGATGATCCCTTCTTGTATGTATTGTTTAAATTCCATGCGAGGGATCTCCAACATCATTTTCTTGTAATCCTTCTGTAGGGTCTTCAACTAGTGGGTGTTAAGGTGTTGTCGAGCAACTTGTTGAACATTGTTGAACTCCTGTAGTGATGCAGTCTAGGAAATAATGATAGAATTGGAAAACTCAAGGATACCTAGTCCCAAAGAAAAAGTGGCAGCATCGAGGGACACCATGGGTGTTGGGTAGCCCAAAGGAAGGGAAGAAGCAAGCATAACAACCTGGATGATTGTGTTGTAATGTTCCACCAAGGTGAGAATCAACTCTGGGGCCTGAACAAAGCAAGGGAAGCAGGTAGATTTTTTTATGCCAGAGGCAGCCACATTCTTTTCCATACTGTCTCTAGTGGTGCACTGATTGAACATTATCCCTACAAGGCCCTGCAATTCAGCCCACACTTTGACCTCTATTTTGGTGATTTATTGTAATTTGGAATCCACCTTGGATCTCTTGATGACACCATCCCTTAGATATTTTGATGTGAGTGGGAGCTTTTCCAATGCTTTCTCAACCCTTGTCTTGGTGGCCACCCTTGTTGAGGTGGATGAGAGTTCCGGGCTTCTGGGAGGGGAAGGTACTTTAGACATGTTGTGTGATGAGTTATTCATAGTCTACAAGACCAAAAAACCATTAATACAAATAATTATATATAATCAATTCCTGGGTTCTAGAGATTTCATCACCATTTCACACCTATCCTTGAGAAGATGTTAGTTTATATCAAATTCCAGAATTGCACTAAACAAAATAACTTATTTCAAATTGGATCGATACCTGGGGATCCTAAGGATTCTGTTTCATGCAGAAAATGAGTTGAAGGCTTTGGGATTATGTAGAACCTGGGGTCTGGAGAAACTAACTGTTATTGAAATGACCAGGCAATTTTTTGTACCGAGCTAACGTGGACTTTCACATGGTCATGAGATGAATGGAGTAATGGAATTTATTGTGATAGTTGTCTTAACATTAATAGAGAAAATGCCAATTGGGATGGTTTTAAATGCTCACATGTGGGGAATTAATCCTGCCATTAATGCTAAAGCAATGGAGGAGAGAGAAATTATACAACTCAAATAGGTGAGGTGATGAGTTTGAGTCCAACGAAAACCAAGTGGGTGAGCTTGAATTTGATCAAATGATGCAGAGGGCATGGTGAGCTTGCCATGGGATGGGTAGGACTTGAAGGAATTTATAGACTATGTACACAAATTTAAAGACCACTACACAGAAACCACATGCTATGAACACTATAAATAGGAGGCGGAAGATCAATATTTACATAGGCTACCCACAGGCGCAAAAAAATTTTCAACTAACCTTAAAACCACTACCTACAAATTTACAATCACTTACAACAGCTACAATTATCTTATACTATCTACAAATTCCCAGAGGGTAGACAAACCTCTTGCAGAGCCATCCCACAAACATGAGGCAATGACGAAGAACAAAACATAAAGAAAACAAAGCCCCAAACAAAGCGCAAACCAAAAAGGGAAAGAGAAGGGCCATAAGGACCTACCTAAAAACTAGAGACATGGAAGGAATGGTATGGGAAGTGCTCTACAAACATAAAAACTCTTCAAAGCCCACGAATGCACTAAGAACCCTATAGGACATCTGGAACCATGCATAGGTTTGAACTCCAAATCAACTATCAATCACTTGAAGCAAATCGCACTTAGTTCACTGTTAAATTGCACAAGTCGCTCTTAATTCCCTCTAAGTGTAATTGTTTGTGGTAAGTGTAACAATGATAGGTGGAGCTTTATTTATATCCCTTTGATTAAAATGCACCATTCCCTTCTGCAAATCCTGAGAAAAAGGAAAACCTCCAAAATGTGAGCCTAGGGATCCTATGCGACCACACCGTCTAACTATAGAGGAAGTAGTGACACAATAATCCCGTGGTCTAGAATTTGACTGGCATGAAGGAACAAAACACTTCGAGACTAGGTCTCGGAGTGCTGAAAACTAAAAGGAGGTGACAACAATGGCCATGCAGAGGCGAAGGCCAGAGAAATAAAAAGGGCCAAAAAGAAAAAAGAAAAAAAAAAAGGAAGAACCAAAAGAGAACAAGGAGGACCCAACATTTTTCCAACAAAATGTAGGGACAGGTATGAAGGGCATAACATACTACACCTTTGACTATCGGTGAGAAAAGATAGAAACAATAACACACACAAGTTATGATTGAGATTTCTTCTACACTTACCGACCAATAATATGATGAACTTGATGGATGTACTACTTCATAAAAAATGTGGGATAAGATTATTTTAACCTATGGTGGATATCAGCATGTTCAGAAGGAAAAAATAGAAAGTTGTGAGAGGTAAATTTAACTCTATGAGGATGAAAGAAGGAGAAAACATAATACAATATAGTACAAAGCTTAAGGAGACTATTAATTCTATTAGAGGAGCTGGTGGGATCATACCAAAGGATGATTTTACAAGATAGATGTGGATAACCTTGCTACCAATTTATGCTATTTGTGTATCTTCTATACAAGAGCCAAGATCTATTCTCTAGATGAATGTTTCACTGCATTCTACTATTGGTAAGTTAATTGCATTTGAGTCAAATGATTTTGACAATAGTTTTCCTGCTTCATCTAAGATTAAATCTATATTTAAGTCTACTTTAAAGATTGGAAAAGCTAGGGAAGTTGCAGCGAGAGATGGATATTTGAGAAGTGCTAGTGAGAAATTTAATAATTGTACTGAAGGTCTTGAAGAGTTGTTTACTGAATGTGATGAGAATGAAAGATAATTTGAAGCTTTGTTGGCTAGAATGATACAAAGAGGAAAAGGAAAATACCAAGGTAATTTACCCTTGAAATGTTTTAATTGTGATAAAATTGGTCATTTTGCATCTAACTACCCTGAGAAAGATTAGGAGGAAAAGAAAGGTAACAAAAGTAAGGAAAAAAAGAGAAAATAGATTCAGGAGATTCAGAGACTAAAAAAACAAAGGTAATAAATATTTTTATATTTCTAATGAAGGAATAAGTGATGATGATTTTTTTGATAGTGATGATGGAAAAGAAGTTGTTTATGTTGCTATTAAAGATGATTCTGATGAAGAAGAACCAAGACCCCTAATATCACAAGTAAGTAAGAATGAAAAATGGATTATAGATAGTGGTTGTTCACATCACATGAATAGTAACACACTTAAGTTTATTTCTTTGGAAAAGAGTGATGGAGGATTTGTTAGATTTAGTAATGATGCTCCATATCCTATGAAAGGAAAAGATTCTATAATTCTATTGAATAACACAATATGTGATGATGTTTATTAGGTTGAAGGATTAAAGTATAATTTTTTGAGTGTTGCACAGTTAAATAATATAGGTCACTAACTGGAATTTCAATATGGAAAGGTTAAAGTATTTGATAAGAAGGATAGTGTAATTGCTATTGGAGAACAATCTAAAGGTAATTCATTTTATCTTGATACTTCTATGAAGATTTGCATGTTTGTGAAAGTTGAAGATGTTTGTGATGAACTATAACTGATTGAATGTTTGAAAATGTTAAGCTGATGATCACCAAGACATAGAAAGTTAAATCCAAGACATTAAATCAGTTAATGTATTGTATTTTCATTGATGTCAACTTGATATAATTTGTATGTTCATGTACATACTGCTAAAGACTTCAAAGAACCAATGAATCAATGGTTATGCTATCAGTAATGCATAAAAGTTAAGTATTCACAAAGTGACTGTATACACTGACAGAGTGCACACTGAAAAACAAAGTAAAACAATGAGAGAAAAGTCACAGTGTTACCCAACGAGAAAAAGCATAGCATTAGGAATGATAAAATTCACAGTGTTAACCGATGAAAAAAGAACAATGTAACCTGATGGACAGAATTACAGTGCTGCCTGATGGACAGAGATCCCGAAGACAACTAAAGTCTCACCAATAGAACAGTTAGTATTCATCAACAATTAACTGAAGTATTGACTGACAAAGAAAAGAGATAAGTAAAATATTTAAAGTTGCTTTGTCCAGTTTGAAAGAAGATCTCTATGAGATTAAATAAGAGTTTTTCTTTAAATATAATTGGAAATAATTATGGATCGCGCTAAGATCAAGAAAGCCAAGAAGTAGTGAAATCATGTCTATATAAGAGACAAGCTAATTTAATATGAATTAGGGGAGTGACAAGAGAATAGATGCTAAAGAGATTCTGAATGAGAAGAAAGTCTTCATTTAGACTTGATCAATCAAGCTGAGGAAAGAACTAAACTCTATAGACACCGACAAACATTGATACATCGTCACAGAGTAGAATAGTGTGGAGTAAAGGTATTGAATTGATAACATTGATCAGAAAGGTAATGCACTTACAATAGATCTGAAAATCTGCAATTCTAGTTGTATATGTGAATAGATCAATTTACTGTTTCAATTTAACCATTGAAGAATCAAGCCTCTTAACCGAGAAGGACTTAAAAGACTTTTGTAATTGAGATACATCCCAAGGAGTATAAAAAAATTTTAATCATAAAAAGTAGCATTTGATATTCCTAATACCCATTGATAGGCCAAGTGAGAGTTTGATCAAGGATGGTAGCATTAGATGCCAGATACTAAGTGACAAACTATTCATTTAAATCCTCTAACAAGGTCACACCTAACAGTGTGTTTTTAACCTTTAATAGGGTTGGCTCTTCACTGAGCTCACTTTAGAAGAGTGAAAACTTGGGTTACCGGTCCCAGTGGTTTTTCCCTTAATAGGATTTCCATGATAAAAATCCATGTGTCATGTGTTTATGAGTCGTTACTTTATTGTTTTCCATTTCACATAAGTAAATCTTGATTGATCGGTGTACACTAGTTATTTACTGTATTTTGATAAATGAACAGACTGCCTATCAGTAAACATACAGTAGAAGGTTTTACAAATAATTTTGTCAAGTAGTAATTTGATATAAGTATTTGGAGGCATTCATCTTATAGGACTATTTGGAGGCATTCATCTTACAGGACTAAAGATAACTAGAGGTATAATTTTTTGGTACTAAGTTTTAAGGGTTGATTATTTGAATATTTTTGAGGCCACTGATTCACNCCCCCCCCCCCCCCCCCCTCTCACTTATTACTAAAAATTGGTATCAGAGCTTGTGTGCTTAGAAAAGGATTTTAACAGCTCAAGCTAAAGATCACAAGATGAGTAGACAAGATGTGCCCAAGTTGAACAAAGACAACTTTGCTTCATGGAAAAGTAGGATAAGAATCCACTTATCATGTATTGGAAATGATGTTACTCAATAATTAGATACTGAATATGTGTTTACCACAGGAGCACTCATATTTAAACAAATGAGAGAGAAGCATGAACACAACTACATGATAATAGAGTGTGCTTCCTCACTTTCTGATGTTGAATTTGAAGATGTCAAATCATGCACAACTGTAAAAAAGATGTTGGATAAATTGAAGCTTGTACATGGTGGTGATAAAAATGTTCTAAGAGCCAAGGCATAAATCCTTAGAGGAAAGTTTGATGATCTCAGAATGAAAGAAGGTAAAAACATCACATAGTACAGCACAAGAATCAAAGAGGTAGTCAATGCTATTCAAGGAGTTGGAGGTGTACTAGAAGAAGAGACAATGGTAAGTAAAATTCTAAGAACCTTACTGCCTACTTATGCTATTAGAGTATTTTCCATACAAGAAATGAGAGCAGTAGAAAATAAAAATGTTACTCTAGATAGTTTGATTGGAAGACTGATTTGATTTGAGATGAATAAATTTGATAATAGTGTCTTACCAAACATAGATTCTGCATTCAAATCTTCTATGAGAATAATTAAATCAAGTCATAAACACACTATGAGAAAATATTGTGAAAGTGAAAGTTAAGGAGAAGATCTTTATGAAATTGAAGCACTTATGGCTAGAAGAATGCAGAGAGGCAAAGGTAAATTACCACTTGTATGTTTTAATTGTAAAGAGATTGGACACTTTGCTGCAAGATGTCCTAATAGGAGAAAAGATTATAGAAGTAATGATAGATCATTTGAAAAGAAGTTTGATAGAGGTGATAACCAGGATTACAAAAGCAATCGACAATCAAAAAGAAGAGATACCCATGACTACAAGGACAAAGGAAAGAAGGTCAGTAACCTAGCTACATGCAAATATGAAGATACTAACATAGAATCTGATGAAGACATCGAGATGGTGTTTGTGGTAGTAAAAGATGATTCAAATGAAGATGAAGAAAGGTATGTAGAAATTACACTCATATCTAAAGTTAGTAAAAATGATGTCTAGATCATAGATAGTGGCTGCACTCACCATATGACCAGTGACAAACAAAAGATTGAGACTTTTGAATACTATAATGGTGGTTCAGTAATAATGGGTAATGATACACCTTATCCAGTTGAAGGAAAAGGAACTATAATGTTGAATAACCTGATAAAATGTGAAAATAATTATTGGGTGAAAGGATTGAATTATAATCTATTGAGTGTTTCTTAGTTGAATAATTCAGGTCACAGAGTAGCATTTGAAAATAAGAAGGAAAATATCTTCAATGAATCGAGAAGGTTGATTGGTACCGGTGAGCATAAAAAAGGTAATTTATTCTATCTGAATGATACTGACACCACTTGCTTAATGGCTAGAAATGAAGACATATGGTTGTGGCATAAAATATTGTGCCATGTAAATTTTGGCAACATGAAAAAGATAAGCAAAAAGAGAAATGTAAGAGGCTTACTGAGGATGTCAAAGCTAGACAATATTGTGTGCAAAAATGATCGAAAAGGTAAGATGAAAAAGTCTAGTGTCAAAATAAAAACCCATACATCTGATGCCATTCTAGAATTAGTCCATACTGATCTATGTGGACCCATGAGGAAAAAGAGTTACTATGGTGATGTAGACACCGAAAAATGGTTCAAGCTTGCTAGTCTACGTGTTTTAACATTTTTAGAATTACAATCAAAATGTTGTTTTGTGACCTAATTATTCCATTATGTTGCACATATGATCTTTATTGTATGGTGATTTTGTCTCTTTCATCAATGATTGAATAATGCAAAATTGTTCAATTGTTTACTAACAATTCTACTCTATCAAATCGATCATTTTCCAAATCATTTCCGATCAACCCTAAACCGATCCTATTTGATCCTAAACCATTCAAAACCTTCCTAAATCAATAAAAACCTATCCTATTCCATCCCTAAGCACTTACAGAATTGTCTGGACTCATTCTGACCATTTTGGGGCATTATCCAAGATCATTGATGCCTAATTAACCCAATTTCAAACCAAATGGATCAAACCCTATTTCAATTTGATAAATATTATCATCATTTCAGGAGCATTGTCCAATATCATTGATTCTTTGTATCCCCTTAATCAGCCATTCGATAACATTATCAAAGATCATCAGTGTTATTGCTATCAATCTATCAATATCAATTCAATAGTGTTGTTCATTATTGTCAATACTATTTTTGATTATCATTTCGGGAACATTGTTAAAGATCATCAATGTTTCCCCATTTCAATTTCAATCCAATGACACCATCAAATTTCATTGGCACTTTTCAATCATTTCCAATCATCATTATGATGGCACATTGTCAAATCTCATCAATGCCTCATGATTTTCTAAACTATTCCAGAACCCTCAGAATTGATCCTAAAACTCATCAACATTATCAAAATCATTTCAATTCAAGATCAAAACCTTTAATTCAAACTATAACCAACTAATTTCACCCTTTGGATGAGTAACCCATAGTTTATCCTAAGTCCTAATTGAATAAATAAATAAACTTTATTTATTCCCCATTTCCCTAAGTCTCCAACAATTAATTAATTTTTATTAATTAATTGGCTAATTTCCATTTATGAGATTTTTATAATTTCATAAATCTAATTTGATTTTGAGGAATATTTGAGAATATTAAATTATTGATTTGATTAATCATTCCTAATATTACCTAAATATCATATCCCTTAATTGAGGATTCTCATCCCTATTAAGGTGCTTCCCAAATATTTTCAATACCTCATTTGATCTCCCCCATATCGTGCTTCCTAACATCCTACCAACCAAAATCTACATTTATGCATAGATTTTGTGCTATCTCACCTAATTGATCCTCATTTTCTATAAAATGGGATGCATTCCTCTCATTCAAGGTCAACCACAAGATTTTTAAAACCACTATCTCTTAGTAATTCTCATTATCAAATCAAGCTTTCAATTTCTTTGTGCAATTGTGTTTGTCAAAGAGAAACATATCAACGTATATGGAGAAGAAAGGAGAGCATTAGAACTACATTTGAAGGGAGTTGTTTGTGTTATTTTGCATATGTTTCAACTCTTGTTTCAAATGGTTTTAATGTTAGATTAGTTAGGGTAGCATATTGTTTAGTGTTTGGGGTTACCTAAATATGCTTTCTAGTCCCTTTTCTAGTCTTACATTTGGTGAACCTGATGTGAACATGCTTAATTGATAAAAAAATGTGTTTTTATGTCTTTTTCAGGTTCTAGAAGAGAGCTGCATAGGTGATTACTGAAGTTGCGCAGGTGGTCACTGTTCCTGTGCAGGTGGTAACTATTTCTACGTAGGTGGTTAAGTCCTATGTAGGTGGGACCCAAACCTATGCACTTGGAGCCTAGAGCTGCGTAGATGGCTGCTTAGCTACACAGTTGGTCATATGGGATCCTCATTTAGGGTTTAGGATCACTTCTTGCATGGTTAGGAAACTATTCTACATTTTGGGCTTTCTCCTCTATTTTTTCTCTGTTTAAAAGCTAAAATGAATCCTAAACTATTCAAATGAACCCTAAATTTGGTTAATGAACCCTAATGTGGTAAATAAACCTCACACTTTGGTTTGCAAGGCCTAAAATTAACATTCACATTTGTATTTGGGCTCTTAAAATGAATCTCATCTAGTCTAGGGTTTCATACTATCAAGCTTTTTCAAATTTCAAACAAACTTGCAATCTAGCCTAACTAGGGGTGGAAATGGACTATTTCATGCAAGATCAATTTGTTTAAGTTGTTAGGGGCCTAAAATGAACATGCATAGCTGATTTGGATATCTAAAATGAACTCTAAACTAGTTTATGATCAAATATAGATTTTGCCCTTAAGGTGTTCCTAAACCACTTTGAGGCACATGCAAGCTAGTTAGGGTTTCAATTTCACTTCAATATTCTCATACAACTTAAATGACATAAATAATGAACCCTAGCTATGTTTCTAATGATATTGCATGCTTAGATGTTAAAAAAAGCTCTTTTTTGCAAGTTTTCACTCATTTCTAGGCCTCTAATCAGTAGCTGTGCACTTGGTTGCAAGAGCTCCATAGGTGGTCAGAAGCTGCGTAGGTAGTATCCTATTCTTGCATAGGTGGTACCCTGATTCTACGTAGGTGGTATCATGTTCCTGTGTAGTTGGTAAAATTGGTGTTTTTCAAGCAATTTTTTGGATTTCTGCATTCTTATACTTGTTTTTGCACTTAGATTACTAGATTTTGGTGTTATTGATGATTTGTGCAGCATGTTGGCAATCATGGGATGAAGATTGAATCCTAAAAACTACTAATGGTTTCAATGCAGGACATTTGTAGAAGACCTTTTGTTCTCCCAAACTTTTGTGCTTGCTTTTTGTAGTTAGGAAACACTTCATTTTGGTGCTTGAAAAGAACCTTTTTCTTTCATGTGTCTAATGTGTTTTCTAGATTGTAAAACCCTAAGAATCATTTGAGTTTATCCTCTCCCCTCACTTTGTGGATCTTGGGTGTAAGAGAAACTCATATAATTCTTATAGAGTGGCTACCTCCCAAGTGCTTTAGTAGAGCTAGTGAGAGTGGATGCCCAACCGATAATAGGCTACAACCAAGCCCATCCAAACTGGGATACAAATATGTCATTGTGATTAATCTCACAATGGATGGGTGTTGAATGCATTATACTGGGAATAATATCTCCCTCAGTACCCTTGTGGTGTGTTAAAACCTATGGAACATAACTTTTGTAGGCTGGGAGGCCTCCATAATGGAGCTAATATGCCGCATGTATAACCACCCAAATGGATTCCCTTACTAAACTCCATGTTTTAGTAGCCAAAATCCTTCTATCTATTGGTGTGGAAGGTCAGAGACCAACTAAGACACCCCATACTTTTGCGGCTATTAGTCAAGACAACAATCCCTTGGGAAGTGATGACCCTTGGGAGTTGAAGCTTAGAGTTCCTAAGAAGTGAGTGCACATGTAAAGAGGATCTTTTTCCTCAAAGCTTATAGGTTTTCTGCTATTAGTAAGCATGGATAAACTTAGGTTCAACTGGGGATTCAACAGATACTTTCCTTGCTATCCTTAGGAAGTGGTGTGTTTATTCATTTTACAACAGCCATTCTGAATGATGTGTCTTGTATGGGTGTTCAAACCTTAATAAAAATGATAACATCTTAAAAACACTCTCCTTAAAGAACACTTTTTCCAAATCAATCTTCAAGAACAATCAAATGGTCACAACAAACCTTGTCTTTGAGTAAACATATGGAACCTTGAACTTTTCACTTGGAACCTTTTGGCATGCTTGCTAGCCTTCATATTGCATATTCATGACCTAATCTCCTTGCATTGTGCATTTAAAAAATTCCTTGCATTATAGACCTCATTTCAATCCTCACTATAGTCCCTTTTTGCATAATTCCTAATCATAGCTTTCTTGTATACATAGCTCATTTTTAGATCCTTCTTAAAAACTTTGCAAACAATCCTAGAAAGTATCCAAATCATAGAGAATTTCTTGATGGTGTTGAAAATAGGGTCTTGACTTGGTCCCCTTTTGTCCAAATATTTAAAACCCCTATCCTTTTCAATTGGTCTTATTCCACCATTTTCATGATGGATTTGACCTAAGTCTTTTTATCAAACTTGTTCCTTGTTCCAAAAATCCTATTTTTCAAGTCAAGATTCTTATTCAACCTCATGAGGTTATGCTCTTAGGTTTGTCTCCTTTCAAAAGATTGATTGTCAAAGTCCAAAAAACCAAAAACATAGTTGCATAAACCTTAGATTGCATTTGCATAAGTTCCTTGCATTTCCAAAGTTGTATTTCAAACTTTCATTTCCAAAAAATTCCAAAAAAATCTTGCATTTGCATATAGTAATCATGCTAGTTTTCACAAGATCTCAAGCATCCAAAGGGAAACAAGATCCCAATTTACCTATGTTTATGTCACAACCAGAATCACAATTACCTTTTAATCCAAGACAAGGTGTTTCATATCATAATCAAACTGACCTAATCAACATGCAACCATTGGAAGAAGTACATCAAATATTTCATGACCCAATACATTTCACATTTCCCCATGAACCTACTTCAAGAAATGATCTATGCAACATGGGATATCCTTCAAATGCTTCCACAAAATTTGGCACTATTCAATGGGGACCTCGCTAACCTTTGAACCAATCTTTGTACCTATGCCACCTGGCCAAGGTAGTGTTCCCCCTACACCTCAGGAGGAATGCCAACAAACTTCTCAAATCAAACAAGTCCAACCCAATTATTTGAAACAAAAACCTATGCCAAACATGGATTTTGGATCTTATCAACCTCCTCCACCACCACCAGATAATCAAGATCATGGAAATGCCTCAAGTCCTTCTTCAGATTTTGGAGACTCACGTGGAACATTTGCTGCTTTCAAAGAGTTACCTAAAGAGGAAATTGATGAGGCCATTAAGAACAAGAAAATTCAATAGACATTAACATACCTCATGACTCAAGATCTGAGACGATATATCAAAGCAATTTGAAAGACAAATCCTCAATTATTCTTGGAATATCAAACTCCCCTACCATCTACTCTGGAAGATAACCAAGCCTTAGTGGTGCGGGATAGAGAAAAGAGAGAACAACCCTTTGATGAGTCAGCTATGGAGCTAACACAAAAATGATAGCAAAATGATTTAACAGATGATATTCCTCCAAGAAAAAAGTATATACGATTTGATAATCCTTTATTTGAAGAATTAGCACTCCCTCCTCCCGAGATGACAGATGCTACACAAATCCCTAAAAGAGGTCCTAAAGAAACATGGAGGATTGATTTAAAGAATCACTTGCCAAAAGGATCAAATGAGACATTCGCATTTCATTGGGGAATGCCAGATGTACCCCTTTTTGAAGAAACACAACCAAGTGGTCCTCCTTTGGTAGCACATACAACATTTCTAGGAAGCACTTCAAATGCAACAACATCCAAAGGACCATTTAATGAACCACCAAGGGTACCCACATTCGATGTATCTAATGCAAATATTACAACTATACCAAATCAATTGTAAGATCAAAAGAAGAAGAGACTTGTGGATATTACACCAATTCCACCTAAGGTGACTCAACTAGCACATGTAACACAACAAGTGAAACAAGACCAAGCAACTCAACAAGAACCACTTATGGATGTAGTGCAATCAGTGCAACCTCAATTTGTAGCCCAAGTTAACATGATGTCTCAAGCACAACCAACAAAATGTAAGACTACAAATATTGATGGTATACTTGGACCACATGGGTTTCAACAAGACCATAACATGCAACAACCAACACTGCCGATGGGTTAAGAATCTCATCCTGCTATACAACATGTGCAAGGTCCAAAGGTGCAACAAGTGCACCCGTAACAACAACAACATACCCAACAATATGTACAGAAAAAAAACATGATCTATAATAGAAATATGTGAAACAAAAGCAACATTCTTTACAACAATAGTACATATAGAAACAACAATGTGCTCTACAATAGCAGTATGCTCAATAAAAAAGAAAACAACATGTTCAACAACAACAACAACAACAACAACATGTTCAGCAACCATATGTTCAGCAGTGACAACCATATGTTACACAACAAAAAAATGTGTCATAGCAACAATAGAATGGGGTGCAAACTCAACAACAATAATATGCACCCTGATATCAACAAAAAGTTTCTCAATCGTATTATGCGAGACAAGGTCAGAAATACAATCTTCCACTAATAAATCAATAACATGTGGAAGATCCTCAGCAACATTCTAGACAACATGTAGCATTAGTCCATGACATATTATCTAAATCATCACAATCAGATCCGGCCTCAGAATATAGTCAGCGTTCAATGGCTTCTAGGCAAACACATCATTCTGATAAACGTAAAAAGGTAGTGAAGCCTTCATAGAATGACAAAATGCTTCAACAAATCCAATGCTTGCAGAAGGAACTAAATGATCTGTAGTTCAAGGACACAAAGACACTCTATATGGAATGGGACCTATGTCCTAATCCATTTGACCCAAGTATTTATATGTCTCATTTTCCCAAGAATTTTGAAGTACCCAAGTTTGAGAAGTATAAAGGAAAAGGCAATCCAATCGATCACATTCATAAATTTTATATGTCTTGCATCAAGGTTAACAACAATGACACATACCTTATGAGACTCTTCCGTCGAAGCCTTGGGGGTCAAGCAATGGAGTGGTACTTTAAATTACCTGGCAATATCAGATCTTGGAAAGAACTAGCCAAAAAATTCATCTCTCACTTAGCGTTCAACATATCAAGTGAGGTTATGCTAACTAACTTGTGCACAACCAAAAAAAAGGTTGGAGAATCCTTTATGACCTTCCTATTGTGATGCAAGAATTTGGTGAGCCAATGTCCTTTTGATGTGCCACAAGAACAATAAATTCAATTATTTATCCAAAATCTAGTACCTGAGATGATGTATGAGCTCAAAATAAAATGACCAAGTACAATTCAAAAGGTCATGAAAAAAGGAATTGACATTAAAGATGCTCTTATTGAAAAAGCAGTATTAAAAATCAACAAGGACAATCAGAATGTGAGCACTTCCAGTGACAAACTGAAATTTTGGTCTTGGAATAAAAATGTCACAAATGACAGCGTTGTCAATGCACGGATAGTCAATGAGACACAACATAAATTGAGTCTCAAAGGACCTACTATTACTAATACACAAAAAATGACTCAAGCACTGCCTCTAGTGCCAACTCTAACACAACCTCAAGCACAAATGAACAATAATGCATAACAAAATTGGTAGTGTTGACTGTCAAGAAATAGAGATGGACTACAAAGATAGTTCATGCCACTGGGTGAACCTATGCATTCGGTCTTGCAATAGTTATTGAAAAACAATTACACAAGATCCGCAATCCCCCAGTAGTGAAACCTCCTTGGTTGGATGAAAACAAATATTATGATTATCATCGGACAAAGGGACATAGAATCAATTCCTGTTATCAGTTAAAACACAAGGTCCAAGACCTTATTGATCAAGCTATGATTGAATTTGAACCCATGGTGGGATCTTCCAATGCTGACCATACTATCTTCACAAATCCCTTGGTTGATCATGAAAAGGGAAATGCCTCTACGTTGAGTTCAAATTCCAAGAAAATTGTTAATTATACTCAAACCGGCCATGACTATACCATCAATTATTTCTCTGAGGCTGATTCACGTGTGTCCACTCTAACCTTCTAGGATAATAACCCTTAATGCAGAGTCACTACCAATCATACCAATATTATTGTTCCCAACACACTATAAAAACCTAAGGTACCTTGATATTACAACCTTGTTGACCACTTGGGTAAGACCCCTACCTTGATATTAATCCTTGATTTTCTACGCACATCCCCCCAGCATAAGGAAGTCCTTGACAAAGTATTGAAAGAGTCCATTGTTCTAACTGACATTGACACTAATCAGTTTTAGGCCATGATGGAACACTTCTCTGCATCCCAGCATGTCACTTTTTTAAAAGATGATGTTCCACATGACTTGCTTGGCCATAATGACCCTCTCCATCTAGAATTCTTTGTCCATAATGTCAAAGTCTGGCGAGTCATGACAGATAGTGGAGCAGGACTTAACATCTGCACTTTGAAGGTCATCCTTGATCATGGTTACAATGAGAATGACATTTCTCCTTCCAGGAGAATCACAATAAAGGCCTATGATGATGTTGAACATCCCTCCAAGGGAGTCATCATATTGTTCATCTGAATTGGTCCGATTTCTGAAAACACATTGCTGCAAGTCTTAGATCTAGACTTGCCCTATAAAATGATCTTAGGATGCCCATGGATCCATGCCATGAAGGAAGTTCCCTCTATGTACCATCAATGTTTGAAATTATTTCACAATGGAGCTGAGATCACCATCCCAAGTGATCCTAACCCTTTCCAATTTTGTGCCAATCTAAGAGAAGGGCCCGCACAATAGGTTCCTACCAACAGCGAGGCTCCTCCATCCAATTCCTCCAAATATGTTGATGTAGACACCTTGATAAAATGGTCAAAGGAAAGATGAAGATTGAAGATAAAGGGTATGGAGAGTATACCATGGCACAAGCTTTTCATATTGGGAAGCTTCCTCTCTCTCCTAAGTCTTATGGAAAACCAAATTTATTGGCAGCGCAACCACCCAAAACTACCATGAAGGTTATGGCCTCACCTACATTCACTTTGTGGGGAGGCTTGCACTGAGAATATGTATATGACAATGCATCCAGCTGGATTTTCCAAGATCAACAGAAACAAGAATAGGAGCCCACTGAGATACTCATTGAAATATACAGACCTAGGTTCACACTCATGCAAAAAAAAGGATATGATGGCCATAGTGGTCTTGGAGTACACAAGCAAGGGATTGTTGAGCCCCTTGCTGCAAATGGACATCCCCTTCATCTGGGCATTAGATTCAAACCATTACAAATTGGCTCTTTGAATGCCAAAATGGCCTTATGTGAAAATGTGGAGGTCTCAAATGATGAAAAGGCATCTGAGGATCCCCATTATGAGTACACAACTGATTCAAATGAGTGTGAATGGAAATATTATTACTCCAGTTCTTATAAGCTTGACCATTTCTTCCCTGACCTTGAAGACCTACCTACAGTAGAAAAACATGTTAACATAATTCCCCCTCTGGTAACCAATCTTGATCCCTGATTTAGAATTTTATGGGATCCCAGTCCTGAACCTTCAGTGCATGAACTCTCTGACTTTGAAGACACTGATATTTACATCTTTTCCTTTACCTCTAGCCTTGACAACATCTGCACCACTGATGATGAAATCCCCCTGGTCTACCCTGAGCTTATTGATTGGGATGAGAAAGGATCACCGAGCTTGGATTGCTTCAAAAATGATGAAGCAATAGCAGAATTATTTGAGCTTTGAGAGGGCATGCCATCTGGCGACCAAAAAAAGGGATTCTCCATTGACCTTGTTGCTACTGCATATCTTGGGGGGTCAACTCCATATTCCAGTCACAAAATTGAAAATGATGAAATCAAAAAAGAAAAAAATAAAAAGAATAGGTCCTCTGGTAAAAACTAAAAGGTGCCAGTTTACCATGAAAAGGTAAAAACAAAGGACATATCTAGGGGTGAAAACCTCTCTGAGGCACCTGAGTATGGAAGACTAGACATACCCCCTCCAAAGGTAAAGTTGGAATTTCTCATTAAAATGACCAAGGAAATTAACTTGGGAGCACCAAACAACCCCAAGATCATACACTTTACAGCATCACTCTTGCCAGAAGAGAAGGATGAGTTTTTTAGATTCTTCCTTGAGAGCCAGATCAATTTTGCCTGGTCCTATGTTGACATGCCTAGCCTGGATCCTGAGTTAGTTCTTCACCACCTCCC
Organism: Thuja plicata; assembly: GCA_018584345.1. Taxonomy (NCBI): domain Eukaryota; kingdom Viridiplantae; phylum Streptophyta; class Pinopsida; order Cupressales; family Cupressaceae; genus Thuja; species Thuja plicata. The sequence continues at coordinate 118,771 of MU228114.1, forward strand.
TCTAAAGCTAGCTATGAAGCTAGTAAAATAGAAGCTAAGAAAAATGCATCCCCAAATAGCTCTACTGGTAAAAGTAGAATTGAAGAAGCTATTGGATGCTAGATTTATCAGACCTATAGATTACGTAGACTAGATTTCCAATCTGGTTCCTGTTAGCAAGCACATTTGGGGCATACGAATATGCACTAATTTCTGTGATTTAAATAAGGCATGCCCTAAATATGATTTTCCTCTTCCCAACATTGACATCATTGTTGACATGACTACAGGCTATGAGATGTTGTCACTAATGGATGGCTTCTCTAGTTACAACCAAATTCAGATTTCTCCTGAGGATCAACCCAAGACAGCTTTCACATATCCTTAGGGAACCTATTGTTGGAATGTCATGCCCTTCGGCCTGAAGAACACTGGAGCAACTTATCAATGGGAAATGACCACCATCTTCCATGAATTCATGCACATATTGATGTTTTATTATGTAGACAACCTCTTTTTCAAATCTACAACTAGGAAAGAACATTTGAGTATTCTGGCCAAAATCTTTGAAAGAATGGAAGGGTATAAGCTTCGCTTAAACCCCAGAAAAGTGTGTTTTTGGAGTTGTTTCTAGAAAAATCCTAGGCTATATCATCTCTCAATGAGGTAATGAAGTGGACATAGAAAAGGTTCAAGCTATTTTAGAAATGCCTCCGCCAAACACTCTATAGAAGCTGAGAAGTCTGCAAGGGAAACTATAGTCTGTCCGTCGGTTTATTGCACAACTCACAGATAAATGCCAATCATTTCAAAATCTAATGCATAAAGGTGTGACTTTACATTGGAATGAAAAATGTGAGCACTCATTCCAACAACTAAAAGATTATCTATTGCATCCACCAATCTTGATGCCTCCCATTCTAGGAAAGCCATTTATCATGTACAAATCTGCCACAAAAACTACATTGGGTTCTCTTCTTGCACAACTTGATGAACAAGGATGAGAAAGAGCTATTTACTACATTAGTATAACTTTGGTTGGATATGAATTAAACTACTCACTCATTGAATGAGCCTATCTTGATGTGGTTTTCGCAATACAAAAGTTAAGACATTACATGCTACACCAGAAAACCATGTTCGTGTCCTAGATTGATCCATTGAAGTATCTTTTGGGAAAAGCAGCCCTCATAGGTTGCCTAGCCAAATGGGTCATGCTCCTGAGTGAGTTTGACATAGAGTATGTAGATAGAAAAGCAATAAAAGGTCAGGTGATAGCAGATCAGCTCACAGAGGAACCCATTCTTGATGATCACCTATTACTTTTAGAATTTCCAGATGAGTCCATTTTTGACTTCACTAAATCCAATGAATGACAAATCTCCTTTGATGGCTCACATACTAGGCATGGATTAGGGGCATGGATCATTTTTGTCACCTCGCAAGGTGATGTCATACCCAAATCTTATAGAATCGCATTTCCATGTACCAACAACATCGCCAAATATGAAGCATTGGTCACTGGACTCAAAATTGCTATTCAATGAAAAATCCAGTACCTCAAGGTGTATGGTGATTCTCAATTATTCATTCACCAAGTGTATGGTGATTCTCAATTAGTCATTAACTATTTCTTTTGGCATTCAACATTCCACAATCTGAGCTGGTGTGTGACATTGTTGGTCCTGAGTCCCCCTGGTATCAAGATGTTTACAATTACCTACACGCCCAGATATTACCCCCTTCCTTATCCCAAAACAAGTTTTGATCTCTTGTCTGCCAAGCCTCCCGTTATGTCATCATCGGTGATACCATTTATAGGAGAGCCTATGACCAAACCCTCCTCAAATGCCTTGATTCGTGAGAGGCTAACACTACCTTACATGAATTCCATGATGGTATTTGTGGTGGACATTTCAATGGTTTGAGTCTTTCCAAGAAGTTGGTTTGAGCGGGATATTACTGGCCCACCATGGAGAAAGATACTCATAAATTTGGTAAGAAATGTTACAAGTTCCAGATTCATGCCAATTTGATTCACGTTTCTCCATGGCCCTTTTCACAATGGGCATTTGACCTTGTAGGGAAGATCACACCCCTATCTTCTGATGGACATAAGTATATCATCATGGCCATTGATTACTTTACCAAATGGTTGGAAGCTATCCCCATGACATACATCATCGCCAAACAAATTTCCAGATTCATCCTGAATTATATCATTTTCCATTATGGAGTTCCTCTAGCCATTATTACTGACCATGGTAGCCCGTTCCAGAACAAAGATATTACCAAGATTTGTGAGAAATTCAAAATACATCATGGATTTTCTATCATCTACTACCCACAAGGCAATGACAAAGTAGAGGCATCTAACAAGACCATCATTAAGATATTGCAAAAGACCGTTAATGATGTTGGTCGCGATTGGCACTTATAACTCAACCCAGCTCTGTGGGCCTACAGGACCAGCATTCACACCCCCACTGGTGCTACTCCATTCTCTCTAGTCTATGGTGATGAGGCCATATTACCCCTCGAGGTTGAAATTCCTTCATTGAGAGTATCTTTACAAGGCATTGTTGATGATGAGCAGTATAGAGTTTCCAGATTGCATGAGCTCGAAATGCTTGATGAGCGGAAACAAACCACCTTGGTGCACTTGCAAGCTTACCAAAACCATCTAAAATAGAGTTACAAAAATAAATTCTAAGCTCACCATTTTGAGATCGGAGACTTGGTTCTCAAGATGAATTACAAAAACTAGCCACACAGAGAGAAGGCTGGAAAATTTGAACCAAATTGGGATGGCCCTTACATAGTCACAACATCATATGGGTTAAGAGTGTATCATCTTGCAACACCAGAGGAAGAACTATTGCTAGAGGCACTGAACAACATGCACCTCCATAAGTATTATGCATGATTTCTGAAAAAAGTACAAAAAAATTGCAAAAAGTTCCTGAAAAAATTGAAAAAAATTAGAAAATTTTATGAAAAAATATCAAAAAAATCAAAAAAGAGGAAAAAGAAAAACATGGTTGCCTTGATGAAAACTTGGAAAATAGGCATCTTGGCATGTAAAAATAAAAATCAAGAGAAAAATCCCATCCACAAGTGAAAACCTTGGAAACAAGCACTTTGGGCAAGTACCGTGGTGAAAACCTGGCAAACAGGCGCCATGCGTAGTAAGTTGTTGCTCCATTGTCTATCATGGTTCCACCTGATATCCTAATGTCCTTTCCTCATCACATATTTCAATTTGCATCGACCCTAGTGCCATTTTATGGCCTGTAACTAGTTGATCTTCTTTGTCTTACCCTTGGTATACCCAGTCTATTTATCCTTTTTGGCCTTTGTACATAGCCTCTTTGTTGTCTTAGGGTAGATTCTTGGCACTAAGCGTCTATGACCATGGTTTACCCATGAATATATGATTGGAGATAACACATTGTAAATATCTTAATGACCTGAAAAAATCCTTAAAATCCAAATCAGTAAAAATTCCAAAAAAAATCAAATAATGTCCTAAAAAAATTGCTAAAAATTCAAATAATGTCCTAAAAAAATTGCTAAAAAAATCCAAATTTTTCAAAAATCCTAAAAATTGCAAAATCTCTTCAAAACTCTGCAATAAACTTGTACATACTTGTCTTCTTTTTGCGAATCAAACATCATGTTTGCCGACACTAGTGGTAGAATCATCAATCTGTGCTTACCAAAATCATATGTGATCTAAATCATTGTGACTCACCATTCAATCTGGTTGGACTGTTCAATATTTTGACCTTTTCTATCTATCAATTTGTCCAAGCTATCAATCAATTCTCAAATCAATCAATTTGCAAATCTAAGCTACCAATCAATGCACATTTAATGCAAGTAAAAAAAGATCAGAATGGCTATTGGCTCACATTATTTCAATGAGTATTTTTTATTTTCTTTTTTGATTATGTTCCTATGCTACTCGATGATATTATATGATCTTATGAGAGTAGCTAGGATGGTTCATGACCAGTTATTTTTGTTAGGAATAAGGTGTCTCAACCTTGGATAATTCCTATTCTTATTTTTTGTTTTGTAAAATGTATTACTTGCAAATAATGTTGATGTGTCAGCATCTTGAATTGTGTGTAAGAAGATCATGGCTAAAATGGTTATGACAAATTCCTATGACACGTAAGAGCTATGTCAGGAAGATTCAATGACAGGTGAAGACATGTGGCAACTGATAAATTTGAGTACTGTACACTCTTCCCCAATCGTGGGGTTCAGGGCATCGGCCCGAAAATTTTTTTGGGTTTCCTATTTTCTTGGAGAATGGTAAAACCCTACTACGGTTATCTTTGGGAGTAGCCCTAAAAGGTGAAGCGCATGATATAAGCATTTTTTAGGGTTGCGAAGAGTAGTGATGCGAGTGTATTGTTGGAACATTTTATGCTGCTGTGATTTGTCTTCAAGGGTTTTGAAAATCTTCTGAAAGAACTTGCATTGCAAGTGTATTGTAAGCTGTAATAGTTTTGATCAATACATTGTGTAGGTTTTGGAGTGTTGGGGTTTTTTCTGAAAGGTTTCCCTAGGGTATATCATTGTGTCATTCTCTATTTTTCTGTATGCATGGTATGTGGTTGCAATATCTTTGTTAAAGTAGTTAACGAATCTGAAATTGTAAGGATTTAAAATAATTTGCATAATACTTTCCTATAGAGATTAGCGTAGGAAGCTATTTCCACACCTCAGTTTCCTTACAAGTGGTATCAGAGCTTGATCAACTTTTGATCCTAGTTGTTGGGTAGGGTTTTTTGAGTTGATCTCAAGTTTGAGTGGGAGTTTTTTGCAGAGCATTCTGAATCTTATTTGCAGATTGAGATGGCAAGTTCATCATATGGAAGAATGGAGGTGGAGAAATTTAATGGCACTAATTTCGAGTTGTGGAAACTCAAGATGGAAGACATGTTGGAAGATCGTGACCTATGGGAAGCGACTTCAAGCACTATAAGACCAGCTACTATAGCTCAAGTAGATTGGGATATCAAAGACCATAAAGCTAAGGGTCTCATAAGACTCTGTTTAACTGATGTAGTTCTTCTGAATGTTCTAGATGAGAAAACCATAAATAGTTTGTGGGAAAGACTTGCGCCCGTGTATTAGGCCAAATCTCTGGTGAACAAGTTGTTCCTGAGGAAGAAGTTGTACTCTTTGTGAATGGAGGAAGGTGGATCCTTAACGGATCATTTAAATGCATTTAATCTGCTGGCTACACAGTTGACATCATCTGGTGTCAAGTTAGAGGAGGAGGATCATTGCTACACACTTTTGTGTTCTTTACC
>MU228114.1:150934-162032 GCA_018584345.1 Thuja plicata
GCATTATAGGAATTTGAGTATCCCGTGTTAGATATGCACAAATTGAGTAATCCAAAGGTGGATTAGGTGTTTTCAGATAAAATTGAACAGATCCAAAGACCTTCCTTCCATCTATGCACCCATTTCATTGGTCCTCCTTTGTAAACCAAGCCTATTAGAGCCCTATTAGGTCTGTGTACCTTGGAGGATTCTTGGAGTGCTGGAGTAGATTAGGAGTTGGTATTTTGGAATAGTGTTTGGGTTGATAAAAAACTTCATATTACATCATTTGATCTAGTGTTGGGGGTGGGATTGTGTCTAGTATCCCAATTTTGTCAAATTTGGCCTTGTAGCCCTGTTTTGGGAAGTGACTAGGAAACATAGTGAAAGGTTGTAAAAAGTGTGTTTATGAATCCAGTAATTGTTCTTAAGGATTATCAGAGGTGTATAACAGTTAGAGTAAGGGTTGAGACCTTTCTTGGAGTTTGATTGGAACTCTTGGCATCTTGGAGCAATTTGACCTCAAAGGTCTTAGGAGATCAAGCCTTCCACTGTTGCACTCTGCATCACAAGAGATCAAATTAGAGTATGCATGTTTATATATATTTTCTTTGTGATGTATACATACTAAGTCTAGACACGCATGGTATAAAATGATAGTACAAAGAAGTTACAAATAGATCAGTAGACCAGTAGTCCAGAAGACAGAGCATGAAAGCCAACTAAGTGTTTTAATCAGCGTATATTATTTTGTTATGTAAAGGCCAAGTGCCTATGATAGTATGTTTGTAATGATGTAATTAATAATGTTGTAAACATGCTTAAGCCAATTAGTTTGGAAGTGTTGTGTATTATGTTTTAGGACTGACCATAAGTCTTGTTTTTGGTCGCGTCTATTCGAGTATGAACATATAAGTATGTAATGTAAAGTTATGTTACAAGTGTTGAATAATATGTAGAAGGAAGATATAGAAGAGCAGTATAATGAAGTCAGTATGACATAAAGATCTTTAGGAGAGTAAGAGCATCCATGCATAAATGGAACTGATCAGACAACAGTGTCATCACAGCAGTTCATTTTTGATATAGTGTATATCAACTATCAGAAGCTTGTAGCCTTCATCTTATTATGCAATGAGCTTAGGCAGTGAGCCAAACACCTTTAACAGGGTTTTGTAATAGACTCCTAATAGGGTCATTGTACTTGGATTGTAAAGACTACTCCTAACAGGGAAATGGAACTTTAACAGGTTCATTATACTAGTGCAATATTTGTGGGTACTAATTCCCAGTGGGGTTTTCCTCTGATCAAGGTTTCCCCGTAAAAATATCATGTGTTATGTGTTCTTGTATTGAGCTTCATTGGATGTATGTTTGATTTATGTTTAAGTTTCTAAAATATAATAAATAGACAAACATTGATTCACCCCCCCCCCTCTTAGTGTTTCTAATAAAGAGATGTAACTAGAAAGGGAGAGTACATACAAAGGGGGAGATTGCTAACAAAAGAGAAAAGAGACATCAAAAGAAAAGAGAACATTCAAAGGGAGAGATTTTAACACAAGAAGAGAACTCATCACATCATAAGAAGAAAGATTCTACATCTATCCAGTGAAGCGATTGAAGACATAAAGAGAGCTACAACAATTAAATCTATGTTGTGTGAGCTTAGCAAGGACCAAATATTTGTATCAGTTATAGTACATAAGATTGGTAGTTTGATGAACTTCAACTGTTATATTTCATATTTTATTAGTGATAATATTGTGTGATAATGTAGTGTGTTGCCATCAATGCCAAAGGGAGAGATTGATGAACAATAACTGATTGAATGTTTGAAGATGTTAATTTGATGATCACCAGGACACAGAAAGTTAAATGCAAGACATTAAATCAGTTAATGTATTGTATTTTCATTAATGTCAACTTGATATAATTTGTATGGTCATGTACATACTGCTAAATACTTCAAAGAACCAATGAATCAAAGGCTATGCTATTAGTAATGCATAAAAGTTAAGTATTCATAAAGTGACTATATACACTGATGGAGTGCACACCGACGGACAAAGTAAACCAATGAGAGAAAATTCACAATGTTACCCAATGAGAAAAAGAACAACATTAGTGATGAGAAAAATCATAGTGTTACCTGACGAGAAAAGCACATTTTAACCCGATGGACAGAATTACAGTGTTTCCCGACGGACGAAGATCCCAAAGACAACTGAAGTCTCACTGATGGAACAGTCAGTTGTCACCGACAACTAACTGAAGTATTGACTGACATAACAAAGAGTTTAGAAATGACAAAATGCTTAGCAATCAAGAGCTAAATATAGACTTAACTGGTAGTTATCATTGTTTTAATCAACAAGATAAAGCTAGAGATAAGTAAAAGATTTAAAGATGCTTTGTCTAGTTGGAAAGAAGATATCTATGAGATTAAATAGGGTTTTTACTTTAAATCTAATTGGCAAGAAGTGTGGATCATGCCAAGATCAAGAAAGCCAAGAAATAGTGAAATAATGTCTATATAAGAGACAAGCTAATTCAATATGAATTAGGGGAGTGAAAAGAGAATAGATGTTGAAGAGATTCTGAAGGAGAAGAAAGTCTTTATTCAGACCTGATCAATCAAGCTGAGGAAAGAGCTAAAGTCTAAAGACACCGACGAACAATGATACAACATCACAGAGCATAATAGGGTGGAGCAAAGGTATTGAATTGATAACATTGATCAGATAGTTAATGCACTTACAATAGATCTGAAAATCTGTAATTCTAGTTGTACATGTGAATAGATCAATTTATTGTTTCAATTTAACCATTGAAGCATCAAGCCTCTTAACAGAGTAGGACTTAAAAGTATTTTTTAATTGAGATACATCCCAAGGAGTATCAAAAAGTTTGATTATACAAAGTAGCATTGGATATGCCCGATACCTATTGATAGGCCAAGTGAGTGTTTGATCAAGGATGGTAGCATTAGATGCCAGATACTAAGTGACAAAATATTCATTTAAATCCTCTAACAAGGTCACACCTAACAGTGTGTTTGTAACCTTCAACAAGGTTGGATCTTCACTAAGCTCACTTCAAAGGAGTGAAAATATGGGTTACCGATCCTAGTGGTTTTTCCCATAATAGGGTTTCCATGTTAAAAATCCATGTGTCATGTGTTTATGAGTCATTACTTTTTTTTTTTTCATTTCAAATAAGTAAATCTGGATTGATTGGTATACACTAGTTATTTATTGTATTTTGGTAAATGAACAGACTGCTTATCGGTAAACATACAGTAGAAGGTTTTAAAAAGCATTCCAACAAGTAGTAATTTGATATAATTATTTGGATGCATTCATATTACAAGACTAAAGATAACTAGAGGTATAATTTTTCGGTACTAAGTTTTAAGGGTTGATTATTTGAATATTTTTGAGGCCACTGATTCACCCCCNCTGATTCCCCCCCCCCCCCCTCCCCCCCTCTCAGTTATTACTAACAGTTTGATTATGACATAAAAGGCTTTGTCATGTTAATTTTGACAATTTAATCAAAGTGAATAAGAATAATAGAGTAAGAGGACTACCGAGATTAGAGAAGCCTGAGAATGCTATGTGCAGAGAATGTTAGAAGGGTAAGATGACTAAATATAGTTTTTCAAGAAAGACTTATATTACACAAGGAATTTTGAATTTAGTGCATACTAATTTATGTGGACCCATGAGGAATCAAATTTATTATGGAGACAAATATTTTATTTTATTTGTGGATGATTATTATAGGATGATGTCTGTAATGTTTTTAAAGGAAAATTTTGATGCATTTCAAATGGTATAAGGCCTGAGTTGAAAAATAAACTGGAAGACAATTGAAATGTCTTAGATTTGATAGAGGAGGTGAGTTTACTTCTAATGAGTTTACATTGTTTTGTAATGATAATGGAATTAAGAGATAGTTTTCAGCTCTTAGGACACCATAGAAGAATGAGATTTCTGAGAGAAGAAACAGATCTATTGTTTATTATGTTAGGACATTGATGATTGAAAACATAATATCAGAGAACTTTTGGAGATAAGTTATGAGTTCTATTGTTATACATTGAACCGTGTACCAATGAAGAAAGGTAAAAACAAGACACCTTATGAAATCTGGTATGAACATAAACCTAATTTTAGTTAATTTAAAAAATTTGGAAGCAAATGTTATATTCTTAAAGATTATAGAGAAGGAAAGTTTGATTCAAAAGGAGAAGAAGGAATATTCTTAGGATATTTTGTTGGTGCTATTTCATGTTTGAAATATGTCTTGTAATTTTATTAGGGTCCCTTGTCATTGGTGGCATCCAAGGCTTTGAAATTAGGGTTAAAATTATTCTTATGCCTTTGCAAACTTTGTTCTTACCCTTAACCTAGTTGAAAATGGTGAAAAATGTCTAAAAAACCCTAAGTGTCTTGGTGGATTCTATTTTCATGTTACTTTTTTGGTCACTTAAGTTACCTCAAGTTATGTGTTCACATTAAATGGGTTGCATTATAAAAGATTGTGTTATCCTAACCGCTTTAATATTTCCTAAGTCATGTCATTGAAAAAGTCCCTTTTACTTCATTATCCTATGTGGTGAGCAAGTTGGTTTTGATCGAACGGCCCGCTTAATAGCTTAGTCAAAAAGTAAACAGAATCTATCGATTAAGCCATTAAATGGTAGTGACACGTGTCCTTGGTGGGCCCAAAAATTTGTAAAGGTTCTAAGTTAAACATTGGGCAAGTATGAAGGAATCTGATGGCTTGCTTAAATGCTTAAAGGCAAAGTGCACAGAATCTAATGAGTAAGCCATTAAGCGGTAGCAACACATGTCCAGGAAATAATGTGGGTTCGGTTGTAGATAACATAATGGTCACTAAAGCTTGAAAGGATCTAATGGAGGGCTTAATGGCTTATACCCAATATGCATGACATCTATCAGACAAGCCATTAAGCGGTGATGACACCTAGCAGCTGGTGGACCCAGATACTCAGAGCTGGCAAGAGTTTAAAAAATAGTCAATTCATTTTACATCTAATGGTTAGCTTAATGGATTAAAAGAAAAGTGCTTGACATCTAGTGAGTAATAAATTAAGTAGTGTTGACACGTGTCTTGGGTAAATAGTTATTTTTTAGGAAAATAAGATAGCCGTCAGATGCAGAAAATGATGTCCAGAATCTACGGCTCAAATTCAAAGTTGTTAAAATGTGTTGTAGAGAGCCATTAAGCCTTGAAATTGAAGCTTGCGAATTGATTGCAGAACTTGTGGCCACTCTAATCGAATTCAATTTGAAAGACTAATTTTATTGAGGCCGTAAAATTGGTTAAGTTGACTTGTAGTCACAATAATTCATCAAAGTCATTTGAGAAAAAATAGGACTGCAGAGATAATTAGCTTCACGTGACTACTGTGCAGAATGGGTAAGCCTTTCTAATTCACCAACATTCAAGTTTTTAGTGAGATTTGTAGTTCAGAAGGGTTTTTAGAACTCTTGTCTCAGAATTTAAATTTAATATTAAAAAATCCCTAGATTTAGAATGGCCCCTAGAATTGAGATTTCTGAAGAAGTTGACTATCTAAAGAGAAAATTTAGGGAGGATTTGTTAGAACAACTACCAGGGTCCATAGGAGATGCCACTCAAATTAAAATAATAGTTCCACCACATCCCCATTTCAAAATTGGAGATGGGTTATATGATTCTAGTAGATGGGAAAAATATGTCAAGACTAATTTTGATGGTCTTACTCTCTTCAGAACAACTTATAGCCAAAGGAATGCCCCTATCCCAAACTATAACATTTGGGAGTTAGACGTAGGAAAAATGATAGCACCTGGTGTGTTTATGGATACTAATTTGTTCACTTTGATTGCAAACACTTATGATAAGGTGGCTAGGGTTGTTAGGGATACCCAGGGAAATGTGCTATTAACTGTATCAGCTGATGACATAAGAAGAATCTTCAAGCTGCCTGACACCTCAGTACATATGGATGACATTGATTTTAAGTACTTTAAAGAAGTGTACCAGACACAGAGGAAGTATTATAGGGATGAGGCATTGAAGGGATACTTTAATAAAATAAGGGACTTGGTTGTAGTAGGGCCTAGGACCCCAGAACCTTTCAAGTTGGATTTCTTTAATGGCAAGGCCAGAAAAATGTATAGTGCTCTATGCCAAGATTTGGGGGTAGATGAAGATGTAATGATGCCTGTCCACATAATGCTAATGGTGGTTCAAATTCTGCATCCCCACCTATCAGTAGTATTTGATTTTGCATCTTATATTGCCTAGGAAATGCATGAGGGTTTGACAACAATCTAGGACAACAATATAATTAAACCAATAGGATGGTATTCCCTCATGATGCACATGTTATTATTCAACAATATAGACTTCTTTGAGGAAGAAATGGAATTGACTAAGTTCCAGGGTGATGAAGAATTTCTTGTTCAGATGTGGAGTGCTGATCTATCATGGGATAGGAAAAATGCTAGTTATGTTTATTTTGATAGGGTTTTTGCAACTAGACTGAAGTCACTATTATGCAATCAAAATGCTAGGGTCCACACTGAGATGATGAGGCTTTTGAGGCCTATGGAATATGCCCTGGAATTAAAAATTGCTCACAATTGGGGAGATCTAATTTTATACCCTTTTTCTACAATGATTAGGGTTTATGGATTTAGGGGAACCCCTTATGTGCTGCCCTACAGTGTCCCTCTCAAGATTAGAATAGAAGAGATCATAAGGCAATTGGGTGGGCTACAAGAACAATCCCTAATTGGAAAGATGAAGGGAAACATTTTCCCTACCCTCACCAGAGCCCATCATTTCATCATAACCAAAGGTGGGTGGACACAATTTGATAAGTATTTTGAGCCTTATCATCTAGCCATGTATGTATCCAGGTGTGCAGATAATGAAGACTTTATCATGGGTATGTTCACAAAAAGGACTAAGTGCTTGGCATTAGAACATTAGTTCAACTACCTTGAGGATATCATTAGAAACATTTTTGACCTTGGTGTCCAGGAGGTTAGCAAGGAGATGTGGTTGGCGTACAAGAAGTCTTTGGACTTTGTACACAATTTTGACTAGTTCTATGATCCTCTAAAGGAATTTTTCCCATGGTCCTATAAGATTGACTCCCTAATGACTTTATTTGAGGGAATCATATAGACCCTAAATGAGAAGAAACATAGGATAATAGAAAATGAACCAGAAAAGGCTCTTGCTATTTTGAACAAATTTCTACAGGGAAGAATAGTCCCACCAGGGGATTTTGTAGTATACAAGAGGAGAGGGTACACTACCATCATGCCCAAAAATGATAAACCTCCTCAGCATAAGGGAAAAAGGCTAGTAAGTACTAGTATTCAAGAATTTCCCTCTCCCAAATGGAAAAGGGTGGAAGAAAAAGAATAAGACAGTGAATTGTACTCTCCTCAATCCCCCATGCAATATGACAACCAAGCCATTGCTGAGTAATTGGTGCAATTGAGGAATGTTGGTGAAGTTGTTGTCACTACTCAGGAATTACAAGATGGGATGCTAGAGGCACCTAAGCATACAACAGCTGACCTCACAGTGGAAAATTTTACAGGTAAGGAATTATATCCTATAACCAAGAAAGCCAGTGATGAATTCTTGTCAGACGATAATTTTTTCAAAACTAGGGCATTCATTCAATTTTTATTGAGATGCCATATTGATGAATTCAATCATAAATGCCAAAAGCTACAAGAAGCCCAGCCCAATTCTGCTAAGGAAGATATAGAGAAAGAAGTCAAGTAGGAGATGGTCTCCAAATTTGATAAGATCACCCCTGATGAGGGTAGAGAAATGGTTAAGAAGCAGGGAGTCCTCATACTGCCTTAATGGGATTTAGCAGATGCAATGGTTTTTGATGCTGTCAAGAAGCAAGTGAAGCACTACTGGGACATCAATTAGTGCCTAGTTTAGTGAAGACCATGCAGCCTTGGCAATTTGGTCATTGAAGAAAAAGGAAAAGAGGAGAATGAAGGAAGATGATGAGATTGAGGATACTGGAAGCCTAATTATCAAGAGAGCTGCTGACACTTCAGGAACTGAAGCATAAAATCATGTTTTTCAAATAGCTAGCTTGAGCCTAAGGGTGGATGAGAAAGAAAAGGAGGCTTGTGAAAGCTTGAATAAGAAATATGAATTTGTACACAAAGCCTACAATGATGAAAAGGTCAAGTCCTTATTGAAGGATAACAGAATAGTAGTATTGGAGGGGAATCAAAAAGTCTAATTAGTGTTCCAAGCAGTAATTACTTAGGAGCCTCACCAACCCTCTTCCTCTAGTCCATTTGTGACTTATCCCCCATCCCCTACACCTTTGAGTCCCACTACCCAAGAAGCCATTGATGCTAAAAGAGCATAACAAGAGGCTAAGAAAAGCAGGTTGATCAGTGAAAGATCAAGGCTAGAAGAAGAGGGTAAAAGGGATCTTGAAGACTCCCTTGCATATAAAGGGGCTGACAAACTAGTGAAGCAAAGGCATTCTGACTAGATATTTTCCAACCTCAAGAGGTGTACTAGTGAGGTCAACCTTTCTAACCTCTATTTACTGGGAAAGAAGATTGCAGGCATCATGAGCAGACATGATGAGGATAAGAAACAATGGGACCTAATAATTGATAACTAGAAGGGAAAAGCAACACATATTAAAAAATTTTACTCTCTCTCAAAGGAGAAAGATAATATTGACATCATTCTAACAAGGACCCACAAATGCCTTAAATTGATGGTCAATTTGGACACCAAGAAGGACATGGTTATCAGAAAAGTAGAGACTTTGAGAGGAGAGTTCTCTAGAGAAAGATATGATATGTTCCCCAATATGTTCAAATGGGATGGGAACATCAAGAATGAAACCCTATGGCTAAGACAACTAAATGTAGCACTGACTAGCGGGGTAAAAAGTATCATTACATTAGAAAATACTGGCTGGTTTGTGTTAACGATTGACATTTTAAATAAAGCCAAGGCATTTTTTGAATCCTGGGAGATAGAAATTGGAAAAGAAAATGTTGATTGGGAAGAATTCAACATCTAGAAGGATGAGGTCCTTAGTTTCAGTTGGCCAAATGATGAGGTGTTCACCACATGGGTTAGCAAGTATGGTACCATCACTCCAGTAGCATGAAGCAGTGATGAAAGAATGACACCATGCACCAATGAAGCCAAGCTATTTGGAGTAATGACAAAATTAAAGGCTCTTCATCAAAAAGAAGACAAATTCCAAATGACAAGGACCCAGCCACCTCAGAACAAATTCAAGCATTCAGGTGGTCATAGGAAAAAATATTACATGTCTTGTAACAAAGGTTTGTTATCCCATCCACCTGAAATTTTGTCTCATCTATAAACTATATTTTCTCCTCTAGCCTATTCATCCGTAGCTTGTTGCTTCCTTATTTTCCAAAAGGATTCCAAGATGACTAAGGCTGTCTATAAGTAGCAAGTTGTAATATTGTAATAAGGATGGTAAAAATTAAAATTACAAGGCAGACTTCTGAATTGTGTCTGAATTTTGGTTTTGAGTCTTTTGAATGTACTAATATCAAGATTACATAAATAAAATACAATGGAATCTCCATTTTGATACCAATGGTGTATTTTTGCATTTTCTCTTAGTTCTTGTATGTTCAATTTGTAAGGCATTTTGAGTATACTGGTTATAAGGTAGCCATGTCATTGTTTGTGAGTTGCTTTCAAGGAGAGTTTTAAATCTTGCAGATAATTGCAGAGGGTTAGGGTGTATGCAAGAATTTGATATAGGGGTGTGAGGATGAGAGGATAGTTTGTAAGGCATTCCATCTGATGTTTATTTGTATTTCCATTAATTATCCCTGATGTATGTATGTTTTATTTTGACTCTATGACCCATGATTAGGCACTGGCCAAAATGCTGACAAGTGGTTGTTACCATCAATCCAATTTTAATCAATCTTTAAATTTCTCTTATCCCAAATTCATGTCTAGCTAATTGTATTCAATACAATTCATTTTAGTGATTCCTTGAAGATTGAATCAATAGGTTAGCCTTCCTAGTTCTGAGAACTTATAAAGAAGAAGGATTATAAATCCTTAGTCCATTGTGAGATTCTCTATGATTCGGTGAGTCTATAAGTAGGTACACCCACCTGAGTTTGTGGAGCTCAAAGTGAAGAAGGATTTTATCCTTATTAATTAGCCTTTTCCATGTAAGAATCTATGTTGGGGATAGAGGTCAAGAATTGTTGATGTATTGTTGATTCCTACAAGAAAAAGAGCTAACAAATTGGCAACTCTACTGGGGATAAAGATTACAAAATCTTGTTGAAACTTTTAGAATATCTCTGGTTTTAAAAGTTGAATATTAGAATACCTTAGATTGTGTTTTCCCATCTGAGTTGCACTAACAAATTGGTAACTCTACTGGGGAATTTGCAATGTTCTAAGAGTCATGATCATGAAAGCATTTGTCCTTACAATATTGAGAATTAGTTTGTTTTTCCTCATAATCATTAAAGCGAGTTTATTTTTCTTATCTATCATGGCACACTGTTTGAAGGTCTTGATTATGAAAATGATACAAATCTTGTCTCAGTTAGAATAGTTGGTAACTCTAAAATATCTAATCTGGCCTTTGTTTTTTTTCAAGAGGAAATCCACTGAATGGAAAAGATTTGCAGTTATGGGTAATGAAATATCATTTTCTTGAAGTTACCAGGTGAGAAATTATCAAGCATACTCTATTTGCAAAGTTCCATATCCACTTTTTGCTATAAGAGGAAATCTGAGGTAGGACAAGGAATTTTATCTTTACATATATTAGTCCTCTAAAAAGAGGTGGCGACTCTAACCTATGTGTATTCCAATATTGTACGTTAAGCATAGTGAAATATTTGTTTGTTTTGTGAGATGATCCGACAAAGAAATACCAGATCGTATTCCAAAATGAATCCTGAAAAGGATCTTGGAGAGGAGCTCCATACGCCTCAAAGGAAACAATGGTCCAAAAGAGAGGCATCTAAACATGATTCCCAACATGCCTCTAAAGGGAGAATGGAGATTC
>MU228114.1:169457-183218 GCA_018584345.1 Thuja plicata
ACATGGGAGAGCTCAGAGAGTGCAGATGATTCTTTAGTTCTCAAGCAGAGAGGAGATGAGGGACTGGGAGGTAGGGTGGAGGAGGGGGACATGGATGTGGCTATGGGTGGCATGGATGATGATCCCTCAGAGGTGGAGCACCTCACTTAGTAGGTTCAAGACCTTCAGGCCTGAATTTCTTTATCTAATGCATGTGCTACTATGTTAGAGGTCTATGTTACAACAGCTGAGTCTTGAGAGTGACAGGATCATTCTGAGGTTCATTCTTTCATTGATAGTGTACAGGATGTTGCACACAGAGATGTTTTGGATAGGTATTACCGATCTAGGTGAGATGCCTAGAAGGAGATTAATTATTGGAGATGTCATTATTAGGGCATAGTTCCTGCAGTGTAGAGGGTGCCTAGCTACATAGCTTCACAGAGATCCAACAGGGCCTAGCATTCTTAGAGTAGTGGTGTCAAAGCTCCTTGGTCCTCTCATAGGAAAAATTATGATATGCCACCCCCTCATCCACCTCCTAGTGAGGGTGGGGGTAGCTCTTGTTGACCATGTATATGTACCATTTTTGTAGTGATTCCATTGTATACTCTGAGTAGTACCATTTTTGTATCCTGACATACTGATATTTATTGATATACATGTTGATTACCTTCTTTGATCAGACTTGTGACCCTTCATTGTACTCAGATATTTTGATTTATATGAGATGCAGCTAGTGTTTTTGATATGATATGCAATGGTTTACTTTTCTATATGTATGATTCTACATGATTTGGTGGTTTAGATGATGAGATGTATATGCATTGTGTTTCTATTATGCAGACTCGCATATGGATGATTTACTTTTCCTATGTTAATGACATGCTTATGCAGGATGGTAGATATGAAATGTATGTTTATATGAGATGCTTATGGATGCATGTGTTTTTATGATTTATCATGTATGCAACTACCATGTTTTTATCATTTTCTGATGTACTTAATGAATGAATGCAATCTACTATGCATAAAATATCTGAGTAATGCATGTGTTAGTTAGAAAGAAATTAGTTTTGATAGATGTGCTCTGAGATTGATCTAATAGAATGGAATGATAGAGAGGATGTTCTTTTTGCATTTTTGGATAGATATGATCTGATAGAAAGGATGAATGTCCCAAGTCACTGCCCCTATTTCCAATATTTATCATCATTGCATCTTTTTTGTATTTTCTAATATTCCAAAAGAGCGTTGAATGATCCAGATCACATACCACACAGAAGGAGTAGAGAGATTGAATAGAAAGAGAACCGTAGTGTACCCAAATATTGACCATCTAGGTTCAACTATGTTCTCTATTTGAAAAGAAAGAGAGGCAAAAGCACCCAAATATTGACCATCCAGATACCCCTTGTCCTCTGAAATTAATCTAAACCCAAAAAAACCAAGATAGAACTCCTATGCACCCAGAGTCCATCTGGATAACATTGTGAGCTCTTGATTTCTGAAAGGGAAAGCGGAGAAAACAAGATAGAACTCCTATGCCCCTAGAGTCCATCTGGATAGCATCATGAGCTCTTGTTTGAAACATAAAGGGAAAGACCATAGAAACCAAGATAGAACTCCAAAGCAAACTCAGAGTCCATCTGCATAGTGCTGCAAGATCTTGATTCTATAAACCAAACAAGCAAAATAAAAGAGAAGGAATGTCCAATTCTTTCCTAGGGTTAAGCTCATATCATGGAACTGTGTGGCTACCAGATAAGTGATAGTACCTACCGCATTTATCCTAAATCATCATGGCCTGGGAATCAAAGTGAACATTCAACAGACAATAATCAAAGAAAATAAGTCATGATCTATCATAGCTACTCTCCTCACATGGTGGATCCTGGAGTAGTGTAAGAACATAACTGTGAAATATAGACTGACATTTGACTGACTTGACTGACCTAGTCAACATTTTTGGATGGTTCCTTGATGCAGTTGGATTCTCTTGATTGGCTCAACTCTTTAGATAAGCTTGATTGGTTTGATTGCTTTGATCGTGTTGGTAGTGGATTAAGCTATGTCAGATGGGCCCAATGCTTGTTTGCAAAGCTCATGATTATTATAGTTTTGATTGATAGATTTGATTACTTTGATCATGTTGGTAGCTGATCAAGTTGTGTCAGATGGGCCCAATGCTGGCTCACAGAGCTCATGATTGTGACAATTGATAGTTTATCTTGGTCGCCTGCTACTTGTTGATTGAATTGATATATTGATAAAGCTGTGTCAAATGAGCCCAATGCTATTTTGCAAAGCTCATGATTATGACATTGATTGACTGGGCGTGATCGCCCTTTGCTCTCTTGATAACCGAGTTGGTTTTATTGCTTGGGATTTTTTTGAATGTTTTTGATGAAGATTGATTTTCTCTTGATTTTTTATCTTTTTTAGGATTTTTGATGAGTTTTCCAATTTTTAAGATTTTTTTCAGGACATTTGGAATCGCCCCTTAGTCTAGTGGACTAGTATTAACCATGGGTAAGTGCTTGGTTCTCATAGGGGTTTTTTGTATTTGGATATAGCTTGGGATAGTCAGTCTTGCATTTTGAAGTGTGCTCAAGCTTTTGGAGCTCATTGATGGTGAAGCTGCATTTTGAACACTCAGTGCTTGTTTGCCAGGTTTTCACCAAGGTACCTACTCAATAGCACCTGATTACTAGGTTTTCACTGAGAGAGTGATTTTTTTTTTCCTTACTTTTTTTTCTTTCTTGCTTTTTTTTTTGTTTTCGCCAAGGCGCCTGATTGCCAGGTTTTCACCAAGGTAACTTTTGTATTTTTTGCTTCTTTTTTTTTTGGTATTTTTTGGATATGTAGATAAATGCCTTAACCATAGAAACCTTTAAGGGTAGAACTTCTTCAGGTGCATGCTATTGATGTAGCCGGGGAGCTGATCTCCTTCTAGTGTTGCTAGTATGAATGCCCCACTCTGAGTAGAGTTCACAATAACAAATGGTCCTAGCCAGTTAGGCTCAAACTTACCAGGTTTGACTCACTCTACTTGATTCTTCTGATTTTCCATGAGGATAAGATCTCCTACCTCAAATTTTCATGGCTTTACCTTCTTATGATAGTTCCTTCTAAGGCAATTCTGATAGCCTTGTAAGTGGTTGAAGGCATGTTTCCTTCTTTCATCTAGTAACTCTAGTTCACTGAGCCTTGCTACTCTATAGTGCTCATCTAAAACTAGGTTCTTCAATGATATCCTTAGGGATGGGATTTCCACTTTGAGGGGTAATACTGCCTCTAATCCATAGACTAGGGAGAAAGTAGTTTCTCCTGTAGGTGTTCTCACACTAGTTCTGTATGCCCATAATGCGGAACTAAGTTGTAAATGCCAGTCTCACCCTGATTCGTTCACTGTTTTCTTCAATATTTTCAAGATTTTTTTGTTGGTAGCTTCGGCTTGGCCATTCCCTTGAGGGTAGTAAAATGAGAAGAACCCTTGTTTTATCTGAAACTATTCACATAGGTCTTTGACATGCTTGTTCTAGAAAGGTGTACCATGATCTGTGAGGATTGTTTGGGGGATCCTGTATCGATAGATAATGTGGTTAAGTATGAACATTTCTATTTTCTTTCCAGTGATGTAAGTGAGGGGAATTTCTTCCACCCACTTGGTGAAGTACTCCATTGCTGCTATGATGTACTTGTGTCTGTTTGCTGAGGAAGGTGTAATTTTTCCCACTAGGTCAAATCTCTACATTTAAAATGGCAATGGTGATGTGATAGGATTTAGTTCCTGGGTTGGTGCATGGATGAGGTCTCCATGAACTTGACACTATCTACACCTTTGAATATGCTTGTGTGCATTTGTCTCTATTGTGGGCCAATAGTAGCCCATGCGGATTATCTTCTTAGCTAAGTTGTTGCCACCTCTATGGGTTCCACAAACTCCTTCATGTACATCATACAAAGCTTTCTAGGATTTCATGGAAGTGAGACATCATAGTAACGTTCCATCTAGACTTCATCTGTATAGAGTAGTTGAGAGGATGGTATACCTAGAGGCTTGGCGGATGAGGGATTTTCTCTGGTTCCTAGACAAGTTTGGAGGTAAGACATTGTTTTGGAGATAGTTATAGACATCTTGGTACCATGGGGATTTAGGACCAACAAGGACACACACTGATTCTATGATAGATGCCTGATGTGATGGCACCAAGATTTTCTCCACTAGAAACTAGAATTTGGTTTCGTTACCTGGCATATCAATCAGTGATGCTATGGTTAGCCATCGCATCTACCATTTTGTTCTGTGCTCTTGGGACTTGCTCGAAGAGAATGTAATGAAAATTGGTGCGTAGTCTTTCCATCTGTGCTCTATATGGTATGAGCTTCTCATCTTTGGTCATGTAATCATTGTTAACGTGACTAATGACCAACTGTGAATCACCAAAGACTCTAAGGTTCTTGATTCTCCATTGAATTGCTATCTTTAGACTGATGACCAGTGCTTCATGTTCTGCAATGTTGTTGGTGCATTGGAAGTTAAGTCTGAAATACTTTGGAATTGTATCATGATCTGGAGTGATAAGAACTATTTATGCCCCTGCACCATGGTTTGTACATGATCTATCAAAATAAAGTTGCTTATCTCGATCACCGGTTGTAGTGTCATGATAGATTCATCAGGAAAGTCAGAGATAATAGACTAGTGGTCTTGAATTGGTGGCTCTACTAGTTGGTCTATGATCACTTGTCCTTTGAAGGCCTTTCTATCTATGTACTCAATGTCAAACTCGCTTAAGATCATTACCCATTTTACCAGTCGTCTAGTGAGAGCTGCTTTGCTTAGGAGGTACTTGAGAGGATCAATATGTGCAACCAATTTCATTTGGTGACTCAACATATAGTGTCTTAGCTTCTAGGAAGTGAAAACAACTGCTAGGCATGACTTCTCAATTGGTGTATAGTTTAGCTCATATCCAACCAAGGTCCTACTTAGATAGTAGATGGCCCTCTCTTTTCCTACGTCATCATTTTGTGCCAAGAGTACACCTAATGCTGATTTCGTCACTGAGATATATAGAGGCAATGGTCTACCTTGTACTAGTGGTACCAATATAGGAGACTTAAGAAGGTATTCTTTGAATATCTGAAATGCCTATTTGCATTGCTCTGTCCATATGAACTTGATGTCTTTATGCAATAGATGTTGGAATGGGTGGCACTTGTTTGCTAGTTGAGCTATGAAGTGTCTGATCGATTGGAGCCTTCCTTGTAACCCTCTTAGTTGTCTCAGGTTCGATGGTGGAGGCATGTACAATATTTATTTGACCTTTCCTGGATCCACTTTGATTCCTCTGTGTGATACTATGAACCCCAGTAATTTTCTCACTGTAACACCGAATGCACACTTTTTTTGGGTTTAGACAGACTTTGAATTCCTACATTCTGTCAAAGATGGGTCCCAAAACCTATAGATGATCCTTTTGAAGCATTGATTTGGCCAACATGTCATCCACATAGTCTTCCATTGTCTTGTGGATGAGATCATGAAATATAGTCGTCATAGCCCTTTGATATGTCACTCCGGTGTTCTTTAGACCAAATGGCATGACATTCCAAAAATATGTTCCCCAAGGACATGTGAAAGTTGTTTTTTGTTGTTCCTCTGGCGTGATCCTTATTTGATTGTAACCTAAAAATCCATCCATGAGTGATAGAATTTGATGTCCGGTAGTTAGGTCTACTATCATATCAATGTTTGGTAAAGGAAAGTCATCCTTGGGACATGCTATGTTGAGGTCCCTAAAGTCTGTGCAAATTTGTATCTGACCACTGTGCTTTGTAACTAGCACCAAATTAGATATCCTATTTGTATATGGTATAGGTCTGATGAATTTAGCATCTAGGAGCTTTTCCAGTTTTTCCTTGACTAGCAATGCAACATGGGGATGCATCTTTCTCAGCTTTTGTTTGACAGGTTTGGTGTTGGGTAGCAATGGGAGATGGTGTAGCACTAGTTCTAGATCTAACCCTGACATATCTGAGTAGGAACATGAAAAATTGATCATTCTTGCCTTGAAGAAATTGATGAATTGTTCTCTCTCCTTAGGGGTGAGTGATTTCACCAAGTATATGTTCCTTAGGTTCTTGTCATCTCCCAAGTTCATTTCCTCTGTTTCTTCTGCTAATAATGCTGATTTCTCCTCTGTTAAGGGGAGGAGTTCTTTTTTTCCATCTTCTAGTGCCTCAGTGAGGTTTTTCCTAGAAGATACATCTTCTTTTATCTTTTTATTCTTTTTTCTTTTGTGGACTGGAAAGAGGAGCTTCCTCCCCAAAATATGTTTCTCTGTCTAGGTTGGTGGAGAATCCTACATTGTGATCTCCTGACAGAATGCCTTCCCTTAGTCCCATGAAATAAACTATTGCTTCATCTTTCTCAAAGACATCTAGATCAGGTGGTCCTTGTTGATCCCACTCTATAAGCTCAGGGTGTACAAGACAGACACTTTCACGACTGTTTGGCTCTGGTTGACTGAAAGGGACTACTGATATGGTGCCTAGAAAATTGGACTGTGATGTGGACACACCACTTGAGGTTTGATAGATTCCATGTTTGTCTATACAAGGTTGTTTGGTAATGGTCAGTTGGTCAAATAGGTCTGCTAGATTTATGCTAAGGTCTGACCAAGGGGAATAATATGGGATTGACGGTTCAGAGTCATGAAGGGATCTCCACTCATACTCATGGGAGTCAGTCTCAATAGAATGCTCGTCCAATGTCTCACTTCCTTGGTTATTGTCAATTTCTATGTGTAGGTTTATTTGGGATTGTGTGGTTCCCTCTTTCATGGACAACAACTACACTAATATGTTTCTTAATAGGACATGCTCTATGTTGTGCCCCCGGTGCATCTCTGCTATTTTCTCTTGATTGACTTGAATGTCTTGGATCACAAGACTAGTGCTCTTTTGTCCATAGCCCAAACCTCTTGTGTTTCTCTAGGTTGGTGGGGGAGGTAATTCATATATTCCTTGTTGTCTTACCCCTAGCCCAGTTGTACCATCGTACCCAAATCTTTGTATCATTATGTAACCATTACCATAGTTTGACAAGGGTAGTGGTGTTCAGATTGTCTCAAGGGTATCTTGGTATAACTAGGTATTGATGTCTTGTTCAAAAGGATTTTCTTCCACTATGTCTCCCCATTGGACAAAGGTTGTGGGTGGACATCTGAATAGAACTGTCTGTGGAGTTTCTGTTGCAATAATAGGTTGTGGTATGCCATGAGTTCTTAGGATTTGAGGCATGTGCATGATGGTAAAATCCTCTTCATATCTATATTCACCACAGCCCTTATCCATGATGGATATCTTACCTGCTTTTTGTGTGATATATTTAAGATTTGAATCTAAAGAGGATGGGATGCTTGCATTTTGTTTAATGACTATCTTTCTTGCTGCTCATGTGACATCCTTGGGATTTGAATCTGAAGAGGATGTGATTCTTGCATCTTGGTTTGATGGTACCTGGTTATCAGTGTTGATTTGGACTGCATTACAATATTAGAAGGGATTGGGATCTCCCTCTATGATGATCTCCTCTCCTTGGTGAGGGAACTTGATGTATTGATGGTATGTTGAAGGTAAAACTTGCATTTCATGTATCCAAGGTCTCCCTAGTAGCATGTTGTATCCCAACTCAAGGTCCAAGATTTGGAAGGGAGTGTTTTTTACCACAGGACCAATACGAACAGGTAGAATGATAATACCCTTAGAGGACCTCTCCTCTTCATCATAAGCTCTGATATTTATCCTCCTTGTAACATCAATGCTTGATTCTAAATATCCTAGTTTCTTTATTAACTTTATACTACAAATGTTTAACCCAACTCCACCATCAACAAGGACCCTACAGATAGCATTTTTGTGGACCTGGACAAGTAAGTGCAGAGGATCATTATGTAGGGGTGTATACGGTGGCACATCATGGTCTATGAATGTGGCATGTTTGTTAGCTACTATATGGTTGACCATTTTTTGGAAGCTCTCGGGTGTTATGTCCCTTGGGACAGCTGCATTCTAAAGGGCTTGGTCAATGCTAGTTTATGCTGTGGAGATATGCTCAATAGGTCAAACATAGAGATCTGGGCAGGTGTGTGCTTTAGTTGGTCCACTATGCTTGTTTGTGGATCTGAGTTTTCTATAGGATTGGCCGATGTAGTAGTTGAGGATGGTACTCCTTGCAAGATGACTCTAGCATGAGGCATTGTTACAGCACAATTGTTACCTTGGTCTTTGATACTGATTGTAGCCATACGGCTATCTAAAGGATTGAGGCAATTGATAACATTATCACTATTGGAATATGTATAGTTAACTTTTTTTGTTTGTCCACTAGACCCAGAGGCTTTTCCCTTGTTGTGATCATGAAAGGTATCATTGAAAATGGTGTGATCAGTTGTGCCTTTGGTTTGAGTATTCGTCACATTGATGATCCCTGTGTCAATCAGATTTTGGATAGAATGTTTCAATCGGTAGCAATTGGCTGTTTTGTGCCCTTTCACCTGATGAAACTCAAAAAAATATTTGTCATTATACCACCTTGGTTTTTTTTTCATCTTGTTCAAAGTCTCTGATTTCTGGGAGGGTGAAAGTGTTTGATTGTATCAACTTGTGAAAGCTAATTCTATCGGTTCTCCCAATGGTGTGAAATCTCATTGTTGGAATTGAAACCATGGTTTGCATTGATTTTGTTGTTGAATGTTTGACATAGTGGCTGCTTATACAAGGGGAGGTTGGTTTTGGGTGTATGCTTGTTGAGTGGGCCTTGTGGGTTTTTGGTTTGCCACAGGTGTGCTTTGCAATGACATCTTGGGTTGTGCATAGTTAGCTGTCTTCACATCAATGACACCATCGCTAGTGATATTTTGTTTTTGTTCCACCACTTAGCCTTTTCCGTTGCATTTTTATTTGTATTCATTTATGTGGGATCTGCAAGGATTCCTCATTTGACTAAGTTCTTCTCACAACGAACTCCTCTTTCGATGAGTTGTGTGAAGTTTGGAGCTAACTGTAACTCTGTTGTGAATGACATGTCTGGAATTAGATTGTTAACAAACATGACTATTAAGTCTTGTTCAGGCACATCATACGTTATGTGGTTTTTCATATTCCTCCATCTCTATAGGAATTTCACAAAAGACTCTCCATCCTTCTATTTAATGTCACAAAGGTCCTTGATGATGACCTTGTGCTCGATGTTATGATGGAAGTGAGCTATGAAATTTTCAGCCAATTCTCCCCAAGATTGAATGCCATGAGGTAGATGTGAGAACCATTCCATTGCTATTCTAGCCAATCTTTGTGGGAATAGTCACATTAGATATGTCTCATCATGAGAAACTTTGACTTAACTAGCAAAAAACTCTTGGATATGTTCAATAGGGTTGGTACTGTCCCTATATTTATCAAATTTTAGTACCGAGGAGTGATTTGGGAACAAAGACATGTGAACAGAATGGTCAAAGGGGTATGGGTATAAATCCTCTATGGTATAGGATTTAGTTTGCCCCTGATTTTGCATATTCATCATTTGGGTTTGAAGGGTTTGTATTTGTTGCATTAACATGTCTATTTGATATTGAGGCTGGTGTATGTGGACATTTCTTTGTGCTGTGGTGGGTATGAGGCTGCACCTCTATATCCCTTGAGTAGGAACATAGGATTTCATCCTAGGGACTTGATATTGACTCCCCACTAAGTGATTTGTAACTAGAGGGATGTGAGTAGCTCATGGAGGGTTTTGATGTGTTTGTTGTTGTGATTGAAACTAGGGTTGATAATGCTGGGGTAGATATTGTTTCTATTGAGGTTGGGTTTGAAACTGGGTTTGTTGTTGCTGAGGTTGGATTTGAGGCAACTGAAGCTGGGGTTGGAAATGAGGCAACTGAAGCTAGGGTTTCTATTGTGGGGGTTGGATTTGAGGCAAATGAAGCTAGGGTTTCTTTTGCGGAGGTTGGATTTGAGGTAACTAAAGTTGGGGTTGTTGTTGCGGAGGTTGGATTGGTGTCAGAATGGGAAAATATGTAGCCTTGGGCAGGCCTTGACTGTAAGTTGTTCCTATAGAGATGGATCCCTGTGGGCATGAGGTGTTGATCCCAAGACTAGTGTGAATTGACTGCAGCAGTGGCATAGTTTCAGAATAGTTGGTGTTTGGTGGGATGGAAGGCATAGCATGAGAGCTTGATTGTCCTAGCCATGAGACCAAGGGTGGAGGCATACTAGTGACCATGGGTGCACTTAGTTGCGAGCCTATCATGCTTTGAGTAGATGATGTGCTGGCCTGGGTCGGGTCATGGGTTTGATTGGATATAGTCTACATCAAAGTGGGTAAAACCAATTGTGGAAATATTGGAGACACAACTTGTAGTACCTTAGGAGTTTGAGTATTATTTTGACCTGTGAGAGGGTTTTCAGGCCATATAGTTGATACACTAAATTCAGCAGGGAGTTTGACTCGCTTCTTTATTAGCATGGCCAAATAACATTCAGGGTTCCTCTCTACAATAGTGTCAACTAATTTCATGGAGTAAGCATCTTGTTCCACATCTTCAAGTTCTTCTTCTGTGATAACTTGGAAAAAGGTTTCCCTACGGGGTTGTTCAATAAATAGAGCAGAACTAGTGTTCATGAAGGGATCATTCTCTTGCTCTATTTCCCAAGTGGGGAAACGGTTGATATATGACTCATCAGGTTGAGTTCTATCCTTAGACCTTGTGTAAGGTCCTCCATGAGGTTTTTGAGACATAGTGTGGTCCAGGTTTTGTAACTAAAACAAGTGATATAAAGCAAACAAGGAAGAAGATCCTTTCTGAGAAAAAGTCTGAGTTATGTTTTGGACAAGGGTAATTCTAAGGACAAATTTTGATATAACTTGATCTCAAATTTGTGATGATAAAAAGATAAGATTTTCCAACCTTTTCCTTGGACAAAGTCACTTTGATAAATATGATGATGTTTGATATGATGAGATCAAGGTATTTCAAGTCTGAGCTTTTGAACTAACAATGTTTTTGACAATAGTCATGCTTTACAGAGAAAGGGTAATCTTTAATGTTTAGAGATTCACACATTTTTCTTCATGTTTTCCTGGGATAGACACTAGTTTTGGACACCAAATGAAGAATTCTTTCAAGTTTTTAGGTCAAAATAGGAATATAGTATATCTGGTCAATTGCGGTACAATTTCACCGATTGCGGTAAAATAACTGGTCGATTACAGTAGTTTATCACCAATTGTGGTAATAAACATGATGATTGTGGAAATAAATAAGTCTAATGTGGCAAACTTCCTTCAATTGTGGCACAATGTAGGCAATTGCGGTAAATGAGGAACAGTCTAAAAAAGACTAGAGGAAAAGTATCACTGCTTGATATTTTTGAATTTTTTGGAACAATGCTTCTGATTTGCAAGATAGTTGACATTGACAACCCTATATTTTAACATGTTTGACTCATTTTTGATAGTTTTGAATGTTTTGTTTTGCATTTTTAGAAACTAATCAAAGGAACAAGCACAATAGACACTATGTTTTGAGAAATGAATACTGAAATTGTGTATGTTCTACAACTTTTTCAAGTTGCAAGGTTATCACGAGGTCTCAACAAAGAATAATCAAATTTAATCTAGGTCAATGGCTTCAAAATACAATGATATAGGCCCAATGCTTGAATGTCTATTAGCTCACACTAAAATTGTCATGCTGCTAGGACATGAAGGTCCACGAAGTAGGTGCCCGTGTTTTTGCCATTTCTAGGTATTGTTTTCGTGAAGTGAAGATCTCTTTCACTACACAAATATCATGGGACACATATGTTGGGAATCTTGGGGGGAAATTTTGCAACCCCTTACACTATAATAAGGTATCTTTTTGGAGGTAAAATAGGTTGGCCTCTAATTAATCAAGGTTGTAGTAAGGGTCTGTGGCATCTCTCCAATCAGTTTGTACATGCGTGACTCACTTAAGAGCCTAATTGACCACGCTGGCTCCTTAGGGATATTCACCTGATCTAGACTATCATCAACATGCCTTTCCTGAGCTTGGCTAGATAAGATAGAACTTTGGTTTGCACCTTGTTTATATACTGATCAAAAGGATTACCAGTTTAAGGTCATCCTCCGAGGAAGAAGCGCATTCCCTGGACAGGTCTTTCTAAAAAAATGTAAAGGTTTGTAATCTAACATTTTGTGCAAGTGCACCCAAAACTCAAGACACAAGGTAAATTGATAAAGCTTCAAAGTTTAAAGTGTGAACTAAGCTACACCACCATACAAGCACCAATGTTCAATTTTAAGCCCAAAAGTAGGTGTTGATTGCTTGTTCAATTTTAATGCACCAAATAGAGATATTTTTTGCCTTTATTCAGTTTTAATTCTCACGTCAATTTTAAGCCAACATCTAAAATATGAGATGTGATATGTTTTGCAAGCACTGTTCTTTTTAAACCCAAATCAACAAATGAATTCATTTTAGTTTGCTTTTTTTAGATAGGTTAGTACCAAAAAGGATTATTCGCAAAATGAGAGTATATGCAACTTTGAAACAATGAATGATGCTTACCAAAACTTACCCTTCTTTGTCCTCAGTGATTTGGTCCAATCCTACACAGAAACTAAAAAAATGTCAAATTAGAAATAAATGGTAAGAAGATTTGGATCTGATATTTGCAATATTTCTGCAATTGTGGCAAGCTTCTAGCAACTATGGTAAACTTTTTTCAATTGCAGTAAAGCATTGGCAATTGCGGAAAAATGTTGTCGATTGCGGCACGGATCAGACGACTACGGTAAAATTTGTTCAATTGCGGCATAGATTAGACAATTGCGGCAAAGTACCTGAAGAAAGAAGATACAAATAGATAGAATAATACTACAAAAGCCTGTAATCAATTTTGGTATTAAACCAGTCGATTGCGGCACAGTTTAGTTGATTGCAGGAAAATACCACAATTGCAAAATAATATAAAATTCAAAGAAAAATCAGATTTTTAAATTTATGACCGTACGGTCCTGGTTGATCAATCTGGTTCTTCGTCTGCAAGAGATATTTGGGCTATTTGTTCACATTGGGTTCACCAAAATGTATTCCTCTCTTTGATCGTGATCCACGAATTCCCAAGCTTTCCAAAGGCAAGGGTCAGTAGCAAAGGTTTCACAAATGATATGAACCAAATACACAATACTACTAAAATGAATAACAATGAAATGTAATCAATAAAATGTACAAGTAAGAGAAAGGAAAACAAATAAATGCAAACCCCATGATGCTTGAAGCTTCTATTGTCTCTCTCTACTCCTTCTGAAATGTTGTTCTTGATGCTCAGTATTGGCGAGGCAGTGTCTATGACTTGAGAAGTGTTGAGAATTTGCTAATTAAAATGGGTGTGTGATCGCAAGATGGCTTGAATGCTAGAACCAAACTGATCGAGTAATGGTGCTCGAGAGCTTGAAATCTTGGATCCTTCAAATGGTTATGAAGGGTTTATTATATAGGATTTGGTGATGATATGAACGGTTGAGATCAATCCCAGAGATGGGGAGATGAATGGTTGAGATCAAAAGGAACTGGAGAGGTCCTCAGTAAACTCAACCTCTTCATTTGGTAAAGAGGAGATAAAGCTTGGTTGACTGAAGAGCTAATTATGAGTTACCTTTTTGAACTGAAGAGGTGGGTGAAGTTACACATGTGGACTGGAGAGATGGGTGGAGTAACCCATGTG
>MU228114.1:184564-197245 GCA_018584345.1 Thuja plicata
AAAGAGCTATGGATGTAGCCTTCAAAGACCTTATAGATGTTCTGATGGTAGTGTACCAAGATGATTTGATAGCTTTCTCAAAAAGAGCAGAGGATCATTGCAATCACTTGGAAAAGGTCATGATAAACACACTGGAATATGGAGTGTCTCTAAACCCAAAAAAGTGTCACTTTGTTTATACTAAGGGGAAACTTTTGGGACACATAGTGTCAAAGGAGGGGGTGAGGATATATCCTAAAAGGGTTGAAGCCATCCAAAAGGTACTTTCTCCCAAGAACTTAAAATGTATACAATCATTTCTAGGGCATATCAATTTTGTTAGGATATTTATTGCCAACTTTGCAGAACTGGTTAAACCTATTGTCAAATTGCTAAAGAAAAGTGTGAAGTTTGAATGGGGCCAAGAGGCTTAGTTAGCCTTTGAAAAAATAAAACATTCTATTCAAGAAGAACCAGTCCTTGTATCCCCTGATTACACCAAGCCCTTTTCTTTATTTACTTTTGCCTCATTCCATACTATTGCAGCAGTCTTATTGCAGAAGGATGGTGAAGGATTTGGACACCCCATTGCATTTTTTAGTAAATCATTGCAGTCAGCTAAATTAAGTTATCAATTGACAAAAAAACAAGCTTATGCTCTGGTGAATGTAGTCAAGGCTTTCATTCCCTATTTGGTGTGTGCAAAATTAAATGCCTATGTCCCTCATGCTACTATCAAAGACATCTTTATTCAAAATGAAGTGACAGGAAAAAGATGTAAATGTATAAACAAAGTTCAAGAGTTTTACATAGAAATCCATATCACTAAGCTAGTGAGGGGATTAGGGTTGGCTAAATTGATGACAGAAGAAAATTTGTATTTAGTCTAAGTAAATAGTGTTGGTGTAAATGAGAAATTCTTGACAAGTATTGAAATGCAACCCTGGTATACCAATATTGTTTACTTTTTGAAAAATGCTAAATATCCAGATAACTTGAATGATAACCAAAGGAGGAGTTTGAAATTGCAATCATAGAAATATGTTTTGTTGTAGGGTAATTTGTTCTGGAAAAATAGAGATGGGATCTTGTTATTATGCCTTGACAAAGGTCAATCAAAGAAGGTATTGAAAGAAATGCATGTTGGAATGTGTGGAGGGCACTATTCTGCTAGAACAACAACCCATAAAATTCTGAGGGCTAGATATTATTGGCCTTGTGTTTTTCAAGATGCTTACACTTTTGTCAGGAAATGTGAGCCATGCCAGATATTTTCAAGCAATATGAAGTATTCGGGAGCATTGTTGTTAAACCCTGTGGTAGCAGAGGCTCCCTTTGCTATGTGGGGAATGGACTTTATAGGAAAATTTGCTGAAAAATCAAGTGGAGGCCATAGCTAGATCTTGCTAGTAACTGATTATTTCACAAAATGGGTGGAGGCAATCCCAACCGAAAGAGAAACAAGCACTGTGGTTATTGACTTTCTGATGAATAATGTAATTACAAGATTTGGTGTTCCCCTTAAATTGATAATGGATAATGCCATGTGCTTTAGGTCTAAATAATTCATTGACTTTTGCTCTGATATGGGAATTGTTATGTCCTATTCATCCCCATACCACCCTCAAGCCATTGGTCAGGCAGAATCTAGTAACAAGAGCATTTTACAAATCTTAAAAAAGACCTTGGAAGAAAATAAGAGAGCTTGGCATGTTAAATTGAAACTTTCCCTTTGGGCTGATAGGATCACTATCAAGAAGGCCACTAGAAAGTCTTCCTTTGAATTGGTTTATGGTGTTCAGTCAAGAATGACTATCAACAACTTGTTCCCAATTTACAATTTTATCCAAGATGAAGAAATGGAAGTTTCAGAACCCATGGAAGAAAGGATGGTTGAGTTGGTAGAATTGGATGAAATAAGGAGAGAAAGCCAAAGAGAAAATATCAAACTGCAACAAAAAATCAAATAAATTTTTGACAGAAGTGCAGATGAGAGAAAGTTTCTTCCTGGTGATTTTGTATTGCAATGGAATACCAAGGCTGAAGATAAAGGCAAACACAATAAATTTGAATCATTATGGATAGGGCCTTTTGTTATACCCCATATCTTTGTAAAAGATTCTTATTTCCTCAAGAGTTTGGATGATGAAGAACAGGAATTTCCAGTGCATGGACAATTCTTGAAAAATTTCTTTAATTAACCTTTCTTCTCCATGCACAGTAGTATGTATTATATGTATAGGTGTGTTTCTTTTCTGTCGTGTGTTTGTTTCTAGTTTTAGGTTAGTCTAGTATGTGGTTTGCTTCCCCAGAGATCTATGGTTCTTGCTATAACCTAGTATTTAAACATCCTCAGAGAGAGCCACTGTTGGTGCTATTTCATGTTTGAAATGTGCCTTGTAATTTTCTTAGGGTCCCTTGTCATTGGTGGCATCTAAGGCTTTGAAATCAGGGTTAAAATTATTCTTATGCCTCTACAAAGTTTGTTCTTACCCTTAACATAGTTGAAAATGGTGAAAAATGTCTAAAAAAACCTAAGTGTCTTGGCGAATTCTATTTTCATGTTACTTTTTTGGTCACTTAAGTTACCTCAAGTCATGTGTTCAAATTACATGGGTTTTAGTTTAAAAGATTGTGTTATCCTAACCGCTTTAATATTTCCTAAGCCATGCTGCTGAAAAGGTCCCTTTTACTTCATTAGCCTATGTGGTGAGCAAGTTGGTTTTGATCGAACAACCTGCTTAATAGGTTAGTCAAAAAGTAAATGGAATCTATCAGTTAAGACATTAAGTAGTGGTGACATGTGTCCTTGGTGGGGCCAAAAATTCATAAAGATTATAAGTTAAACAGTGGGCAAGTATGAAGGAATCTAACGACTTGCTTAAACACTTAAAGGAAAAGTGCACAGAATCTAATGAGTAAGCCATTAAGTGGTAGCAACACGTCTCCAGGAAATAATGTGGGTCCGATCGCAGATAGCATAAAGGTCGCTAAAGCTTAGAAGGATCTAATGGTGGGCTTAATGGCTTATACCCAAGATGCACGACATCTATCATGTAAGCCATTAAGCGGTGATGACACCTGGCAGCTGGTGGACCTAGATACTCAGAGCTGGCAAGAGTTTAAAAGGAAGTCAATTCATTTTACATCTAACGGTCAGCTTAATGGCTTAAAAGAAAAGTTCTCAACATCTAGTGAGTAACCAATTAAGTGGTGTTGACACATTTCCTGGGTAAACAGTTATTTTTGGGAAAATAACATAGCCATCAAATGCAGAAAATGATGTCCATAATCTACGGCTCAAATTCAAAGTTTTTAAAATGTGTTGCAAAGAACCATTAAGCCATGAAATTGAAGCTTGCAAATTGATTATAGAATGTGTGGCCAGTCCAGTCGAATTCAATTTGAAAGACTGATTTGATTAAGGCCATAAAATTGGTTAAGTCAACTTGCAATCACAATAATTCATCAAAGTCATTTGAGCAAAAATAGGACTGCAGAGATAATTATCTTCACGCGACTACTGTGCAGAATGGGTAAGCTTTTCTGATTCACCAGTATTTAGGTTGTTAGTGAGATTTGTAGTTCATAAGGGTTTTTAGAACTCTTGTCTTAGAATTTAAATTTAATATTAAAAAAGCCCTAGATTTATAATGGCCCCTAGAACTGAATTTTTGAAGAATTTGACTATCTAAAGAGAAACATTAGGGACTATTTGTTACAACAACTGCCAGGGTCCACAGGAGATGCCACTCAAATAAAAAGAATAGTTCCACCACATCCCCATTTCAAAATTGGAGATAGGTTATATGATTTTGGTAGATGGGAAAAAGATGTCAAGAGTAGTTTTGATGGTCTTACTCTGTTTAGAATAGCTTATAGCCAAAGGAATGCCCCTATCCCAGACTGTAACATTTGGGAGTTAGACATAGGAAAATTGATAGCACCTGGTGTGTTTATGGATATTGATTTGTTCACTTTGATTCCAAACACTTATGACAAGGTGGCTAGGGTTGTTAGGGATACCCAAGGAAATGTGCTATTAACTGTATCAGTTGATTAAATCAGAAGAATCTTCAAGCTGACTGACACCTCAGTACATATGGATGATATTGATTTTGAGTACTTTAAAGAAGTATACCAGACTCAGAGGGAGTATTACATGGATGAGGCATTGAAGAGATACTTTAATAAAATAGGGGACTTGTTTGTAGTAGGGCCTAGGACCACAAAACCTTTCAAGTTGGATTTATTTAATGGCAAGGCCGGAAAAATGTATAGTGCTCTATGCCAAGTTTTGGGGGTAGATGAAGATGTAATGATACTTGTCCACATAATGATAATGGTGGTTCAGATTCTGCATCCCCACCTATCAGTAGTATTTGATTTTGCATCTTATATTGCCCAGGAAATGCATGAGGGTTTGACAGGAATCTAGGACGGCAATATAATTCAACCAATGGGATGGTATTCCCTCATGATGCACATGTTATTGTTCAACAATACAGAATTCTTTGAGGAAGAAATGGAATTGACTAAGTTCCACGGTGATGAAGAATTGCCTATTCAGATGTGGAGTGTTGATCTATCATGGGATAGGAAAAATGCTAGTTATGTTTATTTTGATAAGGTTTTTGCAACTAGACTCAAGTCACTATTATGCAATCAAAATGCTATGGTCCACATTGAGATGATGAGTCTTTTGAGGCCTATGGAATATGCCCTAGAATTAAAAATTGCTCACAATTGGGGAGATCTAATTTTGTACCCTTTTTTCTACAGTGATTAGGGTTTATGGATTCAGGGGAACCCCTTATGTGTTTCCCTACAGAGTCCCTCTCAAGATTGGAATAGAAGAGATCACAAGGCAATTGGGTGGGCTACAGGAAGAAGCCCTGAGTGGAAAGATGAAGGGAAACATTTTCCCTACCCTCACCAGAGCCCATCATTTCATCATAACCAAAGTTAGGTGGACATAATTTGTTAAGTATTTTGAGCCTTATCATCTAGCCACGTTTGTATCCAGGTGTGCAGATAATGAAGACTTTATCATGGGTATGTTAAAAAAAAGGACTAAGTTCTTGGAATTAGAACATTAGTTCAACTACCCTGAGGATATCATCAGAAAAATTTTTGACCTTGGTGTCCAGGAGGTCAGGAAGGAGAAGTGGTTTGCATACAAGAAGTATTTGGACTTTGTACGTAATTTTGACAAGTTCTATGATCCTCTAAAGGAAATTTTCCCATGGTCCTATAAGATTGACTCCCTAATGACTTTATTTGAGGGAATCATATAGACCTTAAATGAGAAGAAACAAAGGATAATAGAAAATGAACCAAAAAAGGCTCTTGCTATTTTGAACAAATTTCCACAGGGAAGAATAGTCCCACCAGGGGATTTTGTAGTATACAAGAGGAGAGGGTACACTACCATTATGCCCAAAACTGATAAACCTCCTTAGCATAAGGGAAAAAGGCCAGAAAGTAATAGTATTCAAGAAGTGCCCTCTCCCAAAAGGCAAAGGGTGGAAGAAAAAGAATAAGAGAGTGAATTGTACTCTCCTTCTCAATCCCCCATGCAATATGATGACCAAGCTATTGCTGAGAAATTGGTGCAATTGAGGAATGTTGGTGAAGTTTTTGTCACTGCTCAGGAGTTACAAGAAGGGATGCCAAAGGCACCTAAGCATATAGCAGCTGACCTCATAGTGGCATAGTTTATAGGTAATGAATTAGATCCTATAACCAAGAAAGTCAGTGATGAATTCTTGTCAAATGACAATTTTGTCAAAACTAGGGCATTCATTCAATTTTAATGGAGATGCCATATTGATGAATTGAATCATAAATGCCAAAAGCTAAAAGCAGCCCTGCACAATTCTACTAAGGAAGATATAGAGAAAGAAGTCAAGAAAGAGATGGTCTCCAAATTTGATAAGATCACCCCTGAAGATGGTAGAGAAATGGTTAAGAAAGGAGTCCTCATGCTGCCTCAATGGGATTTAGCAGATGTAGTGGTTTTTGATGCTATCAGGAAGCAAGTGAAGCCTATGAGCACTACTGGGACATCAATTGGTGCCCAGTTTAGGGAATACCATGCAGGCCTAGAAATTTGGTCATTTAAGAAAAAGGACAAGAGGAGAATGAAGTAAGATGATGAGATTGAGGATACTGGAAGCCTAATTGTCAAGAGAGTTGCTGACACTTTAGGAACTAAAGCAGTAAATCTTGTTTTTCAAATAGCTAGCTTTAGCTTTAGGGTGGATAAGAAAGAAAAGGAGGCTTAGGATAGCTTGAATAAGAAATATGAATTTGTACTCAAAGCCTACAATGATGAAAAGGTCAAGTCCTTATTGAAGGATAACAAAATAGCAGTATTGGAGGGGAAGCAAAAAGTCCAATTAGTGTCCCAAGGAGTAATTTCTTAGGAACCTCACCAACCTTCTTCCACTAGTCCATTTGTGACTTATCCCCCATCCCTTTCACCTTTGAGTCCCACTACCCAAGAAGCTATTGATGATAAAATAGAAGAACTAGAGGCTAAGAAAAGTAGGTTGATCAGTGAAAGATCAAGGCTAGAAGAAGAGGGGAAAAGGGATCTTGAAGACTCCCCTACATACAAAGAGGCTGAGGAATTATTAAAACAAAGGCATTCTAACTAGATATTTTCCAACCTCTAGAGGTGTGCTAGTGAGGTCATCCTTTCTAACCTCTATTTACTAGGAAAGAAGATTGCAGGCATCATGAGCAGACATGATGAGGATAAGAAACAATGGGTTCTAATAATTGATAACTGGAAGGGAAAAGAAACCCATATTAAACAATTTTACTCTCTCTCAAAGGATAAAGATAATATTGACATCATTCTGACAAGGACCCATAAATGCCTTAAATTGATGGTCAACTTGGACATCAAGAAGGACATGGTTATTAGAAAAGTAGAGACTTTGAGAGGAGAGTTCTCTAGAGACAGATATGATATGTTGCCCAATATGTTTAAATGGGATGGGAACATCAAGAATGAAACCCTATGGCTAAGACAACTAAATGAAGCACTAACTAGCAAGGTAAAAAGTATCATTACATTAGAAAATACAGGCTGGTTTGTGTTAACTATTGACATTTTAAATAAAGCCAAGGCATTTTTTGAATCCTGGGAGGTAGAAATTGAAAAATTCAATGTTGATTGGGAAGAATTCAACAGTTAGAAGGATGAGGTCCTCAGTTTCAATTGGCCAAATGATGAGGTGTTCACCACATGGGTTAGCAAGTATGAGACAGTCACTCCAGTAGCATGAAGCAGTGATGAAAGAATGACACCATGCACCAATGAAGCCAAGTTGTTTGGAGTAATGAAAAATTAAAGGCTCTTCATCATCAAGAAGACAAATTCTAGATGACAAGGACCCAGCCACCTCAGAATAACTTCAAGCATTTCGACGGTCATAGGACAAAAGATTACATGGCTTGTAACAAAGGTTTGTGATGGGGAGGTCACCTAACTCTCTGAAATTCCCACTCTACTCTAGGAATCTCACTTGGAATCCTCTTCAATTCAGGATTCTCTAGGCTCACTCTTGAGTCTCTTAGGGCTACTCTCTGACCCTAACCAGAAGGACTATTATGTTCCCTCTATCCTAGGTTCCCTACCCACCAAAATTTTTTACTCCTTACTGTCTCTCACTCTTCATGACTGAATCACTATAGTCATGCACCTTCTTACTTATCTATCTTTCCTACAAGTCTCTAACCGGACCATAGGCTCACCTAGGACTTGTCTGCAAACTCGACTAGCTTCTCATCCAACACAAACACAGAAACAATCATAATATACATGGAGGATGCTTCTTGACTGTCACAATCCATGGAACAGATTATCAGAGTCAAGAAGCATCCATATTACCTAACAGAAACAAAACAACACTTTAACGAAAGCTACTTAGAACAAAAGAACACGTAAAGTACAGACAAACTTCTCTTTATTGATTTATAGAATATTACAATCCTCTGCTAGTCTCTTCTCTGCAACTAACTAGCTGAACTCCACTTCTGAACTATCTAAACTGAACTGATCTGAACCTTTTCTTAGATTCGTCTTCTCTACTTATCTCTAGCTTCTCCTCGATTCTGTAACCCTAGTGGTTACCTGTCGATCCCAGCCTTCCAGCTGTTCTCTATTCTTCATGTCCTCTGCAAACTGTCATCTCTTCTCTGCATGGTCAACATTTTGGACAGTCTTTATTTTCCTTCGTGTCATTCTCCTTTCTGATTTGGCGGTTAAGACTTTTCAATGTCTTCTCCTATCGACACGTCCACATATTTGACCATTTGACTGATCTATTTTTCCATCGCGTAGTCGCGAGCTGAAATGACCTTTTACATTTTACTCTGCGACTACGCGATGACCTGATCATCGCGCTCCTGCAATGTCTTTTCCTAACTTGGCTTTTACCTTGCGACTGAGCGATGAGCTCAAGTCGCGCACCCGATTTGTTTTTTCATGAGCTACGTTTTGTGCTGTGACTGAGCGATGAGCTCAAGTCGCACACTCACACTGCATCTTCATTGACTGCTCCTTTCTCTGCGAGTCAGTGATGCACGTTAGTCGTGCACTCGCTGCACTTCTGGATGAACTAGAAATTCATTGGCAACCCTGCGATACAATCCGTCGCGCACTCGCAACTCTTTCTGACAAGCTGGCCCTATCTCGGCGACTGAGCGATACGATCAGTCGCGCACTCGCTATGTTTCTACTCGAGCTATTCATTCCTTTGTGATTGAGCGATGAGCTTGAGTCACGCTATCGCACTGTCTGGAGACGAGCTGCCTTTTCTTCCACGATCGAGCGATGATCACCTGTCGTACACTTGCCACGCGTTTCCCCGAGCTGACCTTTTCCTTGAAAATTGGCAATGCATCGGGTGTCGCTCACTCGCACACTAGGACTGAACTGTTTGCCTTCATGACTGAGCGATTGATGACCCATCGCGTTGTCGCACCGTGTTTGCTCTGACTGTGAATTGACTCACGATTGGGTGATGAGCTCCTCGTCGCGCACTCGCGCACTAACAGACTTAACACATAACTAGCTCGCGAGTGTGTGATGCATTCCTTTTGCTGCTCTTTGCTGCTCCGCGACTGTGTGACTAAGCAAAACATGACTTGCTCGTTGAAAGGCTTGTATCAAAACTGTTTCAAAATATTGGGGCTAGGGTTTTGAGCTAAACCCTAGGGTGCTCTCCACCAGTTTGTTATCCCATCCACCTGCAATTTTGTCTCATCTGTAAACTATATTTTGTCCTCTAGCCTATTCATCCATAGCTTTTTGAATCCTTATTTTCCAAAAGGATTCCAAGATGACTAAGGTTGTCTATAAGTAGCAAGTTGTAATATTGTATTAAGGATTGTTAAAAAAAAAATACAAGGTAGACTTCTGAATTGTGTTTGAATTTTTGTTTTGAGTCTTTTGAATGTACTGATATCAAGCTTACATTAATAAAATACAATGGAATCTCCATTTTGATACCAATGGTGTCTTTTTGCATTTTCTCTTAGTTCTTGTATGTTCAATTTGTAAGGCATTTTGAGTATACTGGTTATAAGGTAGCCATGTCATTGTTTGTGAGTTGCTTTCAAGGAGAGTTTTAAATCTTGCAGATAATTGTAGAGGGTTAGGGTGTATGCAGGAATTTGATACAAGGGTGTGAGGATGAGAAGATAGTTTGTAAGGCATTCCATCTAAGGTTTATTTGTATTTCCATTAATTATCCCTGATGTATGTATGTTTTATTCTGACTCTATGACCCATGACTAGGCACTGGCCAAAATGCTGACAAGTGGTTGTTATCATCAATCCAATTTTAATCAATCTTTAAATTTATATTATCTCAAATTCATGTCTAGCTAATTGTATTCAGTACAATTCATTTTAGTGATTTATTGAAGAGTTAATCAATAGGTTAGCCTTCCTAGTTCTGAGAACTTAAAAAGAAGAAGGATTATAAATCCTTAGTCCACTGTGAGATTCTCTGTGATTCAATGAGTCTATAAGTAGGCACACCAGCCTGAGTTTGTGGAGATCAAAGTGAAGAAGGATTTCATCCTTGTTAATTAGCCTTTTCCATGTAAGAATCTGTGTTGGGGATAGAGGTCAAGCATTGTTGATGTATTGTTGATTCCTACAAGAAAAAGAGCTAACATATTCTACGAGGAGTAAATCTTACAAATGTTTGAACAAAGTTACTAACAAGATGGGGGAAAGTGAAAATGTAACAATTGATGAATTTGTTGAAAGGAATGATGAAGATAGAAAGAAGGAACCTAATTATTGTGATAATTTTGTATACGTACAACCTGATGTTCATAATACCTTAGTGAGAGCACCTACAGAGGAGGAAGATGAACAATGAGTTCTACAACCAAATGTTGATGTTGAAGAGCCGAGACGTACCGAGCCTATTTTGGAAAAGTATGTAAGGAGGAACCATTCCTCAAGAAATATTATTACAAATAAGGATGTTGGGGTGATGACTAGAATCAAGGTAAGAGACAATACATGTTTGATATCTACATTTGAGCCAAAGAAAGTTAAAGAAGCACTAGATAATGAAGAGTGGATGAAATAAATGAAAGAAGAGTATGATCAAATTGAGAAGAAAAAGACATGGACATTAGTACCTAGGCCTAAAGACAAAAATGCTATTGGTACAAAATGGATTTTCAAAAACAAATTGAATGAGCAT
Organism: Thuja plicata; assembly: GCA_018584345.1. NCBI lineage: Eukaryota > Viridiplantae > Streptophyta > Pinopsida > Cupressales > Cupressaceae > Thuja > Thuja plicata. Next base: position 195,286 of record MU228114.1, read on the forward strand.
GGATAAGTTATCATAAATAAAGCTAGATTGGTTTGCAAAGGTTATGCACATGAAGAAGGTATTGATTATGGAGAGACTTTTGCACCTATTGCTAGATTGGAAGGAGTTAGAATAATTTTGTCTTATGTTTCTTAAAAAGGATTCAAGGCATATCAGATGGATGTTAATTCTACATTTCTTAATGGGATACTTGAAGAAAAAGTATGCATTGAGCAACCTAAAGGATTCATTGAGAACACTAACAAGAACAAGGTATGTAAGTTACATAAAGATTTATATGGTTTGAAACAATCACCCCAAGCATGGTATGAGAGATTTCACTCTTATATAATCAAAATAGGATTTAAAAGAGAAAATGATAACAATAATATTTACTTGAAGTGTGATAGTCATAACAAAGTTTTGATTGCTGAAATTTTTGTTGATGATATTATTTTTTGAGGAAATGACACTTTATGTAAAGGATTTGTTGATGAAATGAGAAAAGAGTTTGAAATACCAATGATTGGAGAGATTTTAAGTTCTTTCTAGGTCTACAGATACAACAAGTTATTGGAGGGATCTATATTACACAAGCTATGTATATCAAGGAGATCCTCAAAACCTTTGGTATGGAAGATTCCAAGCCTGTTGGAACACCTATGTTTAATGGATGTAAATTATCTAAAGAGGATGAGACACAAGAGGTGGATAATACTCTTTACCAATCCATCATTGGTAAATTGCAGTATGTTGTTCACAATAGACCAAATATAGCACATGTTGTTGGGATTGTTGCAAGATTTTCTTCTATTCTACAGGAAACACATATGTCTACAGTAAAAATAGTTTTGATATATCTCAAAGGCACTAAAGAATTTGGTTTATTGTCCAAGAAAGGAGGTACTTTTGATATCCAAGTCTACACTAAAGCAAATTGGGCTAGAAATATTGATGATAGGAAAAGTACTAGTGGAGGCACATTCTTTCTAGGTGAAAGATTGGTTACATGGTTGAGCAAGAAGAAAAGTTGCATTTCACAGTCTACTATCAAGGAAGAATATGTTGTTGCTACTATGAATTGTGAAAACATAGTATGGATTAAACAATTACTTGAAGGTATGAAAGAAGATATCATAGATCCAATTACTATTTTTTGTGATAATACAAGTGTTATTAATATATCAAAGAACTTGGTTATGCATTCAAAGACCAAGCACATTTCTGTCAAGTATCACTACTTGAGAGTGTTCGGAATAACAGTCCACAAGATAACTAAGTGGGGGGTTGAATCAGTTGTAGTATATATTATTAAACTTTAAACTTTATAAACCATATCAATAAAAGTAAATGATAACACAGTAAATGCCAACACCATAACATAATATCTGTTATCAAGGAAACCTTGTTAAAGGTAAAACCTGAATGAGAATTAACACCCACAAATAATGTACTGAGAGTATAGTATCCTTGTTAAAAGGTATTAGCCCTATTAGGAGATTGTTACAACATTATAGTACATAGTCCCTGTTAGGAGATAGACCCTGTTAGGAATCAAAGAAAATAGTAGGCTCACTGTTGTAACCACTTGGATTTGGTCTACTCTGACTATAGACCCTATTTTCCCTAAGTTTGATCATACCCCCAATTCTGTCCAAACAACTCTTCGATCGACTGGCATAATTTATTCAAATCAGATTTAATCTCCTAAGTGATTTAATCACTCAATTCTATTAATCACCTTAGCCAATCAAATCAAATCAATTTGATTCAAAACAATTCAAATCACTACCTTCCTAAGGTAATTAATTTAAAAGAAATTAAATAAATCCCTATTATATTCTAAATCACTTGAAAAATCCTATCTTCTAGCCTAAATTAATCTAATTAATTGGCTATAGTCCTAATTAATTATCTAAAGCAATAAAAAGCTTAAATAATTAATATTCCTATTTTTGAATGAATATATTTAATATAATTC
>MU228114.1:197306-208638 GCA_018584345.1 Thuja plicata
AACCCATCCCAACCTATTCACCCCATGCTAAATCTAATCCTAATCCTAATCCCATTCTAACCCACCTCCTAATGATGTCACATTCCTAAAAATGTGATTAGGAACTCAACCCACTTGAGAAATTCAAATTTCTCAAGCTTGACTCTATCTAAGTCCACCTTCTCAAGCTTGCCTCTTACACCCTTCCCATGCTTCTTAAAGGCTCTCATTAATGCCTTATTAATGGAGATTCCTTAAGCCCATGCTTCTTCAATCCCTTTGGCATTTATTTCAATTACACCTCATTAATAAGTTTTTCAACTCCATTAATGAACCTTGTGCCCCTTTCTCTCCTCATTTCTCCTATAAATAGAAGGCATTTTTTAGCACAAATAAGCCCATAATCTTAGAGTAAAATGTATTGTTATGTTGTTTAGATAATTTTGGAACTCATATTGCATCTTAGATATAATATCAGGCATTGTTATTATCTTCATTTTTAGAGTTAATATGCATGTTTCTTTGTCATTTAGACTAGTTTGATTCAAATCTTTCATGCTAGATTGTATATGTCACTGGAAAAGGCATAATTTGAGGGCTATTATGTTTTTTTTCACCCCTAACCCCTTGAAAACAAGAGTAACATATTCCTTTTTATCATGATAAAGTTTAAATTAACATTAACTATACATTTGAATAAATTGAGTAAATCCACTTCTCTAATAGGCTAATCAAAACTTTAGGCCAAAATCCATATTAAATTAATTCACAAATTTCACAATTTTAAAATAACCTAAACAACTAATGTTAAGGATCCTTTAGAATGACTAATTATTATTTTAATAAGTTGATCTAATACAAATTAAATTTGATCATGTTAATAAATAAATGTTTCATGTATGTTTGTTTAAAAAGGGAGTAGAATATTAATTAGACTAGGTTTTGAGCTAGTAGTTAATGTTGAAAGAAAATTGGAACTAGATTTGAATGGATTAAGTTGTAATCTAGGTTAAGAGTTAAGTAAGCATTAGGTCAACCTAATTCAACATATGTTCATAACAACTAACTATCATCATGATACTAAACGTAGTTAAACATGGAATCAGAGTTAGATAAATCGGAGTTAAGCGTTCATATAACTCGTGGAACAAGTTGATGCTCCAATTCTGCACCTAGTTGTGGCATGAACCTAATTTAATCTATGTATATATCTTGTAACTTGAAGGTTAACTCTACCATGCTATCACCTTTCCAACTCAACCATTGTTAGTTGTATGTACTTATGTGTTTTAAAAAAAAAAAAAATTGTGTGTGTTTTGCCCTAGTTTTGGGCATGACAGTATATGTCACTGGAAAAGGCATAATTTGAGGGCTATTATGTTTTTTTTCACACTTCTCCTAGTTAGAAAGAAATAGATCAATTTTAGTGGATTTCCATGCTTTACTAACCTTATTTTCACTAGCGTATTGATCTATTGAAGTGTTGTGTCGTAGGTAATAGGTGCACTATTTCACACACATTTCTAGCACCCACCATGGGGGAAGATTATAGATTTTGCCTCATTTTAACTCCATTTTTCACTAATTTATCTTCCCAATTTTTAGGTCCAGATTATTTTTTGGTAGCAGAAGCTCGCATCTGGGATACGCCCTCACACCGCAGAAATCAAGGCTCACATCTAGGATTTCCTGAGTCATTTTAAGTATAGGCTCACATCCGGTGAACATTCTATTGGATCTGGTAGTAGAGGATTGTATCTGGTAAACTACATCATATTTTGTATTTCTAGGATCGCATCTGGTTAAGAGTTTTGTGTACTCCATTGCCTAACCCCAAACATTTTAGCCAGTTTGGTTTTTGATCTTTTGGATAGCTTAATTAGTGTTTGTTGGTTGTCATAGGGCTGAAAAAGTGGGGAAAAGGAATACTAACTTGTTTTCTAGATTACCCTTGCCTTATCTTGACTTCTATTTTCATTCTATCTTTCAAACTAAACACACTTTCTTCTCATTTGTTAAATCAATTAGAGAAGTATGCTCTTTTCCTTTAGAGGAAAATCAGAAAATAAAAAATTGATTTAGAATTTGAAATGAATTTGGGGTAAAAGGACAAAGTAACTCACCGTATAATTCATTTTTGGAATCAGTAAATGAACAACACAAGTCACCTAAATTTTGTGGGATAAATGAACTTCATCGTTTGAATTTGGGATTTGAAATTGAACAAGAAAATCATTTAAACATTATGGATAATTAAACAATACAAATTTTCTTTCACGCATTCTATTTTCATTAACTTAGGAATCTGTAAATCAAACTCAACATAGCTTGAGCGAACGAACATTGATTTGTGTGTTTTGGGAGAAAATGACATGGATTAGAAGAGTATGCTCTTCTTCTTTTGAAGAATCAGAAATCTAGACATTCTATGCTCGCCAATCCTTTGTATGCTTATTTAATAGTAGAGGGCATATTGGTTGAGGAAAAAATCTCCCAGGAATGACCCAAGTGAGGATAGGTTTTACACCAATCCTTCCAACTCACTATAAATAATTTCTTCCTTGTAGGCCAAAGCCTTAGAAGATGGAGCCATTTTTTTTCTCATAATTTTGACATCATTCCTTGAACATGCTTGGGTATGTGTAGAGCAAAGCCGCTTGAATATTTCTTGCGAGACTACACATATTTGAGTACTCATAGGGCTATACACCTCAATTTTGCCTTGTAAAATTCTATGGGAGACAATTTCAAATGAATTGCCCCATCATAAACAATGAACTTCATAGAAAAACTACCTGATTAATCCCAAAAAGGGTGATAATTGTTGTGCAAGGCAAAAAGTAGTTGCCCCAAGACACTCATCATATTGTGCCCTCACTTGCATTTGGAGTCAGCTAATATAGCATCATGACTGGAGCCATTATGTGCTTGGTGATGGATGTATTCTGATTAGTATTTGAGTGTGTACATAAGTCAATGAGTAAGGATTTTTATCCTCCACCTAGAAAATAGGGCATAAGGATATATTTGTTCCCCTAACAATGCAAATTTGTTTGATGTGTCTGAAAGATCACTAACAAGATAAAATCATTCAAAACAAGCAACAAACTTCAATCCTTGGTCTACACATGTGTCTTTTACTCACTGACAGGTCTCAGAACTCAATCTATAATCAAATAAACTTCAAGCACCTTCAAGACAAAATTTTCAAAACTGGCAAAATCTGACAGAGACATCAGAAATTCACATCCTGAATTTCCTACCTTGTAATTAGTATCTTGGCTCGCATCTAGTATCCAGGCATGTATCTTCTCAACACATCATCACATCCAAGGTCATCAGAAGCTTGCATACTATATTTCTAGGATCACATCTAGGAGCTCGCATCTAGGACAGTGGGCATTTGCACAATATTTTCTTAGGAAAACTCAGTTGATTTGGGTACCCTTTTGGCTCTTTAGTTTTTCCCTGTTGTCTTTTTTGGTCTCCCTATTGTTGTGTCAAAACACTTTTTCAGATGTCTACCTTGCATGTCCTGTGAGTTTCTCACAATCCATCTCAATACGTGTGGTCTATCCACTTTTTACAACTTGATTCCTAGCTCACTATCAGGGAATTCTAACCCTCTGATGCTATAATCATTTACTTTCACCAAAATGCAAATGATATTTCCACCTAGACACACTCACTTGAATGATTTTGGATACTACCTTACACTATCGAGAAACTTTGATGAAGTTGAGATACAGATACATGGTTAACATGAGACACAACAAGTACACCTCTAAAGGATCAAAAGTACTTCCTAAATCACTACACTTTCAAGGAGAAACATCTCGTAGTTCCATACTTGATCTGCACTCTCCAAAAATGGATAGGTCCACTTGTGGATGGAGTGAGGCTTTTGATGAATATGACAATAGAAAAAACCAAAAGCACAAAGATATCGATGAAGAATAAGAACCCAAATTTGAACATCCTCTATTTGAATCGGGCAGTGAGGAAGACATCACTGAAAAAGAATAAAATAAACTCAAACAGAGTAGTAAGTTCCACAAGATAATGGAAAATACGATTGACAAAGATAAAGAGAAATACTTTCTCCATCTAGAATCCATTGGCATAAAGTTACCCAAGGATTATGATGTGGAACAACTCAAAGAAATAGAGGTGTCAACTCCTATATATATTCTCACCAAACAACTCACCTTGATGTAAATGGAGTTTGCGACTCTCAAACAAGAGAAGGCTAAACCCAACATGAAATACTCGGTGGACTCCATTTGTCCATTTCCTTTCGACTAGAGTATCACTATGGTTCTATTCCCTCCCAACGTGGCAAGGCCAAAATATGATAAGTATACAGGACAGACCGATCCACATGATCATGTTAGAGAGTTTTGTGCTCTTAGCATAGAGTACATGCATGAACCTACTTACCTCATGTGGCTTTTTCTTGGAAGCCTAGGAGGCAACACCATGGAATGGTTCTCAAAGCTTACACCTAAGGTCAAAAATTTTGAGGAGTTAATTCAAAAATTTATCCAACATTGCTCCTATAACATCCAGCATGATGTGACTATGATGGATCTATACAACACTAAACAAAAGACTGGCAAATCCTTTACACACTTTCTACAAAGGTGGAGGAAAATCTTTGCACGATATTCAAGAGATATTCCCAAATCTGATAAAATGGAAATCTTTGTCAATAACCTAGTACCTGAGTTGAACTACGCATTGAAAATGCAAGACTCCCCTAGCTTTGATAGGATGATCAAGAATGCCATCCATATTGAGGAAGTTATGGTAAAAAAGGAAGAGATCACTCTTCAAATTGAAAACAAATCTAACAACTGCAACTCCAAACCTAAATGGTGGAAGAAAAACAAAAATGTTGTCAACAATGGCATAGTAGATGTTGTTAGTAATAACTAAGAGGGGGGGTGAATCAGTGGCCTCAAACAATTGTCTTTTCTAAACTTCAATCCACCAATTAATACAGCTCAAATTATTAAGTCCCTACAAGATATATGCCTTTGAAATACTTGAAATAAATAACTATTTGTTGATTTACCTTGTCTGTCCTTCTTCTCTTTGATAACCGATAAGTAGTAAAAACTTATTTATCGATACTCAGTAAATATGTAGAGTACACCAGTCAATCCATAGATCCATATGTGAAATGTAAAACAATAAAGTAATAAACCATACACACATAACAAAAGTATTTTAACATGGAAACCTTGTTAAGAGAAAAACCACTGGGACCGATACCCCAAATTTTCACTCTTCTAAAGTGAGCCCTGTTAGGAGCCAACCCTGTTAAAGGTTATAAACACACTGTTAAGTGTGACCTTGTTAGAGGATTTTTATACATAGGTTGTCATTAAGTATCTGGCATCTATGCTACCATCCTTGAATCAGTCTCATGACTATCAATAGGCTTTATGATAATCTTACTACCATCCTTGAATCAACCTCCTTCTTAGACTGTCAATAGGCTTTACGTAAGACCAATGCTACTATCATGAGTCAACCTTCTAGTAATCTGTTAGGATATACCTCAATTACAAAAAGACTGTTAAGTCCTACTTTGTTAAGAGACTTAATGCTTCAATGGTTAAACTGAAACATAATGACCTATTTCTAATGCAACTTTGAATTGTTGATATTCAGATCTATTTATGTACAATACCTTTTTGATCAATGTATCAATTCTATTCCTTTTTTCTTCATTCTTTCTGCTTTGTGATGCTGTGCTTCATTATGTGTCAGTGTCTGTAGAATTCTTTAGCTCTCCCTTAGCTTGATTGATCAGGACTATGTGAGGTTTAACCTTCATCAGTTTCTCTTTAGCATCTTCTTTCAAATCACTCCCTCATTCTCTTCGATCATTCTCGGTCTATGCTCTGCTAGGGTTTTTCCACCTTGTGTCCATCTTTGTGTTTTTGTCCTTCACACATACCATAGTCATTGCAGGAAATAGCTTAGTATTTATGGCTTTGGCCACTTCCCACCAAGTAGTTGATGCTGGTGTTGGTGTGGTTTCGGATAGCAATGGCGCCGCCAAGTAAATGCCCCCACAAGTTTGTACCCAAAGTATTCCATGAGGTATGGCTCAGCCTAACATTGTTTTATCCATTAATGAATTCAATGGTGCATGCACTTGGCTTGAATCGCACACCCTGATTGGCCATTTCCTGGGTCGCAACCCCCCTGAACATGTTCTCAAGGACTAGTTTGTGAAGAACTAGACTCCTCAAAGAATCTGCCTAGAAGGCATTCAGAGCCTTACTAAAGGCTTTTTCCTTTTTCACTTTTCTAACCCCTCCCATGTGGAGGCTATCTTTTCCAAAGGTCCCTAGAATATCAGGACCTCGCTATTAATTTTCTAGTGCTGGTCTCATGAATTCTCTATCTCTGATGATAAGAAGCTCAAGGTCCTAGTGCGGGTCGAGTCCCCTAGTCTCCCCTTACCTTGTTGGCCTTTCATGCAAGCCATAGCAAAAAATCTTGGTAGGGTTATATGTCTTGAGCATGATCATTTCCTTAATCCACACCCTCGTCTCTGTGTCAAGGTTGACCTTTCTAGGGACCTTAAAGAGTCCATAGAGATTCAGGTTGGTGATACCACCTTCATCCAAAAGGTGCTCTATCTTAACCTTCCCAATACTTGCTTCCGATGTTAATCAGAAGAGCATAAGATTAAGGATTGCACTCTGGTAGTGCCTTGCCCCAAGCCTACTTCCAAGGATGCTAATACACAACCGGTTGAGGCTGGAAAAAAAGAAGCTGGAAAGAAAGAAGATGGAAAAAAGATGAATGGGTCACTATCGGTTGTCGTAACAAGCTCCCCAAGTAGCCTATTTCGGCTCCCGCCTCCCATCCACCACTCGCTGATAACATGATTTTTTTGGAAACCCCTGTTATCGAAGCTTCAAACCCTGTTGATCAGGGGAAAAATGTTTCCATCACCCAATTTTCTATTCCTACAGTCAGCTCACCTTTTATGGCTGCCAAAATTGTTCCCTCCAGTTCCTTCCGCCGCTCTCACAGCCCTTCTGGGTGTGCTAAGGCTATGCACAATGACATGCAGGACAAGCGGCATAATATTACTCTAGATTTTCCTAGGTCTAGTTTCATCCCAGGGTATTTTTCTAATAGTTTTTCCTCCCTTGGGGATGAGGATGGAATGGATGACACTGTTATTCCATGAAGTACATCTCTTGGAATGTTTGTGGGTTGACAGACCTTCATAGAAAGTATTTTGTGAGGGATTTCCGTAAGCGGTTTTTTCACCTGGATGTTTTATGCCTCTAGGAAGTTAAGATTTTTGGTTTCATGCTTGATGCTACTTGTAAAGTTATTTGGCCTAAGAGCCTTGCTCTATGTTCTTAGCATGAGGCTAGCCAAGGTGGAGTTGTTACTCTCCTCTCTCCTCGTTGGCATTCTCTGCTGGTTAGTCATGGTTCGGATCCCATGCAGCGAGTGGTTTGGGCCACTTTCATTATTGAGAATCATTCCTTCGGCATAGTTAATGTTTATGCTCCCAATGATGCTATTGAAAGATCTCACCTTTGGCATTGGCTTAAAAATTCTCTACCACCTGCTACCTGGCTTGTTTGTGGGGACTTCAATATGGTGGAAATGGCGGCTGACAAAGATGGTTTCATGCCATTTCAATGGACAGCTGGTGAGAGAGAAGCTTGATATTACATGCAGAATAAATTAGGGCTCTTTGATCCCAATGTGGGCCACCACAATTATGATGGGGCCTGGCACACTTGGTCTAATTACAGGGCTTCTTCTGATAGAATTCATAAAAGGCTTGATCGTGCCATGATCTTGGCTCAATATTTTTTTTCCTTCTCTGATAAGCAAGCCTTACCTGTCCTTCCTCTTGTTGATGTGACCTTGTCAGACCACTATCCCATCCAATTTAATATAATTTGGTAGACAGATAAGCCTAGGCCTCCCACCATGCAATTATACTTTAATACTTCTGTCCTTTATCATCCTGTAACTGTGGCCCACATTCACCGGGTTTGGAACTTGGAGCCTAGACCCACCTGCTTGACAGGTTGGATTCAATGGTAGAATGATGCCCTCAGGTGTACAGATCACTTTTTATGCATCTATGGCTAGAAATTGGCCAACTGTCATCATAGAGCCTATGATGCCAACACCAAAGCCTTGCGTATTGCCACTGAAGCCCTAGCTCAGGACCCCTTCAATCAAGAGTTTCAATTCAAACTTGCCAAGTTACGTCATTAGAAGCAAGTGGCTGACAACCATGCTGCCAGAGGAGCCCAGATCAAAGCTCAGTTGCACTGGTTAAAGGTTGGAGATCAATTCTCTAAATATTTTTTTACTGCCCTTCATCCTCGGCATACCAGTACAGGCATAGCCAGAATCCGTGAAGGTCCTTCCCTGATGCAGGAGCATCCCAGGGTAGTTGGATATCCTACATGTTTGGGAGGTTTGATGGAGTTGTGTGGACTTATTTTCATGTGTGAGGGGTTCGGTAGAGTTGGATAAACCTACTTGGGTCTTGGGTAATTGGTTTTGATGTATTTAATGGAACTTGGCATGGTCTTGGTTTCTTGGCATGGACTGGGAGGAGCTCAACCTTGCTTAGGAATTTGGTGCCTATTACAGGCCGTATAAGTAATTTTCCACAAAGAGTTAGAGGATAAAAATTTTATGGATTGAAGAGGGCCTAGATTTCTACCTATGGTTTGAAGCATGAGTCCTAATTCATCTGAAGCTAGGAGATATCGTGATTTTACTAAGACATCAATTTTAGGCATTTAATTGTTGTTGTTGGCCGACTTGTGGCATTTAATTTATGTGTTTGTATTTCATTTATGTTCTAGGATGACCTATGGATTAGATTGGTATAATTAGGGGTTGTGGGGGAAGTCTTTAGTCATTATTCATCCATCCTAGAGTAGAGGAAGAGACAGAGGAGCGAGTTTTGAGAGGAACTAGTAGTTGTGGCTTGGGAAACAAGGAGATTGCTTGGTGGGCTTGTGAGCACTAGTTTGGATCTTCCTGGAGGTTTCTACCATAGTGTGGCTAGGGTTTGGTTTGGATCTTGCAAGATCTTGTGTATTTACTCTTGTAATTGCATTATATTTAGTCGTAACCCAGAAGGCCTTACAGCCGGTCATGTTGGATGAAAATATGATGATTCTATTATGAGAATTTGCATTGTGTGGATCTAAATCTCTGTGTTTTTTTTTTTTTTCATTGTGTGGTTATTTTCTAGGTCTAGTACATCTCTATTGTGGATTCTCCTACCTTACCCTTCATCAAGTGGTATCAAAGTGAAGGTTGTTCCTGAGTGTGTGGATAGAGCACCGAAGGTGAGGCAGTTTGCACCAGGACTATGGAGAGGATTTTTGAAGATTTCAGAAGATGGCTCCAAGAAGATTGAACCCTAGGGAAATGGATGATCTTTGTGATACTATGGAAGAAAGGATATTACAAAAGATTAGGGTAGAACTCAAATCTGAGCTTGCACTAATGAAGAGTGATATGATTGCTGAGATTGTAAGTGCTTTAGGTGGTGTGCCTTGACATGTGGGTACTGAAGATGGTTATGAGGAAGCTAATGAAGACTTTGAGACTACTAGATCAAGTGGTAGAGTTGAACAAGATGAGAGACCTAGCGGAAATAGGGTTGTTCAATTGGATAGATCTAGACCTCAATTGAAGCTAAAGCATAAGATGGAGGTTTCTAATTTCTTGGTTACTTTGAACCCTGAAGACCTGATTGATTGGATTGGTGAATTGGAAGACTACTTTGAGATCGAGGATATTGAAGATCCACTTAGGGTGAGGATAGCACAGACCAAGCTGAAGGGACATGTTTCTCTTTGGTGGAAGGAGTTATAGCAGGATAGAGAAGAGGAAGGTGAATTGAAGATCACTAGATGGAGATTGATGGTAACTAAACTGAAGGCTAAGTTCATTCTTGCTGATTATGAACTTGAGTTGTTTAAGAAGTTGTAGAATTTGAAACAGAAGGATATGACTATGAAAGATTATACAAAGGAGTTTTACAAGTTGACTATTCAGTCTAGACATAGAAAGTTGTCTTAGGAGAAGGTGGCTAGGTATATCAATGATTTGAGATTCAATATTCAGGATGAGGTTGGTATGTTGAATATTTCTTCAGTTGAGGATGCCTATCAATATGCTTTGAAGGTTGAAGAAAAGTTGAAAAGGAAGAATCAAGGTAGTTCCTGACAGAAGGAGAAGCAAGACTATTCGGCAAAGGCTAAACCAAATGCAGAAGATGAACCAAAACCTGTTGATCAAAAGAGAAGGGTAGGTAAAGGTGAATTTAGGGGTACTTGTTTCAAATGTCATGCAGATGGACATCGAGCTTATGAATGTCTGCAAAGGGATGGTAACAGAAGAGCCATTGTTGTGGATGAAGCTGAAGACCAGGAACCTGAACAAGGAGAGAGTTTACTAGCTCAGTGACTACTGATTGGTCAGAGGACACGAGAATCTTGTCAAAGGAGTAATTTTTTTAGGACCCATTGTAAGTCTGGTGGTAAGGTTTGTAATGTGATTGTGGATGGTGGTAGTATTCATAACCTTGTTGTGGAGGAGATGGTTCAGAAACTTGGTTTGAGCAGAATGAGACATCCTTATCCTTATAGGATTGGTTGGCAATAAGGTGAGCATGCTTTGGAAGTGAGGGAGAAGTGCCTTATTAATCTCCAGATTGGACAGTATAAGGATCAAGTGCTATGTGATATTGTGGACATGAACAGTTGTCATTTGTTGCTTGGTAGACCGTGGTAGTATGATCGCAGGGTTCTGCATGATTGTGTCAAGAATGTGTTTACAATTGTGAAAGATGGAAAGAAGCATTCCCTGATTCCTTTGCAAAAGGAAGAGGTTGGTAGAAGGAACCTAAGCATTGGCAGCTGAGTTGAGTTGGCATATTCTGAAAAGGTTAGAGGTTAGTGTGGACAACAAACCTGTGGGACATCGAGGAAGGATGCACAGAAGAAGAAGCAACAGAACAAGGGAAAGATTTTATAGAATGAGGGTTTGGAGGACATATATGTGAAGAACCATTTTTTGATTTATGTGTTGAATCCTAAATGATGTTCTTCCAGCTATTGAGAATATCTTTTCGCACCTGGGGAGTCTGATGCAAGAGGATCCCAGGGTAGTTGGCTATCCTGCATTTTTGGGAGGTTTGATGGAGTTGTGTGGACTTATTTTCATGTGTGAGGGGTTTGGTAGAGTTGGATAAACCTACTTGGGTCTTGGGTAATTGGTTTTGATGTATTTAATGGAACTTGGCATGGTCTTGGTTGCTTGG
>MU228114.1:218027-232150 GCA_018584345.1 Thuja plicata
CAACTTGTCCCACATTGTCTTTGCATTTTTGCAATCTTTGACATCCTCAAATTCAGCATCAGAGAGTGAGGCTGAAAGCTCTATAACCATGTAGTTATGTTCATGCTTTACTCTTAATTGATCTACTATCAATGGTTCTATAGGCAACACATATGAAATATCTAAGTATTGAGTAATATCATTGCTAATACCTGATAAGTGAATCTTTATCCTGCTTTGCCATGAAGAAAAGTTGTCCTTGTTCAACTTGGGCACATCTCATCTGCTCATCTTGTGATCTTTACTTAGGTCTTGAAACCTTCCTTCTAAGCACACAAGATCTGATACCAATTGTTAGTAATAATTGAGAGTGGGGGTGAATTAGTGGCCTCAAACAATTGTCTTTTCTAAACTTCAATCCACCAATTAATACACCTCAGATTATTAAGTCCCTACAAGATGTATGCCTTTGAAATACTTGAAATAAATAACTATCTGTCAATTTACCTTGTCTTTCCTTCTCCTCTTTGATAACCAATAAGCAGTAAAAACTTATTTACTGATACTTAGTAAATATGCAGAGTATACTATTCAATCCATAGATGCATATGTGAAATGTAAAACAATAAATTAATAAACCATACACAGATAACACAAGGATTTTAACGTGGAAACCCTGTAAAGGGAAAAACCACTAGGACCGGTACCCCAAATTTTCACTCTTCTAAAGTGAGCCCTGTTAGGAGCCAACCCTATTAAAGGTTACAAACACACTGTTAAGTGCGACCTTGTTAGAGGATTTTTATACATAGGTTGTCACTAAGTATCTAGCGTCTATGCTACCATCCTTGAATCAGTCTCATGATTGTCAATAGGCTTTATGATAATCTTACTACCATTCTTGAATTAGCCTCCTTCTTAGACTATCAATAGGCTTTAGGTAAGACCAATGCTACTATCATGAGTCAACCTTCTAGTAATCTTTTAGGATATACCTCAATTAAAAAAAGATTGTTAAGTCCTGCTCTGTTAAGAGACTTAATGCTTCAATGGTTAAACTGAAACATAATGGCATGTTTCTAATGCAACTTTGAATTTCTGATTTTCAGATCTATTTATGTACAATACCTTTCTGATCAATGTATCAATTCTATTCCTTTTTTCTTCATTCTTTCTACTCTGTGATGTTGTGCTTCACTGTGTGTCGGTGTCTGTAGAATTCTTTAGCTCTCCCTTAGCTTGATTGACCAGGACTGTATGAAGTTTAACCTTCATCAGTTTCTCTTTAGCATCTTCTTTCAAGTCACTCCCCCATGTATCTATGTTTTTTGAATGAATTATACTTGTCTCTTATATAGACATGATATTCCTTAATTTTTGGTTCTTGATTCTTGATTCTTGGCGTAAAAAAAAACAATCCAGCTAAATTGATTTACAGCTTTAACTCCTGATTTATCTCATAGTTATCTTCTTGGAAACTATGTAAATCATCTTTAAATCACTTACTTAACTATGGTTGAATAAAAAAAATAAAAAAACCAGTTAAGTCTTTCTTCAAGCTTTGCCAGCTAGATATTTTGTCATTTTCTGATCTCTCTGTTCTGTCGGTCAATTCTGCAGTTCGTCGCTAGTAACAACTGCCAGTTCTGTCAGTATAACTTCATTTAGCTTCACGATCTCCTTCCGTCAGGCATCATTGGATCTTTCTCATCGAGAAACACTATTTTCAGCTTGTTGAGCATCCTGTGATTCTGCTTCATCGGGAAACACTATCTTCTGCTCGTCAGGTATCATTGTGACTATATCTCTATATTTACCGATGGTGTGCACTCTGCCAGTGTAGTCTGTCACTTGCAGAATACTTGACTTTTATGCATTGCTAAAAGCATAACCTCTATTCTATTGATTCTCTAAAGTCTTTGGCATGATGTATATGAACATACAGAAGATATCAAGTTAACATCAATAAAAATACAAACCATTAACTAATTTAATGTCTTGCATCATCTTCAACTTAATATTGTCAAACATTCAGTCAGTTACATGTCATCAGATGCATCCAACGTTGGTCCTAAACTTAAGGTATTCAATCTGACTAATAGCATGCAAGAAAGCAAAGATACCAAGGTAATGAATCCCATGCCTAAAGCAAACAATGATAATAGAAAGGGTCAGCCATGGACTTCAAAACCTCAAATAACATTCACTCCTTTAGGAGAGCCTCTTGAAACTATTTTGAAGACACTATTAGAAAACAAAGTTCTCATGATCCTAGATTCCAAACCATGGGAACTAGCGGTCAAACCATGGTGGTGGGATGATAATTCTTATTGTGTCTTTCATAAGAACAAATGACACAAGACTAACAACTGTCTTAAACTCAAACATGTTATTCAAGACCTCATTAAAGGAGGAAAAATCAAAGTGGAAGGACACACTACCAACGAAGATCATACAACATTTAACAAACCATTCCCTAATTATGAGAAAGGGGAAGCATCTAAAGGAAAAGGTAATGAAGTAAACTACACCTACTCCAATAATGACAACATGATCAATATGCTAGACATTAAAACTGAATCAATTAATTTGATCACAAACAAAGGTATTTATTTCCAATCAAATGTAGTGACTTAGAGCCAGGCACAAGTCACAATCAAGGGACCCAATTCCTCGCCAAAAAAAGCATCAACATCCAAGGTTCATATTGTTACCATCCCCAAACCAATAGCAAAACACATGGTTACTATTCCTGCAATGAAGTATGCCTTGGTGGACAAATTGCAATGAACCTCTGCTAAAATTTCCATTTTGAATTGCTTAAAATCTCCACAGTGCATAGGGAAATTCTTGAACAAGCCCTACATGCTGCAAATGTCCCAAAGGACCTTGATATAGACAAATTCCAAGCGATGGTTAACCATATCTTAGCACCACATTATCTCTCCTTTTTTGAAGAGGATGATAAATCATTGACACATCCACATAATCAACCCCTTCATATTGAAGTCCTCATTCATAAATCCCATGTTAGACATGTATTGATAGATGGAGGCACAAGATTGAATATTTGTACCCTTAATCTAATCTGTAAGCTAGGTCTTTTAGAATAGACTATTGACTCTAGAAGCAAAATCACTATCAAAGCTTATGATAAGGAATAAAGATCCTCTAAAGGTCTTATTTTTCTACCCATTAGAGTCAAACCAATTGAAAGGAACATCATATGTCAAGTTCTAGATCTACCCCTATCCTACAACATCATGTTGGAGAGACCTTGGATCCACAAAATGCAAGTTGTGTCATCTACTTACCACCAGTGTATCAAGTTCCCACATAATGGGGTGGAGGTGACAATTCCTACAGATGCTAATTATACTTGCAACAACATCAAGGAAGGTAGTATGATTCCACATAAAAAAGAAGATATGGATGAGATTACTCCTAAGACTACCAAAGACATGGTTATGAAAATCTTTTGAAAGACCTTAAAACTTGAAGAAACAAGTATGGGAGAATACAAGATGGACATGACTCCATCACTGATAGAATTACCAGTATCACCAAGATCCTATAGAAGACCCTCCTCATCTTTCACACCTATCGCATCTAAAGATCTAGAAATCCACAAAACAACTGGCATGGTTAAGGCATCCACATCTTCTTTACATAACATAGAAGAATAGGCAGTCTTGGACTGGCTTTACAAGGGAGAACCAAAGGAAGCTGAGGTCAAACATGTAGAAATATCCCTAGAGTAGTATGGTAAAGGATATGAACTCCTCAAATAAATGGGATACAAAGGAAAGGGACCTCTAAGAAACACATGAATGGGACTTATTGAACCTGTACACATGGAGTTCCAAAATACCAGAGACAAAATAGGACTAGGTTTTAATAATGAATCTAACAAACCTGCCTCAAAAGATAGTCTGATCTCTGACAAAGGGAGTGATGAAACAAAAGAGATAGAACTAGAACCATGGTCCTATGAAATATTATTACATGTTGGCACAGAGAATCTTGACTATCAAGGAGAGTGCTATGTACCAAGCTTTGAGATACCTCAAGATATTAACATACCTTTGTTAGCACAAGCTCCTATTCAAGAGGTAGGAGACACAATAGTAGATGGTCCAAAGATACCATTGATAGAAATGGCTACAAAGAGCACACCCCAACAATAGGTTTCACATCCTAACTGGGGGCATCTAGTCACAATTGCACATGTCCTTGATTTACCTCACTTTGATCCATATGTGGCTAATAGAGTACATCAGATAACTATTGCAAAATTTTTAAACAGGTGTGATGAAAAAGTAACTAACTCTCATGATTATGAATGGGATGAGCTATCTGTCAGCATAGAGGACATTGAAATATATGTGATTCACATGTTTGTGGCTCCATTGACATCCAATGAACATTCTAACACTACTCCCAACAATAGTGATATTCCAAAAGTAGAGGAAGAGTTCCTTCCCCCAATCATTATGGAGAGACTGGTGTTCTCATAAGTCTAGAAGAACTTCATAGGCAAAAAGAAAGAACCCTCCTTTTATGAAGAGATGATGAAAGTTCTACTGACAATTCACTAGAGTTTGGTCCGCATATAACTAACAATGACCCTTTTAATTACAATCTAACTCTTATTGATCTAAGAATTGAAGAGATTAACTTAATAGAACATGTCAGTTAATAGTCTTGATGCTAATGTGATTTTTTCCTTACACAAGTATGAATCCTTATGTTTGATAAACCCAGACCTAATTGATTGGACTAATATGGATCCTACTCCTATCATGATCTTCCCCAATGACTACACCTTGGCTTTCTATCTCAATGCATGTGAACCATATCCTTCTTCCACCAATGCAAGGAGCATGAACGTGTCATAGGAGGATATCAAGTTTCTCAGTCAAAAATTGAAAAATAGAAAGAAAAAGGGAACTGACGGTGAAAACCACATTGTGGCAGTGTCAAATCCTAAAATAGTAAAAAAAAAAGACACATCTAATTGTGAAAACCTCTCAAAGGTGACAAAGGATGAGATTCTTGATATCCTCCCTGACCACTTTCAAGAAAGATCTTCAGTACTGATAGAACCAATAGAACTAGTTAGTTTGGGCACAACTAAAGATCCTCATATAGTACACCTAGAACAATCTTTTTCATAAGTGGAGAAGACACAGTTCACTAAGTTCCTGAAAGAGAATAAGATAAAATTTGCATGGTCTTATATAGATATGCCTGGACTAGATCCTAAATTGATAATGCACCACTTGTCTATAGCTTCTGGGATCAAACCCATGAAACAAAAACTTAGAAAGATGCATCCTCATGTTGCATTGCTAGTAAAGGCAGAGCTAGAGAAATTATTGAAAGCTGGATTCATCAGAGTCATTGCCTATGCAGGATGGATCTCCAATGTAGTCCCAATATCTAAATTAGATAAATATATTAGGATATGTATGGACTTCAAGACTTAAACAAGGCATGTCCTAAGGATGACTTCTCCCTGCCTAATATTGACATGATCATAGACCTCATAGTAGGCTACCAAATGTATTTATTAATGGATGGTTTCTCAGGCTATAATCAGATAAAAATTTCCCCTGAGGATCAAGAAAATACCACATTTACATGCGCATGGGGGAAATTTTGTTGGAACGTCATGCCATTTGGGTTAAAGAATGTCGGTGATACATATCAAAGAGCAATGACTACTATATTCCATGATATGATGCATAAAAACATGGAGGATTATGTAGATGATACCTTAGCTAAATCAAAAGAAAGAAATACTCATATTGATGACTTAAGGAAGATATTGGATCATATGTAGCAGTTTCAAATTAGGATCAATCCAAAGAAGTGTGCCTTTGGGGTCTAATCAGTAAAGCTCTTAGAGTTTATTGTTTCAACAAAGGGAATTAAGGTAGACCCAGAAAAGTCAAAGCTATACTAGAGATGACTCCTCCATGCAACAACAATCAAATGAGGACATTACAAGGGAGACTCAAATCAATCAGGAGGTTCATGTCACAACTTGCAGATAGAGCACAACCCTTTACCAAATTACTACATAAGGGTGTCACTTTCAAGTGGGATGAACACTGTGAAGCTAACTTCAGAGAATTAAAAGAATACCTGGCTACTCCTCGTATTCTTATAGAACCCATTCACGGAAAGCCATTACTCCTGCATATTTCAGCTAAAACTACATTGCTAGGAGTATTTCTCATGCAAGAGGATGAAAATAAGAAACAAAGAGCTATCTACTACATTAGTAGAACACTAGTGGCCTATGAACTCAATTACAACATTATTGAAAAAGAATGCTTAGCAGTTGTCTTTGCATCACAGAAATTAAGACACTACATGTTGTCACATACAGTAAGGCTCATTGCAAAGATTGATCCCTTGAAGTACAGCCTTAGCAAGACAGCATTAACAAGCTAATTAGTGAAATGGGTTCTGATTCTAAGTGAATTTGACATTGAGTATGTGGACAGAAGAGCTATTAAAGGACAAGTCCTCGCAGATCATTTGGCTGGTTCACCACTTCAAGATGATGAACCTTTAAGGATTGAAGTCCCTGATGAAACAATTATGCATCTCACTAAGTATCCCTAGAAAATGTACTCCGTTGGTTCTTTCATGCAACAAGGATCTAGAGCAGGAGTTTTGTTCATAACTCCTTAAGGATACAAGATACCCAAGTCTTAAAAATTGATGTTTCCATGCACCAATAACATTTCTGAATATGAGGCATTGGTAAACGGTCTTAAACTTTCCATGGAGTGGAAGATTGTAGAATTACATGTGCATTGTGACTCCCAGCTCATTATCAACCAAGTCAACAGAGATTACCAGACAAAAGATGAGAATTTGATACCCTACAAACAACTGATTGATGACTTAAAGAAGTACTTTGTCTTCATCACATTCCAGCAGATCCCCAGGATAGAAAATAAAGCTACAGATGCTATGGCTACCTTGGCATCCATGTTACAACTAGAGGAATATCAATTCTGCTATGAATTCTTGGTGGAAGAATTATCCTACCCCGCCTTTGATACCCCTAAATACCAAGTAATTTGTGCTTTGAACACCCTAGACCAATCTCGATATGCTAATATCATTGCTTACCTAACTGACCAAACCATTCCCCATAATCTATCAAGAAATGAGAAAAGAGCCTTGATTAGGAAAGCATCACGTTATGTCCTCATAACTAATAACTTATATAGACAAGGTCTTGAAGGTACACTTCTTAGATGTTTAGAACATGAAGAGTTGGATCACGCATTAAAAGAAGTCCACAAAGGTGTATGTGGATCACATTCAAATGGATTTTCACTAGCAAAGAAACTGCTCAGAGTAGGCTATTATAGGCCTACCATGGAAAAATATGCTATTCAATTTCCCAAAACATGTCATAAATGCCAGACACATGGAAATCTCATCCATGCTCCTGCCAGAGAACTTATACCTTTCATTACACATTGGCCATTTTAGCAATGGGCCTTTGATTTGGTTGGACAAATATATCCCAATTCTTCAAATGGACACAAGTTCATCATTATAGCAACTGAGTATTTCACAAAGTGGGTCAAAGTCGTGCTGCTAATCAAAGCCACTACCAAACATGTGTCTATGTTCATATTGAACTACATTATATATAGGTATGGAACACCCTCTTCAATTGTGACAAACAATGGGGGCTAATTTAAAAACCAAGACATTGATGACCTTTGTGAACAGTTCCACATCACTCAACATTGCTCCTCAATCTATTACCCTCAAGGTAATGGACAGGCTGAGGCATCTAATAAGAATATTCTCAAGATCCTACACTGAATTGTATGTAATTCTAGTAGAGACTAGCATCTACAACTAAATATGACACTATGGGCCTACAAAACAAGCATCAGAATACCAATAGGAGCCATGTCATTTTCCCTAGTCTATGGTGGTGAAGCAGTACTACCTATTGAGGTTGAAATCTCATCTTTGCAGGTATCTTTACAAGGTCTTGTAACTAATAATTAATACTACATCGATAGGGTAAATTCTTTAGACCTACTTGATGAGTGCAAGTAATAGGCATTCGATCATCTAAAGGTGTACCAAGCACGAATGTCCAAAGGATACAATTAAAAGGTCAAACCACGACAATTTCAAGTGGGGGATCTCATCCTAAAGGAGAATCCTAAGAACCAGCCTAACAGAGAACATAAAGGAAAGTTTGAACCTAACTAGTTGGGACCTTATGTTATCACTGCTACTTTTGGGAATAGAGATTATCAACTAGCTACACATGAGGGAGAGGTTCTTCTAGATCCTATCAATACTCTACATTTGAAGCGGTTTTATGCTTGATGTTTGACTAGCAGAGCCTGTAGAGTGAAATAGTTCTCAAAAAATACCAAAAAAATTTAGAAAATTGATCCTAAAGAAATCCAAAATAGTTGAAAAATTCCTAAAGAAAGGTATCCTTGGTGAAAACCTGGCAAACAGGCACCTTGATACTATAAAAACAATCAAAAAATTAAAAATAGCAAAAAATTTGAAAAAGAGAAAAGTGCCTTGATGACAACCTGGTAAAATAGGCATCTTGGTAGAAAAAAGAATAAAAGTTTTGCCAAGTGGTGAAAAACTAGCAATCAGGCATCACTTGTGTTCTGTGCTCTATCTATCAATACATTGCTGATACTACACCTTCATGATTTCACCTATTCTAAACACTGACTTTGTTTCCTTATGAGAATCTTATCCTTGCTTGGGATTTGTCTGTATTTCTGTCTTAGGGTCAAGTCATTTTGCACTGGGGTCATCTTTGCCAGTATGATAGGTTGCATCTGCTAGGTTGTCATAGGATGGTTTGATACTTCTTGATACTTTCACTAAGCTATCACTTTCACGAAACAAGGATGACACAAACATTGCACTAACATGACCAGTGTTTCTACGACCTACATTGAATTGCAAATAGGAAGAAAGTTGTACACAAACATGAAACATAGTTTTATCTTGATTTGATTATGACTCTTTTATGTACCCATGTTTTTTTCACTAGGGGCATCTAAGCAGTTGTGCCTTTTATTTGATTGATTCATAATTGATAGTTGTTATGTCTTCCGAGTTACTCCATGACATCTACACAAAGATAAAGAGTCAAAAGGATAGGGGCATAGCATTTTCTTGGTTTTCTATGTTTGGTGATGGTTCCAAATGATCCTATAAATTTCACCTAACTTGGATGTTTATGGTAAGAGCTACCAAAATGAGTGGATAGCCGCATATATCTTGATCTTTGTTATGTGTAAACTGCGGTGAGGTCAGATCAATTTCCTTGTCTATTTTCTAAACTAATATTCTCACTAAGGTATACGAAGCATAATGTACCCAAGGATATGAATTTTCAAGGTCATTGCGGGTCCAATATCTTACCTTAGACAAATTCTAATATAATAAAAGAAAAGTGGCTAACTTGTCATCCTGGCTTTTGTGCCTTGATGCTTAAGTGTATTTCTGACATTTCATCTAATAAAAAATTAGTATTCCTACTTTCATAATATTAGTGGGTATTAGTGATTGGTGTACTATCAGGTGTTATCCATTCTGAGAAGAACCCAATGATGATAAAAATGTCCAAAAACTGTCAATAAATGACAAGTCCTAAGAGTCTACATATAGCTGCATTTAGAGATTGCATGATGCATATTTGAAAAGAATTTGAGCTCAAAAATGATTTCTATTTTTTCTTCTAAATCCAAGTTAATTACATCCATTTACTATTACTAATATTTATATCATTGCACATCCATAGCATCTATTTTGCATCCATAAAGTAAGACATGTAGAAAATAAAAAAATAAAGCATTTATACATTGCATTTATTTCTACATCCTAAGTGCATCCATACATTTTACTTGCATAAGAAAAACTCAAAAACATACATTTGCATATTCACATAGTATCATTTGAAACATATTTATATCAGTGATAAATCTAAAATGCATAAATGATGTCATCATCCACTCTAACTCATCATAAGACCAAGATGTAATCACATGTGCGATATATCAAAGCAAAGAGAAGTCATGAACCATGTCAGAATTAGAAACAACTACATCATATATATATCTCAAAACATGATACAAAGCTCAATAACATGGCATAAGTCTACAATGAGTATTAGAGAATTAGAAAGAATCATATATCTATATGTGTGTGTGTGTGTGTGTGTGTGTGTGTGTGTCATGTATCATCATATAAAAGAAAGATCTTAGAAGGATCCAGATATACAATATAAATGTGTGACAAAATACAAAATCAGCTTTGGCTTCCTCCCTCTCCCTGATCTGGAGGTGGTGGTACAAATGGTGGTGGAGGAGGCATGGCCCACTCATATTATTGAGAAACCTATGAATAAGAAAGTGCTCTCTAACCCTCTAGAACTACAACATGGTATAAAGAAAAGTAATAAGATGTTCTCTATCCCTGGTGAGTGGCAATCCGAGCCTGGGCATCTCTCTCCACTCTAAGCATATCACCCTATCTGTCTCACTCTACCCTAAGACACTCTAGCTGTGCATCCCTATCTATCAAAAGAGCCTCTAAAGTGGTAATACGTGCTCTCAGCTTCTCTCTCTCCCACTCACACTGGGATAATGGATCTCCATCCCTATTGGAGCCCCTACCAAAATCCTATCCTAATGGTCTATCCTGTGATATGTCAGGCTACCTCTGCTACTGTTGCCTCTGTTGTCTTTGCTGCTCCTTTGTAAGTAATGGACCTGGATCTATCTGAGGAGAAACAAATCTTAATCGGGTACTCAGACCCTCTCCACTACCACTGGCTACATTTGTAGTGCCACCCACAGCTCCACCTCCCCTATCATCTCCATAGTTTTCCCCCACATTTGGAGGAGGACGTCTCCCATCTCTACCTTTGTCCCTCCCTCCATATCTACCAGCACCCCTATCTCTCTGGGCTCCTCCTTTCCCTTTGGTGGGATGATCATCAGGATCATAATCTATTGGGTCCTCTATACAAGGAATGGCCTCCTTCAGAACTATGAATCAAGGAAATGGATGTTGAAGCATCTCTCTTATGTACCCATCTAAACAACCTGCATCTACAACATCACAACAAAGATCCCAATCTACTCTGACCATGTCTCTGATCTCCTAATGGATAGTCTCATAACTAAGCTGGGCACCCTACAATGGTGCCTCGTCATGGATCTGAGCATATACAGTCACATCCTAGGTCCTACCTTGTTGCCAGCTGAACTGTCTCAAGACTCGAGTATGTACAAACCACTCTATAATATATCTGGTCCTCCCAATAAGGTACCTTCTCTAAAAAAAAAATGGAACATGTCTAGCATCTGAGGTCCACTCCTCACAGTCTAAGTATGACTGCCATACTACCTCTATCATATAATCAAAAAGTCTCCGCTAGTACTCTACCTTGCCTAGATGGGGTTGCTAAATCAGACCGACATACATATAAACATACAGATACTCAGGTTTTCACTACCTATCTACTATGGGTTGTGTCACTAGGATGTACTCCCAGGCCCAGATCTGAAGAATCAAAATTCCCACAGTCATGCTCTGAGTATAATGATACACAATCTTGTGAAGCTCTTGATACATATGGGCCAGAATATAGCTGCTCAATGCAAATCTCCATCTCAAGATGATGATTTTCTCCAACATATCTACCCATCCTATGAGGAAACCATGCTATCCTCTATCTGGCATAAGGATGCCACCAATCAAGCCAGCTAAATATATAGATAATCGATCATAATGATCACACATGTAATCCCAAGAAAGGTATCTCTAATCAATGGTATCATCCTAGAAATACTGATGGGCTACACCAATCACCACGACAAAATTCAACTCAAAGTGCACCTCATGGCCAATAATAGGAACACACAGTATGTGTCATACATCCTTGGGAGTGACTATAATCTCCCTAGTCGGGAGATGGAAGGTGTTGTGCTTTGAGTGCCATCTCTCGAATAGAGTAGTCAATAGCCCCCAATTTACCCCTATATCGGGTAAACCAATCAAGGATCGCAATCTTCAATGGACCACTATCTCCTGCTCATCATCTAACAAAATTCTAGCCAAGGCAAGCACACCCCCTAGATATATACCTCAAAATGTGACTACTTCAAAATCAACCTATTTTTGGCAATACAAAGATAAATCAATGTTTTATCTATGACAAAAATGTAGAAACATAAGTCAGCTAAGTGATTCAAGATCTGCAGCAGACAAACAGTTCAAAATGGATAAATTTCTAAGTCTAAAAATGAGATGTGATCCTGTAAAAATAAGGTGCGATCTATTTTCCTAGATGTGATCCTGGAAAAACATGATGCGATTGAGAATACAGGGTACAATCCTAAAAAGATAGGGTACGACATAAACTAAATATCTTCTTCTAAACTAGGCTAAAAATAGAGTAACCAGATGCGATCCAGGAAATCCTAGATGCAACTCAGAAAATTGGAAAAATAGGATAGGATCTGGGAAATACTAGATATGACACGGGTTTGACAGGGTGTGATCTGAAATCCCTGACATGGCCCATAATTTAAAGGGCTATAAAAGCTATAAAAATGCATGAAATTCAACATTGCAAAATTCATGAGGTATTTTTGTGAGTACTTACTAGAGGTGCATAGTCGATCGGGCATTGATGATGATGACTGAGCTTGAAATGATCCTTCCTAACTGGGACCATCATCTTCTCTATAGAGCTCTCAAATTTACTATGGGTGAAAGTGAAAATGAATAGTAAAATGGTAATTTTTGAGACATATATTGGTTTTTTGAGCTATTTAGGGGTTCCGACACTCCTCCTAGGCAACTAAAACTCCATTTCTATTCTCTTTTTGATCAATTGAGAACCAAATCGAAGGTGCCTAAGGTGTTTTATGCATTACAGTAAAATTTTTACAATAGCTCCTGAAAATGCAGAATTGCTCCATTTGTTCCGAAAATATGTCAAATTGCACATTTCATCATAAATCTTGGTCCGACAACATTTTATCAGTTTCATCACTCACATTTTCACATAATTAACTTGGTGCTCATGTGTTTATTATTAAACACACCCACATTTCTTCACTTCTAATCTATTATGACCTACATGTTCCATGCAAGTGATACATTCTTTTCAACAAAGGGATTTCATTTCTTTTCTTTGATTTCATTCCTGAGGGAGCATGATCACACTATCATCAATCAATTTTTTGCTCAAAACAACATTAAAACAACTTCTTTATCAAACAACTAGGGGCATGACAGTTTCCTTGACTAGGTCAGAACTATTAGATATAAATATTTGGTTCTCATAAGCTAGATATCTTGTGTTTCCTCATTTTAAAATATTCTTGTTAAGCTCTTGGCAGCTTCATACTGACTTTTGGATGACAACCAAGTTCAGAATCAGTATTATCAATCTTTCGACGACAACCAAGTTTAGAATTGGTATCTTTAAAATCTTTTTATTGACCTTTGGATGAAAATCAAGTTCAAATTCAATTCTATCACTTTAGTTCAATCAAGTGCGAGACTAATCTCATCAGGCATTTCATTCGATCATGAGTGAAATTCTAAAACTTTTTGAATTCAACATCAAAAACTTTCTTTGAATCAATGCACTACTCGTACATCAATTCAAAGAGGGGCAAATGTAACCACCTAGATTTGGTCTACTCTGACTATAGACCCTATTTTCCCTAAGTATGATCATACCCCCAATTATGTCCAGACAACTCTTTGATCGGTTGACATAATTCATTCAAATCAAATTTAATCTCCTAAGTGATTTAATCACTCAATTCTATTAATCACCTTAGTCAATCAAATCAAATCAATTCGATTCAAAACAATTCAAATCAATACCTGGCTAAGGTAATTAATTTAAAAGGAATTAAATAAATCCCTATTATATTCTAAATCACTTGCAAAAGCCTACCTTCTAGCCTAAATTAATCTAATTAATTGGCTATAGTCCTAATTAATTATCTAAAGCAATAAAAAGCTTAAATAATTAATATTCCTATTTTTGAATGAATATATTTAATATAATTCATTTCATTAAT
>MU228114.1:239278-256372 GCA_018584345.1 Thuja plicata
AATATTCATTTATCTTCAAAGAGATAACTCCAATCAGATCACATGGGTTACTCCACCCATCTCTCCAGTCCACATGGGTAACTTCACCCACCTCTTTAGTTCAAAAAGGTAACTCACAATTAGCTCTACAGTTAACCAAACTCTATCTCCTCTTTACCAAATAAAGAGGTGGAGTTTATTGAAGGCTTCTCCAGTTCCTTTTAATCTCAACCATTCATCTCCCTATCTCTGGGATTGATCTCAACTATTCATTTCATCCTTAATTCCTATATAATAAACCCTTCATAACCATTTGAAGGATCAAGGATTTCAAGCTCTCATGCACCATTACTATGTTAGTTTGGTTCTACCATTCAAGCCATCTTGCGATCACACACTCATTTCAATTAGCAAATTCTCAACACTTCTCAAATCATAGATGCTACCCACACCAATATTGAGCATCAAGAACAACATTTTGGAAGGAGTAGAGAGAGACAATAAAAGCTTCAAGCGCTTTGTGCTTTTCATTTATTTGTTTTCCTTTCTTGTGCTTGTACATTTTATTGGCTATGTTTCAAGTTATTCATTTTAGTAGATATTTTGTACTTGATTTATATCGTTTGTGAAACCTTTGCTACTAACCCTTGCCTTTGGAAAGTTTGGGAATCATGGATCATGAAAGGAGGTGTACATTTTGGTGAACCCAACATGAAGAAAACACCCTGATTATCTCTTGCAAATGACAAACAGAGTTGATCAACCACGGTCATACGATCACAAATCTCAAAATTTGTATTTTTTTTCATATTTGTGTTATTTCGCAATCGCTGGTATTTTGCCACAATTGACAAAATTGTGCCGCAATTGACTAGTTTAATACCGCAATCGATTGTAGGTTTTCGCATTTATTTTCTATTGTCTTTCAGGTCTCTATCTTTTCTACAGTTTGTCGCAATTGATTCACTAGTTCCGCAATTAGAATAATTCTACTGCAATCGACAGACACAGACCGCAATTGATTGTGCATTGCCGCAATAGAAAGTTTTTTTTTGTAATTGCTAATTCTGGGCCGCAATCACCTATTATTTACCGCAATTGCCTGTGCATCGCCGCAATCTCCTACAAGATTGCTCATTAAGGCCAAATTCTTCATCTTGCTATCTGAAAATATGATACTTTTTTTATTTTTTTGCAGGACGATGAATTCCCATGAATAGGAAGGGTAAATTGTTAGTAAGTGTCATTAATTGTTTCAAAGTTACATATACTCTCATTTCACAAAAATCCTTTTCAATACTAGCCTGTTTAAACAAAGCAAACTAAAAGGAATTCACTGGTCGATTTGGGTTTAAAAATAATAGTGTTTGTCCAAACATCTCACATTTCACACTTCATATTGGGCTTAAACTTGACGTGGGGCTAAAATTGAACAAGGCAAAAAATCTCTCAAATTGGTGCATTAAAATTAAAAAAGCAATCAACACCTACTTTTGGGCTTAAAATTGAACATTGGTGCTTGTATGGTGGTGTAGCTTAGTTCACATTTCAAACTTTTGGAGTTTAATCGATTTACCTTGTGTCTTGAGTTTTGGGTGCACTTGCACTTATTGTTAGATTACAAACCTTTATACTTTTTAGAAAGGCCTATCCAGGGAATGCGCTTCTTCCTTGGAAAATGACCTTAAACTGGTAATCCTTCCAATCGGTATATAAACAAGGCGTGAACCAAAGTTCTGTCTTATCTAGCCAAGCTCACGCGAGGTGTGTTGGTAATAGATTGGATTGGGTGAATATCCCTAAGGAGACAGCATGATCAACTAGGCTCTTAAGTGAGTTACACACGTACAAACCGATTGGAGAGACACCACGGACCCTTACTACAACCTTGATTAATTAGAGGCCAACCCATTTTACCTCTGAATAGGTACCTTATTATATTGCAAGGGGTTGCATAATTTCCCCCCAAGATTCCCAACATATGTGTCCCATGGTATTTGTGTAGTGAAAGAGATCTTCACTCCATGACAACAATACCTGGAAATGGCAAAAGCACAGACACCTACATCATGTACCTTCGTGTCCTAGTAGCATGACAATTATTGTGAGAGCTGACAGACATCCAAGCATTGGGCCTATAAAATTATTCTAAAGCCATTGACCTAGATTAATTTGACTGTTCATTGTTGAGACCTCGTGATAACCTTGCAACTTGAAAAATTTGTAGAGCATACACATTTTCAGTCTGTTCCTTTGATCAATTTCTGAAAACGCAAAACAAAACTTCCAAACTATCAAAACATGTTAAATTCTAGGGTTGTCAATGTCAACTGTCTTGCAAATTAGAAGCATTGTTCCAAAAATTTCAAAATTGTCAAGCAGTGATACTCATCTTTTAGTATTTTTGAGACTATTTCTCATTTATCGCAATTTCCCGCATTGTGCCACAATTGAAGGAAGTATGCCGCAATTAACTTGTTTATTGTCACAATCATCTTTTTTATTACCACAATCAGTGATAAACTACCGCGATCAACCATTTACTTTACCGTAATCAGTGAAGTTGTACCGTAATTGACTAGAGATACTTTATTCCTGTTTTGACCTAACAACCTTGAAAGAACTCTTCATTTGGTGTCCAAAACTAGTGTCTATCCCTAGAAAATGTGAAGAACATTGTGTGAATCTCTAAACATCAAAGATCATCCCTTCTCTGAAAAGCACAATTATTGTTAAAAACATTGTTAGTTCGAAAGCTCAGATTTGAAATACCATGATCTCATCATATCAAACATCATCATCTTTATCAAAGTGACTTTGTCCAAGGCAAAGGTCAGCAAATCTTATCTTTTTATCATCACCACTTTGAGATCAAGCCATATCAAAATCTGTCCTTAGAATTACCCTTGTCCAAAACATGACTCAGACTTCCTTAGAAAGAATTTTTTTCCTTGTTTGCTTTATATCACTTGTTTTAGTTACAAAACCTAGACCACACTATGTCTCAAACACCTCATGGAGGGCCTTACACAAGGTCTAAGGCTAGAACTCAACCTGATGAGTCATATATCAATAGGTTCCCTGCTTGAGAAATAGAGCAAGAGAATGATCCTTTCATGAACACCAGTTCTTCTCTATTCATTGAACAACCCCATGGGGTAGCCTTTTTCCAAGATATCACAGAATTAGAGCTTGAAGCTATGGAGCAAGATGCTTACTCCATGAAAGTAGTTGATGCTATTGTAGAGAGGAACCCTGAACATTACTTAGCCATGCTAATAAAGAAGGGAGTCAAACTCCCTGCTGAATTTAGTGTATCAACCATATGGCCCAAAAACCCTCTCGCAGGTCAAAACACTACTCAGCCTCCTCAAATACTACTTGTTGTGTCTCAAATATTTTCACCATTGGTTTTACCCACATTGACACAGACTATACCTAGTCAAACCAATGACCCAACCCATGCTAGCACATCTTCCACTCAAAGCATGACAGGATCGCAACTAAATGCACCCATGGTCACTAGTATGACTTCACCATTGGTCTCATGGCTAGGAAAATCAAGCTCTCATGCTATGCCTTCCATCCCACCAAACACCAACTATTTTGAAACTATAACACTACTACAGTCAATTCATACTAGCCTTGGGATCAACACCTCATGACCACAAGGGTCCATCTCTATAGGTATGACTTACAGTCAATGCCCGCTCAAGGCTACATCTCTGCCCATTTTGACATCAATCCAACCTCCACAACAGCAACTGCAGCTTCAGTTTCCTCAATTCCAAGCCCCGCAACAACAACCCTAGCTTTAGTTGCCTCAAATCCCACCCCAGCAATAGCAACCCCAGCTTTAGTTTCTTCAAATCTAACCTTAGTAGAAGCAATATCAACCCCACTAGTATCAACCCCAGTTTCAATCACAACAACAAATGCATCAAAATCCACCATGGGCTACCCATGTGCCCTCGTTTACAAATCACTTGGTGGGAAATCAATATCAAGTCCCCAAGACAAAATCCTATGTTCCTACTCAAGGGACACAGAGGTGCAACCTCATACCCACTACAGCACAGAGGAATGCCCTCACACACCAACCTCAATATCAAACGGACATGTTAATGCAACAAATGCAAACCCTTCAAACCCAAATAATGGATATGCAAAATTAGGGGCAAACTAAATCATACAGCATAAATGATTTATACCCATACCCCTTTGACCATTCTCTCCACATGTCTCCATTCCCAAATCACTTCTCGGTACCAAAATTCAACAAATATAGGGGCAGTGCCAACCCTATTGAACATATTCGAGAGTTTTTTTCTAGTTGCGTTGAATTCACCCATGATGAGACATATTTAATGCAACTATTCCCACAAAGCTTGGCTAGACCAGAAATGGAATGGTACTCACATTTACCTCATGGCATTCACTCTTGGGGTGAACTGGTTGGAAAGTTCATAGCTCACTTCTATCATAACATCGAGTGCAAGGTCAGCATCAAGGATCTTTGCAATATCAAACAAAAGGATGGAGAGTCTTTTGTGAAGTTCCTATAGAGATGGAGGATTACGAAAAATTGCATAACATATTATGTGCCTAAACAAGACTTGATAGTCATGTTTATTGACAATCTAATTCCAGACATGTCATTCACAACAGAGTTACAGTTAGCTTTGAACTTAACACAACTCATCAAACAAGGAGTTCATTGTGAGAAGAACTTAGTCAAATGAGGAATCCTTGTAGATCCCACACAAATGAATACAAAAAAAAATGCAATGGACAAAGCTAAGTGGTGGAACAAAAACAAAAATGTCACTAGCGATGGTGTCATTGATGTGAAGATAGTCAACTATGCACAACCCAAGGTGTCACTGCAAGGTGTGCCTATGGCCAATAAAAAATCCATAGGGCCCACTCAAAAAGCATACACCCAAAACCAACCTCCTCCTATACAAGCGGTCATTGTGTCAAATAGCCAAC
This sequence comes from Thuja plicata, assembly GCA_018584345.1. Classification (NCBI taxonomy): domain Eukaryota; kingdom Viridiplantae; phylum Streptophyta; class Pinopsida; order Cupressales; family Cupressaceae; genus Thuja; species Thuja plicata. Next base: position 244,250 of record MU228114.1, read on the forward strand.
AATAAAATCAATGTAGACCATGGTTTCAATTCCAGCAATGAGATTTCACACCATTGGGAGAGCTGATAGAATCAGCTTTACACAAGTTGATACAATCAAACGCTATCACTCTCCCAGAAATTAGAGACTTTGAACAGGATGAAAAAAAACTGAGGTGGTATAATGACAAAGATTTATGCGAGTTTCATTGGGTGAAAGGGCACAAAATGTCTAACTATTACCGATTGAAACACGCTATCCAAGATCTGATTGACACAAGGGTCATCGATGTGATGAATACCCAAATGAAAGGCACAACTTATCACACTATCTTCAATGATGCCCTTCATGATCACAACAAGGGAAAATCTTCTAGGTCTAGTGGACAAGAAAAACAAGTCAACTAAACATATGCCAACATTGATAATGTTATCAATTTCCTCAATCCTTCAGATAGCCATGTGGCTATGATCACTATCAAAGACCAAGATAAAAAATGTGTTGTAACAATTTGTCGCACCTGAGTCATCTTGCAAGGATTACCATCCTCATCTACTATATCTACCAATCCTAAAGCAAACTTAGATCCACATACAAGCATAGTGGACCAACTAAAGCACACACTTGCCCAGATCTCCATGTTTGACCTATTGCGCATATCTCCACAGCATAAACTGCCACTTGACCAAGCCATTCAGAATGCAACTGTCCCAAGGGACATAACACCCAAGATTTTCCAAATTATGGTTAACCATATAGCTTCTAACAAACATGCCACATTCACAGACTGTGATGTGCCACTGCATAAACTCCTACATAATGATCCTTTGCACTTACTTGTCTAGGTCCAAAAAAGTGCTATTTGTAGGGTTCTTGTTGATGGTGGAGATGAGTTAAACATTTGTACTCTAAATTTAATCAAGAAACTAGGCTATTCAGAATCAAGCATCGATGTCACAAGGAGGATAAATATCAGAGCTTATGATGAGGTGGAAAGGTCCTCTAAAGGTATTATCATTCTACCTATCTGTATCGGCCCAGTGGTAAAAAATACTCCCTTCCAAATCCTAGACCTTGAGTTGGGATATAACATGCTACTAGGGAGACCCTGGATACATGAAATGCAAGCCATACCTTTGACATACCATCAATGCATCAAGTTCCCACACCACAGAGAGGACATCATCATAGAGGGAGACTCCAATCCCTTCCAATACGGTAATGTTGTCCAAATTAGCATTGATAACCAGGTATCCTCAAACCAACATGCAAGCATCCCATCCTCTTCAGATTCCACTCCCAAGGATGTCACACAGATAGCAAGAAAGATATCCATTAACCAAGACACAAGTGTTCCCACCTCTTCAGATTCAAATCATTAGGATATCACATGGAAAGTAGGAAAAATATCCATCACTAACAAAGGATGTGGTGAGTATAGGTATGAAGAGGCTTTCACCATCATGCACATTCCTTAGAGCCCAAGAACTTATGGCATGCCACAACTTGTTATTACAACAGAAACTCCACAGCCTGTTCTATTCAGATGTCTGCCCACAACCTTTGTCTGATGGGGAGACATAGCAAAAGAAAAACCATTTGAACAAGACATCAGTACGTGGTTATACCAAGACCCACTAGAGATAATCCAACCAACCCTACCCCTGTCAAATTATGGTAATGGTTACACAATGTTACAAAAATTTGGGTATGATGGTACAACTAGGCTGGGGGAAAGACAACAAGGCATAATGGAATTGCCTCTCTTTCCAACCTAGAGAAACATGAGAGGGTTGGGCTATGGACAATAAAGAACCAATCCTGTGATCCAAGACATTCAAGTCAATCAGGAACAAATAGAAGAGATGCATTGGGGGCACAACAGAAAACATGTCTTGATAAGCAACATATTAACACAATTGTTGTTCGCCAAAGAGGGAACCACACAAACCCAAATAGACCTCCACATAGAAATCAATGATAATGAAGGAAGTGAGACATCTAATGACCATTCTATCAAGATTGACTCCCATGAGTATGAGTGGAGATCGCTTCATGACTCTAAATTGTCAATCCCATATTATTCCCCTTTGTTAGACACTATCATAAACCTAGAAGACTTATTTAACCAACTGTCCATCGCCGAGCAACCTTGCATAGATAAGCATGTCATTTATCAAACCTTAAGTGGTGCATCCACATCACAGTCTAGTTTTGTAGGAACCATATCTATAGTCCCTTTCAGTCAACTAGAGTCAAACAATCATGAAAGTATCTATCTTGTACACCCAAAGCTAACAGTTTGGGATCAAAAAGGACCCCCTAATTTAGATATCTTCGAGAATGATGAGGCTATTGCTGATTTCATGAGACTTAGGGAAGGCATCCCATCAGGAGACCACAAGGTAGGATTCTCCTTTGACCTCGATAGAGCGACATATTTTGGGGAGGTAGCACCTCTTTCCAGTCCACAAAGGAAAAAAGAACAAAAGAATGATAAAAAGCTAAAACAAGACATATCTTCTAGTGAAAACCTCACTGAGGTGCTAAAAGATGGAAAGAAGGAACTCCTCCCCTTGATAGAGGATAAATCAGCATTAATAGCAAAAGAAATAGAGGAAGTCAATTTGGGAGATGAAAAGAACCCAAAGAACATATACTTGGAAAAATCACTCACCCCAGAGGAGAGAGAACAGTTTGTCAGTTTCTTCAAGGCAAGGATGATCAATTTCACATGGTCCTACTCAGATATGCCATGGTTAGATCCAGAGCTAGTATTATATCATCTCCTATTGCTACCCAATGCCAAACCTGTCAAGCAAAAGCTGAGAAAGATGCATCCCCATGTTGCATTGCTAGTCAAGGTAAAGTTGAAGAAGCTCCTAAATGCTAAGTTCATAAGACCTATACCATATGCAAACTGGATATCTAACTTGGTACTGGTTACAAAGCATAGTGGTCAGATACATATTTTCACAGACTTCATGGATCTCAAGATAGCTTATCCCAAAGATGACTGTCCTTTACCCAACATTGATATGATAGTAAATCTAACCACTGGACATCAAATGCTATCACTCATGGATAGCTTTTCAGGGTATAATCAGACAAGGATTACAGCAGAGGACCAACACAAAACAACTTTCACATGTCCTTGGGGGACATATTGTTGGAATGTCATACCGTTTGGTCTAAAGAATGTCAGAGAAACATATCAAAGGGCTATGACAACTATATTTCATGATCTCATCCACAAAACAATGGAAGACTATGTGGATGACATACTAGCCAAGTCAATTCTTTGCAAGGATCATCTACAAGTATTGGGACCAATCTTTGACAGAATGCAGGAATTCAAGATCCATCTAAACCCAAAGAAATATGCATTTTGTGTCACAACAGGAAAGATACTGGGGTTCATAGTGTCACATAGAGGAATCAAAGTAGACCCAGCGAAAGTCAAAGCAATATTGAACATGCCTCCACCATCAAACATGAGGAAACTAAGAGAGTTACAAGAAAATCTCCAATCAATCAGGCACTTCATAGCTCAGCTAGTAGACAAGTGCCATCCATTCCAACATCTATTGCACAAAGACATCAAATTCATATGGACAGAGAAGTGCGAACTGTAGACATCTAAAATTGTCCTTATATTAATTTAATTAATATTCTCATAACATTATACTTAACTTTAATTAATTATATTTTTTATATTCTCCTATCTATTTAATTAAATTTATTTAATTAAATATGATTCACTTCCCTTAGTATTTAAATTTAATTTAAATACTACCCTTTTCGATGTATTAAATCTTATTTAATACATTACCCCTCATTAATTTCCTTTTAAATTAATTTATAATTTATTTATTCCTCCACATGATTTAATTCTACTAAACCATAATTAATCTAAATTTTAAATTTATATTAAGCTAATTTGAACCTAGATCCTACCCTACCTCACATCACTCTCACCAAATAGACCTATTTATTAATCAACTAAGGTTAATTAAGCTAAATTCTTGATTCCTACACCAATTAGTCCTAATTATTCGCTCACACATATGTAAGCAAATTTCCAAAAATTATCTTTTCCAAATAATCCTTATTTGGTGACTATAATTTTTTGTACACCCATGATGACACCTTCTTACACTTTCTAAAAGTGTTTTATTGGACTAAAACTCTTACATTCTCTTACACCTCTTACAAGATCCTTCACATGTGTACTTTAAGTACACTTTGACCCATCACATCAAAAGTTTCTCACACATGTGTGAGAAAAGTGGGCTTCTTGCATGGCTTATGTGTCCCTCATGTGGCACCTATGTGGATGCCACATGAGCTCCACCTCATCCAAGCCCTTTCTCTCCTCCAAAAACTCTATAAATAGAGGCCATTGTCAAGAGAAAATCATCTCATTTATGCATTGTTATCATGCTAGTTTAGTTCTAGATTTCTTTGAGAAATTTAGAATTTTTCAATAGCAATCTTAGTTCATCTAATATTTATTTCATTGTTTAATCTAGATATCACATCTTAGGTTTATAATGGAATGAATCTTAGTTAGTCTTGCATATCAATTTAGATTAGTTTTTACATTCATCAAATCATTGTGATGGCTTGAGACAAGTTCCTCATACTTGTTCTTGAGTTCTTCACTCTCTTAGCTTGCATTTTTATTATATTAGTGGGATTAATATATTGTGTTGGGAGAGAACACCCACAAACCTTCTCTAAGAGAAAATCAACAAGGCATTGGGTGCCCTCGTTCAGCTCATAAGAGGTTGTGATAGAGTCCATTGTTGTTTTATAGTATGTTTAGACATGTTAGTATAGTTACTTTGATGTATTTCTCTAACATTTGCATGTTTGAGTGTGCTCCCAATAGGTAGGATTCTAGCATATACATTTTGGCACACCCGGTGGGACCCACGTCCCTTGTTTTCTAATATTTTTTATAGATTTTCTGTAGTTCAAAAAAATTTCACGCAGGCCTGTCTCTGCTCTAGAGTCATCATTTTCGTAGATTATCATCTCTGCTTCTCGGCCGTCTGCGCAACTTGGTTGTCTGGGCCTATACTTCACTGTTTCCTCCTATTTAGAAAAGACTTATAAAAACTGTGGCTTAAACTACTTTTTGTCAACTTTTAAGCATTTTTAACTTTCAGATTTCTGACAGTAACAAAGTTTTTAAGAGTTAAATGATGTCTGGTTTGATAAAAGTATTATTTTTTATTTTAAGTAAGTTTGTTCTTTTTTAACAGAATCTTACTGTCAATATTTTTCCATCTGTGCAGGTCTTTCACCATTTCTACAGATTGCTATCTATGCAGATCGCTGTCTGCGCATATCACCATCTGCGACATTTCACCATCTGCACGTTTAATATCTAAAATTCCAAACTACTGACAAATTTCATGCAGGTTCCTTAAATGACTTTAACAGATTATCTAAATGAATATGTATGATTAATCATTTGTCTTAGAATGCATGTTGTTTAAAATGAAAAATCACTCAATATTTAATGTTAAAGGAATAAACCTCATCAATCTTGAATGACATAAGGTAAATGAACACAAATTTCCAAGCTTTCCTCTTTGTTGTGTGTGAAAAAAATTAAAATTATATGTTTAATCACACTATTGTGTCTTTTTCTTAGGTAGAAACTACATAGTTTTCTTTAATTAGGTTCAATTTTGGAATGAACATTTCTTAGTGTGTTTGAAGAAGTGTTTCTCAACACTTCTTTTGAGCTATATGTCATTAGATTAAAATCTCTTTAACATAAGTGATTCTATGATTAATTTATAGCCGTATCCTCTCCCCTCACCTTCATAGATCTTGGGTGAAGAGAAAGCTTAGCTTAATCAAGCTTCTAGAGAGGCATGTCTAGAGGGTGTGATTCCCCTTTAGAGGATGACCTAAAATTGGTAATCTCTTCGACTAGTATAGAAATAAAGTGTGACCCAAAGGTCCTCTTTATCCCTTCAAGCTTGGGTAGGTTGTGTTCAATGGTAGTCCATACTGAGTGAATATCCTAGGCATATTGGCATGGTTGAACTAGAGACTTATGTGTCTCACGTCATACAAACCGATTGCGAGGACACCATGAAACCTTGCTAGAAACTATAAATTATTAGCCTACCTGATTCACCTTCAAATGGTGACTTATTATAGTGCAAGGGGAGGGAATATTCTACCCCCAAGATTCCCATCACACATGTCCCAGGGTATTGTGTTGCAAAAGAGATCTTCGTAGCATGGCAACAATACCTGGAAAAATTCAAAAACATGGGTGCCCTTCTAGGGGTGATATGTTGTGTGAGCTGAAGGAATACCAAGAAATGGGCCTATAATATTTCATCCAAAGCCAAATTCCTAAGGTAGCTACTGTTTGAACTATCTTCGTTGTGCTAGACCCAGTAAAAACATAAGTGGCTTGAAAGAGTCACTTGAACATACACAAACGAGATATTACAAAGGTGAAACAAGATTTCCTAATGTCACATTTTCTAGTATCCCTCAAGGTTTCGTTGTCCCTTGTTGGATTGTTTTGATATGTGTGTCTATTATTTTTGGGTTTGCCTGTGCTGAAAATCAGTTCTTGCCATTGAACAAAATTACCAAAAATCAGACTGAAGGTCAAAAATCTGCTCAAAATTTCAACACACTACATTAGCCATAGTCGGTTGTCTCTACTCTAAATCCGTTGTCTACACAGATTACTATCTATGTAGATCTCCATCTGCAAAGATCATCGGCTACATCTAAGACCGCCGTCTCCACTTTAAAATAGTGAGCTTCAAAATTTTTTGAGATATTCAAAATTTGACCTTCCATAGGACCCTTGAATCATTTGTCCTAGATCATTCATTCAGTCAGCCAAAATTAAATTTTCCATGACATGACCAATTTCAAGAAACATAAAAAGGTTAAGCTTCCAACACCTCCAGTCCTTAGAGAGCACAAAGAAACCACCCTTAAATCCAAGGAATATCAACATATTGAAACATCTATCAAACAAGAGATTTAATATCCTGAGAAACTTGACAAAATCCTCTACAATAACAAAGTTTGCAATTTCATGGAAAAGTTTTCAATCAACAGTTCTTTTGTTACCATTGAACAATATGATTAGGTAGCACCTTGCTTCTACATCATTCTTCCATTCTTCCATCATCATTCTTCCTTCTCTTGGAGTATTAGATCAATCCATCAAAGAAAATCAAATCTTTAGGTTGAAAGACCTTAATCAAAGTATCACAAACCTTCATCCTTAAACAAACACAACATTGCTTGTAGACCATCAGTCTGTCTCAAGTGATTTAAATCCCTTAGTGATTTCCCATTTTTCTTGAGATCACAAGTCCATCTTCAAGTAGAAAAGGTATTACTTTAAATCCTTTTGTGTTTGTATCATCATAAGGTTTTAACATGCTTAGGTTTTTTTCCAAAAACCTTTAAATCAATTATCAATCAATCCAATCAATCAAATCAATCAATCAATCAAATCCAATCAAATTCAAGATCAAAGATCTTTGCTCCATTTCATTTCTTACATCTCCTTGTCTTCCATCCTTCTACCATTGTATGGTTGTCACTCGATCCCAAGCTAGAAACCTAAGGCGAACAACATTCAACACTATTACCCATGAGGGGAACCCATTTGCCACTCAATACTTTCAAGGAATTGGGGTACAAGATGAGGAAGTGCCTGAAGAAACTAAATTGGTGGACCAAGAAGAAAGGCCCACCCAAGTGAATGACTTCCTTAGAGACCCATACAACTTGGAAATGGTTGAGAAGGCCATTTTGCATAACACTGATGAAATATTCTTGAATCTTATTCATAATGGTGTCTCAGTTCCTATTGACTTTGATGAAACACTTCTTACCAAAAATGTCACCAAAGCCGATGTTGCCACTACTGCAGCCATAGCTTCTACTTCAAAGGCTACATCATCACGTGACACTGGTAAGGGACCTATTAGCGAACCTCCCACATTTGTACCTATATCAGCACATGTATCAACAACTACATCAATACCCCAATTGACACCTGAACAAATTCAACAGATCATAAGTGCTTTGCCAAATAATATGACACATAATAGCACTGAAATGACAATGACTCAAGGAGCAAGTGCTAATGTCAATAACATAGGGCAGGTTTCCATGCCCTTGCCTTCATCTTTATTTCAAACAATGAGGGAAAAAACATCTGCAACCAATATGTCATGAGCCTATCAGTATATACCTCCCCCTACCATTGGTATGACCTCCATGGGCTTTTCAGCTGCACAATTTGGAGGAGGCGGAGGTTATGTACCCCCATTTTTCACACAGAATACTCCAGACTTCACCCAACAATTCAATGAGCTCAAAAACATTGTAAAAGGTTTATAGAATGGGGGCAAGAAGGAGTTTTCTTTTGAAGAGATTTGTCCCTATCCGTTTGATAAGTCTATCACGATGCAACCATTCCCACCAAACTTTGAGATGCCCAAGTTTGAGAAATACAAAGGTGAAACATGTCCTCTACAACATCTCAAAGAGTCTTACATTGTGTGTCAAGAGGTCACCTATAATGAGAATTACTTAAAAAGACTTTTCACTAGGAGTCTTAGAAGCGCAGCCTTGGAATGGTTCATGGCCCTTCCTTATGGGTCAATCTCTACCTTCTCTAATCTTGCAGAGAATTTTTTTGGATAGTACTCATATAACATTGAACATCAAGCAACACTCAACGATTTGTGCAATACTAAACAAAAGAATGGAGAAACCTTTGCTAGTTTCTTAAAACGATGGAGACATATTGTGAATCCATGCCATGGAAAATACCTGATAGTCACTTGATTGACATCTTCACAAAGAATTTAATCTCTAAGATGTCCTTCCAAATGAAAATGGCTTCACTTGACACCTTTGAATCCCTTGTCAAGAAGGGAAAATACATTGAAGATGGCCTTTTGCAAAGAGGTAGCATCAAACATTATACTCCTTCCAATAATGATAAACCAAAATTTTGGAGTAAAAACAAAGGAGTTGTCAATGATGGTGTGATGGATACCAAGCATGTTCAAAATGTTCAAGCATCCAATAATAACAATCAAAACAATCACAATAACAATCAAAATCAAAGTCAATATTGCAACAACAACCAGAATCAAAATTAGAATCTGAACAATCAGAATTAGAACAACAATCAAAATCAGTATAATCAGAACAATAATCAAAAACTGTGCAATCAATCATTCTTGTTCCCTTGAAAAAACTACAACAATAATAACAACAATAATGACAATCAACAACGGCGACAATTCACAGCTTTAGCAAAACCTCTACATGTGATCTTCAAACAACTTGCGGATCAAGGAATGATAGTTTACCCAAATACTCAACCTTTTGATGAGAATCAACCTAAACCTATTTGGTATAGAGATAATGAGTATTGTGATTATCATCACATTAAGGGGCATGATACCAAGAAATGTATTAAGCTTAGACACTTTGTGCAAGATCTCATTAAGGATGGGAAAATTGAAGCTGAAGGTCAGAATGCATCCTCATCTAATGCAAAAATCAAAGTCTACAATCAACCCTTCCCACCTCATAATCAAAACAATGCATCAAACACAATCCCATATGACTATTCTACCAATACTATTATAGGCCATGATCGAACATGTGGGAGTTTAAGTGAAAATGATCACTATGCCAGAACACAGCGCACGGTGTGAGTTTCTTGTTGAGAATCTTACGGTCCCTTCCTATGACAAACTAGATTCTGAAATGGTGTGTGAAATTGCTGATCCCAATTCCCCATGGTACCAAGAAGTGTATTTCTACTTACTTGATGGACATACCCCACTTACTTTAACCCCCAATCAATGTAAAACCTTCATTCACTGCACTTCCCAATACACAATCCTTGCTGATACCCTCTTTTGAAAGAATTTTTATGGAACTCTTTTAAGGTGTCTGAATTCTGATGAAGCACAAACATCCCTGGAGGAGGTACATCAAGGAATCTACAGGTTCCACTCTAGTGGACTTACTTTGGCCAAAAAGTTGTTATGCACTGGATATTACTGGCCTACTATGGAGCAAGATGCCTACAACTATGTGAAGAAGTGTGTACCTTGTCAGCAGCATGACGATTTGATACATGCTCCCTCCCAATCCCTCCAGCCTACCATCACCCCTTGGCCTTGTTCATGCTAGGGTCTCGCCCTCATTGGCCAGATTTTCCCTAATTCATCCAATGGCCATAAATACATCCTGGCTGCTATGGAGTACTTTACCAAGTGGGCCAAAGCTATTCCTCTCACCTACACTACTGGAAAATAGATTTGAAGTTTATTTTGAACTATCTTATCTATCACTATGGCATTCCTCAAGACATTATTACTGATAATGGAGGACCTTTCAAGAACAAGGATGTCACAGAGCTATGTAGTAAGTTCAGCATTACCCACCATACCTCTTCCAAGTACTTTTCACAAAGCAACGGTCAAGCTGAGGCTATGAATAAACCATCCTCAGAATCCTCAAGAAAATAGTTGATGAAGCTGGCCATGATTGGCACCTTCGCCTCAACCCTGCCCTTTGGGCTTACTGCACCTCCATTCAAACCCCCATGGGAGCCACTCCCTTTTCCCTTTCTTATGGTACTAAGGCTATTCTACCCAGTGAAATTGAGCTCCCTTCCCTCAGAATCTCTCTCAAGAATCTATTGTCCGAAGAAGAATATAGAGTTGTCCACTTGCAAGAGCTGGAACTCCTTGATGAGAGATGCCTCAATGCCCTAGACCACCTCCACGTGTATCAAAATTGCCTTCACCTTCAGTTCAACAAAAGGATCAAACCTCATCAGTTTGAGGTTGGTTATCTTTTCCTACAGCATAATATGAAGAACCTCCATAACCATGAGAAGAAAGGGAAGTTTGAACCTAATTGGTTGGGTCCCTTCATTGTTACAGCAAAGTATGGTTCAGGCACCTATCAAATTGCATCCCCAGAGGTAGATCCACTCCTTGATCCTATAAATATTGTACATCTCAAGCACTTCTATGCTTGATCAGTCCATAGTCCATTATACAGCAAAAATTTTTAAAAATTCAAAAAATCAAAAAATTAAAAAATCAAAAAAACATTCAAAAAGAAAGCAAAAAGCAAAAAAAATCAAAAAAAGCATAAAAATTACAAAAGCTTGAAAAGAAGATAAAAATAAAAATAAAAAGAGAAAGAGAAATAAATCTATCCATTTGTGAAAACCACTTCAGTGGCACAATGGATAAGTACCATGGTGAAAACCTATTTCAGGTGCCATGTGTAGTTAGATCCACCATCAGTTTCCACCATTTGTCTATACAGTTTGCATCGCCTTTCATAATAAGTGTCACTACCCATTTTTATGTAGGTAGTTCATTGACCATCTTTCCGCTTTTGCAATAATGATTCTCACACGACTGAGCTTACCAAATCAAACACTGAGCTTTGTTCTAGACACAATAATCACAAATGTTTTACATCACAACTGCAGACAGATTGAATTTCCTAAGTTTCATTCTATTCACAAGTAATTGCCCGCGAATTGATGTTTTTTATCAATCCATCTTTTTCCCATCAAGATGCATCCTTCTGGTGTTGGATATTCTATCAAACATCACATCAAAATTTTTCATGGCAAGAACTTTTGGACTGAATGATCACTTGGTCAGGATGTTTTTTTGTTAATTTTATCTTGTGTTTCACTATGTCCTTATCGTGACAGCCTCGATCTTTTATATCCTGATTCATTATGGTGAGTATATGGTGAAATACGTGTCATTTGTGGTATGATCTACTTGTCATAGATTGTTAGTGCATTTATGTTTTGATATTCGGTTATGACTATGTATGCCTCACTAGGGGAAGAATTCATGCATCTCAAATCCCTCAAAAGATCTACATGTATTGCATCTCCTCATGAGTAACATTTCATAAGATCCATCATACCTGATATCTTGCATTCTTGTTCCTAACAACCTATTTTTCTAAGAGTCTAGTCCACGCAAAGGAACCATGTCACTTGTGTTTTCTAGCACATGGTGCATAACTCCTTTTGCAATATCAAACTAGGGTGTGCTCTCCAAC
>MU228114.1:256422-266601 GCA_018584345.1 Thuja plicata
CCTTTTGCAATATCAAACTAGGGTGTGCTCTCCAACATTAACATGATATCAATCCCACTATCATCATGTAGTTAGTCTTTGCATTGTAGTTAGGTCATATTGCATTATGATTTTTCTCTTGGCAAAGCTTTCTATTTATTCCCCTATCTGGTCACCTAAGTGTTTTTATCAGACCTATTTTGATACACACAAAAATAGTGTCCTCATTTGTCTCATATTGTGTCCATTCACTATCCATTGCATTGTTCATTTAGTTCATTAATCATTATTCATTATCCGTTGCATTGTTCATTTAGTTCATTAATCACCATTCACTATTCATTGCATTGTTCATTTAGTTCATTAATCATTATTCATGATCTGTTAATCATTATTCATTATCAGTTACATTGTTCATTTAGTTCATTAATCATTATTCATTATCTGTTGCATTGTTCATTTATTTCATTAATCATTATTCATTATCATTTTTATTGATCATTTAGTTCATTAATCATTATTCATTAACATTTTTCATTCATCCTTACTCATTTGTAGTTGCATTATTACTCCATTAACATTTACACATTTCATTCATTTAGTTACATTGTTACTTCATTTTAAATCATCATTTAGTACCATTTGCATATAATTATATTTTATTCACTTAGTTGCATTAATAAAATCTGTAACATTTTTTAGGGTTCATTCATTCTAGATTCCTTTCACAAATCATATATACATTTACATTTATGCATCATCACATTACATCCATACATGAAAAAATATAAGCATTAACACATCACATCTCATATATATATATATATATATATATATATATATATATATATATATCACAAATCCGTCAGCATCATCATACATAAATTCATTTCATCTTGCATGTCAGTTATAAACATCATATACTGTAATATAACATCATAGTGCATCCATACATCCTACATAAACGTCACATCATATAACATATAGCATCACAAATGTCCATAAATCAAAGTCCCATAATCCCAAAAATAGTCCATATATATATATCAAAAGTTTCAGTATCATACATCATGTGTCAAAAATGTGTATCCAAAAAGTCTGAGAAGCATCATGGTGGTGGTCGCGATGGTCCTGCACCACTGCTGGGATGTGGCGGTAACCCCACTGATCCTTGTGATCCCTGGCTAGTTCTCTCTGTCTATGCCCTCTCAAAGTATGCAGGCTTCCATGCCTCCTCTGGCACTACACCATGGTAAAGTCCCATGTAGTATGCGGCCTCTTGGCCTCTCGGCCTCTCCGTCCTACCTCTCTTTGTGCCGCCATGGCATCGGCCATCATCTGACCCAAACCTGTGACACTGCCTACCAGACACACTATATTTTGGTATGTCTTGTAGTCCTTTGCACATCTCTATGCTAAATCCCACTTTGTTGTAAGAGCCCCTATCTACGCTGACATCACTGCCAGCTTCTCATCATGGTCTCCATGCTCCTCTATGATAGAAAACTCTTCGTTGTCCACCCAAGCCTATAAAATTTCTAGTGCTTGTTGAGCACTATCCCCCTGAGAAATCTTTGCTATCAACTCCCCTTGTACCCGGGCTACCTCTGTCTGTAGGTTGCTAGTTGTGGCCTATGTTGTAGCCAATAATCCCTATAATCACTAAATCTTAGCCTGTGCGCTCACCTTAGTCACCTGAGATGTCACCAATAATCCATGTACCCTACCTAGCTTGGTCTGTAGGCTATCTCACTCTACTATGACTATATCATGTGTCTCCTAGGCTACGTAGCCCGCTAGTGGTACCTTGCCCTATCCTCGTAGTCCTTGTAGTGGCCCCTGTCCCTATGGTGGTCCTTGTGGTGGCCCCTGCAAATCTTTTCCCTGTATCTATACATCAGGAATAATGAGTGGCTTCCCTCCTACAGGTATCTGCACATGTCCCCTACACCTCAGTTTTGTAACCCTAGGCTGAACTCTCCTCCCTCTGACCCCTCCATCTCCTCCCTCCTCATCATCATCCCCATCCTTTCCTCCTCCATCTCCTTTGATCCCCGACTGCTCATCCTCTTGTATAACTCTAGGAACTATCAGTCTAATAGGTCTATGTGCATCCCACCACTGCGCATAAGCTAGTACTACACCTGCATCCTATAAAGACTCTTGAGCCCTGATCCATGGGACCTTGATCATCCCCATGAAAGATGCTCGTACTATATGTGGGTCTGCCCCTATACCCCAGACACTCCCCACCTCTCGGGTCACCAATGGATGTGGAAACCCATCTGGTACCACCTCCTAAATCTAGCCCATCTACCTCCATACCTTGGACGACATGTACCTGGATATCATATACACTGTCCTACCAAACAGCCAGTAGTCATTTTGCACAAATCTCATATAATATGAGATGTAGAACTTGTCCTTTGTGTATCCATCCTGCTGTGGGATCTCATGACCCTAGGCCTCACACCCTGCATAGTGTGCCCATAGTATACCCCCCATCTCGTCTAGTCTCCTCCGCCAGTATCTAACTGAATCTGTGGCTTCATAACTGATAGGTGACCTATATCTACATACAAAAGGCTCATATGTTGCCCTAGTCTCTTGATGTCTAATCAATCATGTGACCGCAATGTGCTCCCATGCCCATACTAATAGGAGCATACATCTGGGGCCTAGTGCCCTACCCTTGCGGTTGGTGCACATATGAAGATCATAATACAACTAGCCAAGGATCACATATCCCCAATAGTACTGGTCCCATTCCTCTACCATTTTTCTTAGTACTCGTGCCCAACCTATGGGGAACCCCTTGCCTGCATGATCAGGCATGATTCATCCCCCTATCAGCCCAGCTAGGTATAAAGCCAACTATCGTGGCTGTGGCTCCATAGTCATAGCCCCTATCCAAGACATCCACTGTCGTGTAATAGGTAGATCTATAAATCTCTAACCCAGTGCCATCTCCATATATGGCTCTGATCCCTCCATGTAGTACTCAGGTATAAGCCCCTGAATGGGCACTCTATAGATCCTCCATACGTCATGGAGGGTGATAGTCACTTCCCCTATAGGGAAGTGGAAGCTATAGGTGATGCTATGTCATCTCTTTATCAATGAAGACATGAGCGCATTATGCACTCACAGATGCGACCAATGCCACACATGCTCTAATCCACATAGTGTCACCTGTCCCCACTCTGCCACTGTCAACTATTTCTCTAGCTCCATGGTCACTACATAACACTCCCTCACCCAGAATGTGATGGTCTCCTCCTACAGTCAACAAGCAAATGTCAGCAATCAGATAGCATTCTGGGGCATTAAAAAATGTCCCAGGCCCGTCTAAGGCATTGAAAAATGCTCCCAGACCCTTGTCTTTCCTCTTTTTCCTCTCTTTTCTTCCATTTTTGAGTCAATCCACATAGACAGTGGTTGACCCTCACACATGGTAGACTTTCATAGTTGTCAGTCTACGGAGCCAGTGGATATTTGCAAACGTCAGTCTGCGAAGATGGTGGTTTAGGCCGCCGCTCATTTGTCACGCAGATGGTGACGGTCACAAACTGTCATCTCCACCATGCTCTTTGTCCTCCCCCTACCCTCACAGATGGAGATTAGTTTATCTTCATCTGTGTAGACATTGATCGATCATCTGTGAGGAGGGTGGTCTGTCAACCGCCGTCTACACAGACGGTAGTCAGGTGACCACCGTCTACGTTGCGCATCATTTTGGGAGCATTTATTACCCTCTAAAGACCTAGAAAAGTAATAAATACATAAAGTACTAAGGTGGTTCTCGACTACTCACCGGTGATCCCACATTTGTAGGTCACTGGTGCACCCAGACGCACTTCCCAAGCTATGCTTTCTCTCGTTGCACTGCCATTGCTCTCTGCTTCTTCTCTCTTTTGCTCTTTGTGAGTGAAAGTGACTTGTCCATGGGCCCCGATGGACTATTTATAGCCCCTTGGGACCCATTTCTTCTGTCTATCTCCCCATTTCCTATTTTGGTCCCCATTTTTTGTCCATTTTCCTTAGACACACCATGCAATTGGTCCGCTTTCCCTATTTTCCTGCCTTTTCAAGAAAATTTTATTAAAACTATGTTTTTTTCTATTATTTTCTCAATGGGGCACACTCCTCCGCTCTCGCTACCGTAGGTTTTCTGACCTCTCTGGGGCATCTTATTTTCTTTTCTTTGACGCAACGTCACTTTTGATGCCGCATCAAAGAGGGGCAAAATGTAGACGTCTAAAATCATCCTTATATTAATTTAATTAATATTCCCATAACATTATAGATAATTTTAATTAATTATATTTTTATATTCTCATATCTATTTAATTAAATATGATTCACTTCCCTTAGTATTTAAATTTAATTTAAATACTACCCCTTTTGATGTATTAAATCTTATTTAATACATTACCACTCATTAATTCCCTTTTAAATAAATTTATAATTTATTTATTCCACCATATGATTTAATTCTACTAAACCACAATTAATCTAAATTGTAAATTTAGATTAAGCTAATTTGAACCTAGATCCTACCCTACCTTACATCACTCTCACCAAATAGACCTATTTATTAATTAACGAAGGTTAATTAAGCTAACTTCTTGATTCCTACAATAATTAGTCCTAATTATTTGCTCACACATGTGTGAGCAAATTTCCAAAAATTGTCTTTTTCAAATAATCTTTATTTGGTGCCAACAAGGTTTCTCAAACCCATGATGACACCTTATTACACTTTCTAAAAGTGTTTTATTGGACTAAAACTCTTACACTCTCTTACACCTCTTACAAGATCCTTCACATGTGTACTTTGAGTACACTTTGACCCATCACATCAAAAGTTTCTCACACATGTGTGAGAAAAGTGGGCCTCTTGCATGGCTTATGTGTCCCTCATGTGGCACCTATGTGGATGCCACATGAGCTCCACCTCATCCAAGCCCTCTCTCTCCTCCAAAAACACTATAAATAGAGGTCATTGTCAAGAGAAAATCATCTCTCATTTATGCATTGTTATCATGCTAGTTTAGTTCTAGATTTCTTTGAGCAATTTAGCATTTTTCAATAGCAATCTTAGTTCATCTAATGTTTATTTCATTGTTGAATCTAGATATCACATCTTAGGTTTATAATGGAATGAATCTTAGTTAGTCTTGCATATCAATTTAGATTAGTTTTTGCATTCATCAAATCGTTGTGATGGCTTGAGACAAGTTCCTCATACTTGTCCTTGAGTTCTTCACTCTCTTAGCTTGCATTTTTATTATTAGTGGGATTAATATATTGTGTTGGGAGAGCACACCCACAAACCTTCTCTAAGAGAAAATCAATAAGGTATTGGGTGCCCTTGTTCAGCTCATTGGAGGTTGTGATAGAGTCTATTATTGTTTTATAGTATGTTTAGACATGTTAGTATAGTTAATTTGATGTATTTCTCTAACATTTGCATGTTTGAGCGTGCACCCAACAGGTAGGATTCTAGAATATACACGAACAAGCATTCCAAATATTCAAGGACTACCTTCTCAAATCTCTTATATTGGTGCCACCAGTCCAAGGTAGACCATTGCTTCTGTATATCTCAGCGACAGACTCAGCATTAGGTGTACTCTTGGCACAACATGATGATGCAGGTAAATAGAGGGACATCTACTATCTAAGAAGAATATTGGTTGGATATGAGCTCAACTATATGCCAATCAAGAAGTCATTCCTTTTAGCTGTCTTCACTTCCCAGTAGCTGAGACATTATATGTTGAGTCACCAAACAAAGTTGTTCGCACATATTGATCCTTTAAAGTACCTCCTAAGAAAAGCAGCGCTCACTAGATGACTGGAAAAGTGGGTAATGATCTTGAGTGATTTTGATGTTGAGTACATAGACAAAAAGGCCATCAAAGGGCAAGTGATCATGGATCAACTAGCAGAGACACCCATTCAGGACCATCAGCCTATTATTTATAACTTTCCAAATGAATCTATAATGATACTACAACCATCAATTGAGGTATGGAAACTATACTTTGATGAGTCATGCATGAACCATGGTGTGGGGACAGGGATAGTGCTTATCACTCCAGATCATGATACAATTCCCAAGTCTTTTAGACTCAACTTCCCATGCACCAACAATGTAGTAGAATATGAGGCACTGTTCATTGGTTTAAAAATAGTGATTCAATGGAGAATCAAGAACCTTAAAGTCTTTGGAGATTCATAGTTGGTCATCAGTCAAGTCAACAATGATTATATAACCAAAGATGAGAAGCTCATACCATACAGATCACAAATGGAAAAATTATGCACCAAGTTTCATTACATCTTCTTTGAGAAAGTCCCACAAGCACAGAACAACGTTGTAGATGCAATGGCTACCATAGCATCTTTGATTGATATGCCAGGTAATGAAACAAGATTCCAATTTCTAGTAGAGAAACTCTTGATTCCATCACATCAGGCATCCATCATAGAATTAGCATGCGTCCTTGTTGGTCCTAAATCCCCATGGTACCAAGATGTCTATAACTACCTCCAAAATAGTGTCTTACCTCCCAACTTGTCTAGGAACTAGAGAAAGTCCCTCATTCACCAAGCCTCTAGCTATACCATCCTCTCAACTACTTTATATAGATGAAGTTTAGATGGAACACTACTACGATGTCTCACTTCCATGAAATCATAGAAAGCTTTGTACGAGGTACATGAAGGAATATGTGGAACCCATGGAGGTGGAAATAGCTTAGCTAAGAAGATCATCTGCATGGGATACTATTGGCCAACAATAGAGACAGATGCACACAAACATGTACAAAGCTGTAGATAGTGTCAGATTCATGGAGACCTCATCCATGCACCATCCCAGGAACTAAATCCAATCACATCACCATTGCCATTTTCCATGTGGGGATTTGACCTAGTGGGAAAAATTTCGCCTTCTTTTGAAAATGGACACAAATACATCATAGCAACAATAGAGTACTTCATGAAGTGGGTGGAATCAATTCCTCTCACTTACATAACTGGAAAGCAAATATCAATGTTCATACTTAACCACATTATCTATCGATACAGGATCCCTCAAACTATCCTGACAGATCATGGTACACCTTTCCAGAACAAGGATGTTGAAGAGCTATGCGAATAGTTATATATCAAACAAGGGTTCTCCTCACTTTATTATCCTTAAGGGAATGGACAAGTCGAAGCTACAAACAAAACAATCTTGAAGAAAACAGTGAATGAATCAGGGTGAGACTGGCATTTACAGCTTAGTCCCACATTATGGGCATACAAAACTAGTGTGAGAATACCTACAGGAGCCACTCCTTTCTCCCTAGTCTATGTATTAGAGGTGGTATTACCCCTTGAAGTGGAAATCCCATCCCTAAGGATATCATTGAAGAACCTGATTATAGATGAAGACTATAGTGTAGCAAGGCTCAGTGAACTGGAGTTACTAGATGAAAGAAGATAGCATGCCTTTGACCACTTACAATGCTATTAGAATTTCCTTAGAAGAAATATCATAAGAAGGTAAAGCCATGAACATTTGAGGTAGGATACCTTTTCCTCATGAAAAATCAAAATAATTAAGCAGAGTGAGTCAAACCCAGAAAGTTTGAGCCTAACTGGCTAGGACCATTTGTCATTGTTAGCTCTACTCAGAGTGGGGTATTCATACTAGTGACACAAAAAGGAGACCAGAAACCCAGATACATCAACAACATGCATCTCAAGAGGTTCTACCCTTGAGGTCTCTATGGTTAAGGCACCTATCTACATATCCAGAAAATACCAAAAAAATTAGAAAATACAAAATGTTACCTTGGTGAAACCCAGGCAATCAGGCACCTTGGCAACCAAAAAAAATGCAAAAAAAGTAAATAGAAACAAAATCATTCTCTCAGTGAAAACCTGGCAAATAGGTTCTATTGAGTAGGTACCTTGGTGAAAACCTAGCAAACAAGTGCCAAGTGTTCAAATCTAGCTTCACCATCAATGAACTCTAAGATCAAAAGCTTGAGCACACTTCAAATGCAAGACTGACTGCCCAAGCTATATCCAGAAGCACATTCCCCTCTGAGAACCAAACACTTACCCATGGTTAATACTGGTCCACCAGACTAGGGGGCGATTCTAAATGTCCTAAAAAAATCCAAAATTTTGGAAAACTCATCAAAAATCCTAAAAAGATCAAAATAGAGAGAAAAGAAATATTCATCAAAAAAATTTGAAAAATTACAAAATCCCAAACAATAAAGCCAACTTAGTTATCAAGAGAGCAAAGGATGATCATGCCTAGTCAATCAATGTCATAATCATGAGCTTTGTGAATCAGCATCAGGCTCATCTGACACAGCTTTATCAATCTATCAAATCAATCAACAAACAACTGGCGACGAAGCCAAGCTATCAATTGTCACAATCATGAGCTTTGTGAATCAAACATAGGGCTCATCTGACATAGCTTTATCAATCTATCAAATCAACCAGCAATCAACTGGTGACCAATCCAAGCTATCAATTGTCACAATCATGAGCTTTGCAAACTAGCATGGGGCCCATCTGACACAGCTTGATCAGCTGCCAATATGATCACAATCAATCAATCAAATCATATCAATCATCTTACACAGTGATGGATATGCTCAAATGAGACAGATCAGTCTTATATGAGTAATCTATTACTAAAACTAGACACACTCAAGTAATCAAGCCAATCAAGCCTATAAAAAGAGTTGAGCCAATCAAGAGAATCCAACTACATCAAGGAACCATCCAAAAATATTGACTAGGTCAGTCAAGTTAGTCAGATGTCAGTCTATATTTCGCGGTTATGTTCTTACGCTACTCCAGGATCCACCATGTGAGGAGAGTAGCTATGATAGTTCATGAATTATTTTCTTTGATTGTTGTCTATTGAATGTTCACTTTGATTTCAGGGCCATGATGATTTAGGATAAATATGGTAGGCACTATCACTTATCTGGCAGCCACAAAGTTTCACAATATGAGCTTAACCTGGGAAAGAATTGGACATTCCTTATTTTTTATTTTTCTTGTTTGGTTTATAGAATCAATATCTTGCAGCACTATTCAGATGGACTCTGACTGTTTTGGAGTTTTATCTTGGTTTCTATGGTCTTTCCCTTTATATTGCAAATACGAGCTCACGATGCTATCCAGATGGACTCTAGAGGCGTAGGAGTTCTATCTTGTTTTATCTAACTTTCCCTTTTTAAAATCAAGAGCTTGCGGTGTTATCCAGATGGACTCTAGGTGCATAGGAGTTCTATCTTGGTTTCTTTGCTTTAGTTAATTTAGAGGACAAAGTGGTATCCAGATGGTCAATATCTAGGTGCTTTTGGCTCTCTTTCTTTTCAAATAGGGAACATAGTTGAACTCAGATGGCCAATATTTGGGGTGCACTAGGTTCTCTTTCTATTCAATCTCTCTACTCCTTCCGCTATCAAGAGGTTGTGGCGGTATCTAGGTGGTATGTGATTTGGATCATTAGACGCTCTTTGGAATTTCAAAAAATATAAAAAAGATGCAATGATGATAAATATTGGAAATAGGGGTAGCGACTTGGGACACTCATCCTTTCTATCAAATCATATCTATCAAAAAAATAAAAAATTTCCTTTCTATCATTCCATATCTATCAATCAATCCTAGAGATCACATTCCAAACTAACTTCCTTCTAACTAACACATGCATTACTCAAAAAATTTTAGGCATGGTAGATTGCATTCATTTATTGCATAAGAAAAATCCAAACATGTGCATAGTAGATCATATAATCAATGCATCCATCATCAATAACATCATAACTAACATAGGAATGCATTCATCACCATCATATAGTGATTCACTTTTTCAACAAATTAATGCTCATCTGACGCATTTTATATGCGTAATTTGTTGAGGGGGCATATAGTCCACTTTCTATCACTGGGGCAATCTGGGGTAGGATCAAATCTGAAAATTCTTTGACACACTGCGACAAGTCACATCACATCAAAGAGGGGAAAATGTAGACACTCAAAAATGGATAGGCTTGCGACTTTACATTAAAAACACTAATTTTCATCTATTAATTAATGGTTTTTAATCATTAATTAATCATCTATTTTCCTCTAAATTCATTCCCCAAATCATCTAATCAAATT
>MU228114.1:266813-285493 GCA_018584345.1 Thuja plicata
AATATTCATTTATCTTCAAAAAGATAACTCCAATCAGATCACATGGGTTACTCCACCCATCTCTCCAGTCCACATGGGTAACTTCACCCACCTCTTCAGTTCAAAAAGGTAACTCACAATTAGCTCTACAGTAAAACAAACTCTATCTCCTCTTTACCAAATGAAGAGGTGGAGTTTACTGATGGCTTCTCCAGTTCCTTTTAATCTCAGCCATTCATCTCCCTATCTCTAGGATTGATCTCATCTGTTCATTTCATCCTCAATTCCTATATAATAAGCCCTTCATAACCATTTGAAGGATTCATTATTTCAAGCTCTCATGTGCCATTACTATGTCAGTTTGGTTCTACCATTCAAGCCATCTTGCGATCACACACTTGTTTCAATTAGCAAATTCTTGACACTTCTCAAGTCACAGATGTTGCCCACACCAATACTTAGCATCAAGAACAATGTTTCGGAAGGAGTAGAGAGAGACAATAGAAGCTTGAAGCACCTTGGGGTTTTCATTTATTTGTTTTTCTTTCTTGTGCTTGTACATTTTATTGGCTATGTTTCAAGTTATTCATTTTAGTAGTTATTGTGTACTTGATTTATATCATTTGTGAAAACTTTGCTACTAACTCTTGCCTTTGGAAAGTTTGGGAATCATGGCTCATGAAAGGAGGTGACAGCTACCAACCAAAATCTTGGTTGGTGCATTGATTTTATGCAATCTCACCTAAATGTGTCTCATTTTCTATAAATTGAGGACATTTCTCTCATTCAAGGTTAGACCACTATCTTCTAGTATTCTCATTTGCAAATTTATGCTTTCAAGAGTCTTTGTGCAATCCTTTTATTTCCAAAGAGTAAACATTAATCTGATTATGGAGAAGAAAGAAGGACATGAGAGCTTCATTTAAAGGGGGTTCTTAGAGTTTTATGCTTTATGTTTATGAATCCTTGTTTTAAATGGATTTCATGATAGATTAGATAGGTTAGCATGTTATTTAGGGTTTTTGGTCCCCTAGATGTGCTAAATAGGCCTTTTTCTAGTCTTACATTTGGTGAACCCGACGTGAAACAACCTTATTGATTAACTTTCTTATGGTTTTGTGTCCTTTTTAGGTGTTGGAAGAGAGCTGCACAGGTGGTCATAGAAGCTGTGCAGGTGGTCACTGTACCTATGTAGGTGGTCACTATTGCTATGTAGGTGGTACCCAGACCTTCACAAGTGGCTTCTTAACTATGCAATTAGTCACATGGGATGCTCTTTTAGGGTTTAGGGTTATTTCTCAAGGGTTTAGGAAGCCATTCTGCATTTAGGGCTTCCTCCTCTGGTTTTTTCTATTTTCATGTTAAAATGAACCCTAATCTATCCCAATGAACCCTAAGTGTGGTAAATGGGCCCTAATGTGGAAAATGAACTTCACATTTTCATTTTCAAAGCTTAAAATGAACATGAACATTTATATTTGGGTTCCTAAAATGAATCTCATCTAGTCTAGGGTTGCATGCTATCAAACTTATTCAAACTTTAAACAACTTTCAAACTAGCCTAACTAGGGGTGGAAAGGAAGTGTTTCATGCAAATTCAAGTTGTTCAAGTTGTCAATGGACTTAAAATGAACATGCAAACCTGATTTTGGGACTTAAATTGAAATCTAGCCTAGTTTAGGATCAAGTGCAGTTTTGAGTCTTCAAGATGTTCCTAAACTATTTCTATGCACATGCAAGCTAGTTAAGGTTTCAATCTCATTTAAAATATTTACAAATCAACTTAAATATCATGGTTAATGAACCCTAGCTATTTTTTTTATGTTATTGCATGCTCATATGTTGAAAAGCTCTATTTTTTTTGCAAATTTTGAGCCATTTTTAGACTTCTGATCAGTTGTTATGTAGGTGGTCACTATTCCTGTGCAGGTGGTCAGAAGTTGTGCAGGTGGGAGCCTGAACCTGTGTAAGTGGTTTCTTTGAATCTACACAGGTGGTCACTGTTCCTATGTAGGTGGTAAGAATGATGTTTTTCAATGCTTTTTTGGGGTTCCTCTATTCCTATACCTATTTCTACACATATATTACTTGATTTTGGTGTTACTGATGAGTTTGTGCAGTGTTATGGAAATCATGGGATGAAGACTAAATCCTAAAACTACTAATGGTTTCAAATGCAAGACATTTTTTAGAAGACATTATGTTTTCCCAAACTCTTGTGTTTGCTTTTTTTAGTTAGAAAACACTTCACTTTGGTGCTTTAAATGAACCTTTTTCTCTCATGTGTCTAATGTGTTTTCTAGATTGTAAAAACCCTAAGAATGAAATGAGTGTATCCTCTCCCCTCACCTTCATGGATCTTGGGTACAAGAGAATCTCACATCATTCTTTTAGAGTGGCTACCTCCCAAGTTCTTTAGTAGAGCCAGTGAGAGTGGATGCCCAACCGGTGATAGGCTAAAGCCAAGCCCATCCAACAAGGATACAAATGTCATTGTGATTAATCTCTCAATGGATGGGTGTTGAATGCATTATACCAGGAATAAGATCTCCCTTAGTACCCTTGTGGTGCGTTAAAACCTATGGAACGTAACTTTCATAGGCTGGGAGGCCTCCATAACGGAGCTAATATGTCGCGTGTATAATCATCCAAACGGATGCCCTTATTAAATGCCATATTTTAGTAGCCAAAAACCTTTTATCTATTGGCATAGAAGGTCAAAGACCAACTAAGATGCCCCACACTTTTGTGGCTATTAGTCGAGACAACAATCCCTTGGGAAGTGATGTCCCTTGGGAGTTGAAGCTTGGAGTGCCTAAGAAGTGAGTGCACATGTAAGGAGGAGCCCGTGCCTCCAAGCTTCTAGGTTGTCTGCTATTAGTAAGTGTATCTAAACTTCAGTTCAAGTGGGGATTCAATGTATATTGTCCTTGCTATCCTTAGGAAGTGGTGTGTTTGTTCATTTTACAATAGCCATTATGAATGATGTGTCTTGTGTGGGTGTTCCAATCATAATAAAATGAAGACATCTTAAAAAACACTCTCCTTAAATAACACTTTTTCCAAATTAATCTTTCAAAATAATGAAATGGGTCACAACAATACCTTGTCTTTGAGTGAACATATGTAACCTTGAATCTTTCACTTGGAACCTTTTGGCATGCTTGATAACCTTCATATTGCATAGTCATGACCTAAATCTCCTTGCATTTTCATATAAAAATCCCTTGCATTATAGACCTCATTGTCAATCCTCATTATAGTTCCTATTCATAGCCTTTTTGCATACATAGCACATTCCTAGATCCTCCTTAAAAACTTTGCAAATACTCCTAGGAAGTATCCAAATCATGGAACCTCTCTTTAAGATGTTGAAAATAGGATCTTGACTTGATCCCCCTTTTTCCAAATTTCAAACCCCTTTATCAATTTGGTCTCATTCCATCTTGTCATGATGGATTGGACCTAAGCCTTTTTTGTATCAAACTTGTCCTTTATTCCAGAATCCTACCTTTCAAGTCAAGATCCTTATTCAACTTCATAAGGTTATGCTCCTAGATTTGTTTCCTTTCAAAAGATTAATTGTTAAACTCTAAAAATCCAAAAAACATAGCTGCATGAACCTTAGCTTGCATTTACATAATCCTTAGATTTCATTTGCATAAGTTTCTTGCATTTTCCCAAAGTTGCATTTCAAACTTGCGTTCCCAAAATTTCAAAATTCCAAAAAAATCTTGCATTTGCATATAGAAATCATGCCAGATTTTACAAGGTCTCAAGCATCCAAGGGGAAACAAGATCCTCCTTTACTAATGTTTACACAACAACCAAAATCACAATTACCCTTTGATCCAAGACAAGGTGTTTCTTATCACGATCAAACCGACCTAGTCAACATGCAACAATTGGAAGGAGTGCATCAAACCTTTAATGACCCAAGACATGTTACCTTCCGTCAAGAGCCTAATTCAAGCAATGACCTATGCAACATGGGGTATCCTTCCAATGCTTCCTTAAAATTTGGAACTATTTAGTGGGGACCTCCCCCAAAAATTGACCCAATCTTTGTACCTATGCCACCTGGCCAAGGTAGTGTTCCTCCTACACCTAAGGAGGAATGCAAACAATTTTCTCAGATCAATCAAGTCTAACCTAATCATTTGCAATAGAAACCTATACCAAACACGGATTGTGGATCTTATCAACCTCCTCCACCACCACCAGATAATCAAGGTCAAGGCAATGCCTCAAGTCCCTCTTCAGATTCTGGTGACTCCCATGGGGAATTTACTTCCTTCAAGGATTTACCTACAGAGGAAATTGATGAGGTTGTTAAGAACAAGAAAATTCAGCAGATATTAACATACCTTATGACTCGTGATCTGCAACGGTATGTCAAAGCAATTTGGAAGACAAATCCTCAACTATTTTTGGAATTTCAAACTCCCCCATCATCTACTTTGGAAGAGAACCAAGCCCTAGTGGTGCGGGATAGAGAAAAGCGAGAAAAACCATTTAATGAGTCAGCTATGGAGCTAACACAAAAATGATAGTGAAATGATTTAACTATCAATATTCCTCCAAGGGAAAAATATATACCATTGGATAATCCTTTGTTTGAATAAGAATCACTCCCTCCTCTCGAGACAATGGATGTTACACAAATCCCTAAGAAAGGTCCTAAAAGAACATGGAGGATTGATTTAAAGAATTGCTTACCAAAAGAATCAAATGAGACATTCACATTTCATTGGGGCATGCCAAATGTACCCCATTTTGAAGAAACACAACCAAATGGTCCTCCTTTGATAGCACATACAACATTCCTAGGAAGTACTTCAAATGCAACAACGTCCCAAGGACCATTTAATGAACAACCATGGGTACCCACTTTTGATGTATCTAATGCAACTACTACAACTATACCAAATCCATTGCAAGATCAAAAGAAAAAGATCCTTGTGGATATTACACCGATTCCACCTAAGGTGACACAACCAACACAACAAGTGCAACAAGCCCAAGTGGCTCAACAAGTAGCACCTATGGATGTAGTGCAACCAGTGCAACCCCAATTTGCAGCCCAATTTAACATGATGTCTCAGGAAAAACCAACAAAATGTAAGACTGCAAATCTTGATGACATACTTGGACCACTTGGATTTCAACAAGCTAATAACATGCAACCACCAACAATGTTGATGGGTCAAGAATCTCATCCTGTTGTACAACATGTGCAAAGTTCAAAGGTGCAACAAGTGCACCCACAAAAATAACAACATACCCAACAATATGTATAGTAGCAAAAACATGCTCTCTAATAGCAATATGTACAACAACAACAGCGTGCTTTACAACAATAGTATATATAGCAACAACAACAGTCTGTACAGCAACAAAGAAAATAACAGCAACAACAATATGTTCAGCAACTATATGGTCATCAGTGATAACCACATGTCACACAACAACAAAATGTGTCACAACAGCAACAATATGGGGTGCAAATTCAACAACAACAATATGCACCCCAATATCAACAGCAAGTTTCCCAACCGTATTATATGACACAAAGTCAGCAATACAATCCTCCACTAATAAATCAACAACATGTGGAAGATTACCACCAACATGCCCAACAACATGTGGCATCAGTCCATGATATATCATCTGAATCATCAGACTCAGATTGGACCTCAGAATACAGTCGATGTTCAAGGGCTTCTAAACAGACACATCATTTTGATAAATGTAAAAAGGCAGTGAATCCTTCATAGAATGAAGAAATTCTTCAACAAATCCAATGCTTGGAGAAGAAAGTCAATGATATGCAATTCAAGGACACAAAGACACTCTATACAGAATGAGACTTGTATCCTAATCCATTTGATCTAAGCATTTACATGCCTCATTTCCCTAAGAAGTTTGATGTACCCAGGTTTGAGAAATACAAAGGGAAAGGCAATCCAATTGATCACATTTAGGAATTTTATACATCTTGCATTGAGGTTAATCATGATGACACATACCTTATGAGACTCTTCCCTCAAAGCCTTGGGGGTCAATCAATGGAGTGGTACTCTAAACTACCTGGTAATATCAGATCTTGGAAAGAACTAGCTAACAAATTCATCTCTCATTTTGCATTCAACATATCAAGTGAGGTTATGTTGACTGACCTATGTATGACCAAACAAAAGGTTGGAGAATCCTTCATGACCTTCCTATTGCGATGGAGGAATTTGGTGAGTCAATGTCCTTTTGATGTGCCAGAAGAATAACAAATTTTATTATTTATCCAAAATTTGGTACCTGAGATGATGTATGAGCTCAAGATTAAACAACCAAGTACAATTCAAAAGCTCATGAAAAATGGAATCAGCATTGAAGATGCTCTTATTGAAAAAGGAGTATTAAAGATCAACAACGACAATCATACCGTGATCACTTCTAGTGACAAGCCAAAATTTTGGTCTCAGAATAAAAATGTCACAAATGATGGTGTTGTTGATGCATGAATAGTTAATGCAACATAGTAGAAAGTAAGTCTCAAAGACCCACTGCTACCAATATGCAGACAACTACTCAAGCACCACCTCCAGTGCCAGCTCCAGCACAACCTCAAGCACAAACCAATGATAACTCACAACAAAATCATCATCGTCGACCGCCAAGGAATAGAGATGGACCACAATGATAGTTCATTCCATTAGGTGAGCCACTCCATTTGGTCCTACAACAATTATTGCAAAATAGTTACATTCAATTACCCAATATTTGTTATCCTCCAGCAGTAAAACCCCCTTGGTGGAATGACAACAAATATTGTGCTTACCATCGAACAAAGGGACACAAAACCAATTCCTCCTTCCAATTAAAACACAAGGTCCAAGATCTTATTGATGAAGGTGTGATTAAAGTTAAACCCATGATGGGATCTTCCAACACTGACCATAATATCTTCACAAACCCCTTGGTTGATCATGACAAGGGAAATTCCTCTATGTTGAATTCAAATTCCAAGAACAATGTCAATTATACCTGGACCGGCCATGACTATACCATCAAATATTTCTCTAAGGCTGACTCACGTGTGTCCACTCTGACCTTCCAGGATAAAGATAGTAACCCTCAATGCACAGTCGCTACCTATCATACCAACATTATTGTGCCTGGCACACCATTCAAACCCAAGTTATCTTTAGATTACAACCTTGTTGACTAGTTGGGTAAAACCCCTGCCTTAATACCAATCCTTGATTTGTTGCGCACATCCCCTAAGCATAAGGAAGTCCTTGACAAATATTTGAAAGAGTCCACTGTTCCAACCAACATTGACACTAACCATTTTTAGGCCATGATGGGGCACTTCTCTGCATCCCAGCATGTCATATTTTCCAAACATGATGTTCCACATGACTGGCTTGGTCACAATGACCCTCTCCATCTAGAATTTTTTGTCCATAATGCCAAAGTCTGACGAGTCATGATAAATGGTGGAGAAGGGCTTAACATCTACACTTTGAAGGTCATTCTTGATCTTGGTTACAATGAGAGTGACATTGATCCTTCCAGGAGAATCACAATAAAGGCCTATGACAACGTTGAACATCCCTCTAAGGGAGTCATCATCCTTCCCATCAGAACTAGCCCGGCTATTGAAAACACATTATTGCAAGTCCTGGATCTTGACTTGCCCTATAGTATGATCTTAGGATGCCCATGGATCCATGCCATGAAGGCAGTTCCCTCAACTTACCATCAATGTCTAAAATTCTTTCACGAAGGAGTGGAAATCATTGTCCCAGGTGATCCTAACCCTTTCCAATTTTGTGCCAATCTAAGAGAAGGGCCCACACAATACGTGCCTACCAACACCGAAATCACATCCTCAAAATCTTCCAAATATGATGCAGCCACCCTTGAAAAAATGATCAAAGGAAAGCTAAATATTGAAGATAAAGGGTGTGGAGAGTATACCATGGCACAATATTTTCATATTGGGAAGCTTCCTCTCTCCCTGAAATCTTATGGAAAACCAAAGTTATTGCAAGCACAACCACCCAAGACTACCATGAAGGTTATGCCCTCATCTATATTCACTCTATGGGGAGGTTTGCACGAAGAGCATGTTTATGAAAATGCATCTAGCTAGATTTTCCAAGATCAATAGAAACAAGAACAGGAGCCCACTAAGATTCCTATTGAAATATATGGACCCGGGTTCACACTCATGCATAAAAAAGGATATGATGGCCATAATGGCCTTGGATTACACAAACAAGGAATTGTTGAACCCAATGCTGCAAAAGGCCATCCCCTTCATCTGGGCATTGGATTCAAACCATTACAAATTGGCTCTTCAAATGCCAACATGGCATCATGTGAAAACATAGAGGTTTCAAATGATGAAAAGGCATCTGAGGATCCCCCTTCTGAGTACACTACCAATTCAAATGAATGGGAATGGAACACCTATACTTCCAGTCCTTATGAGCTTGACAGTTTCTTCCCTGACCCTGTAGACCTTCCTATGGTAGACAAACATGTTAACACAATTCCCCCTCCTCCCACAACCAATCTTGATCCCTGGTCTAGAATTTTTTGGGATCCCAGTCCTGAACCTTCAGTGCATGAAATATCTGACTCTAAAGACCCTGATGTCTACATCTTTTCCATTATCTCAGGCCCTAAAAACATCTATGTCACTAACGATGACATCCCCTAGTCTACCCTGAGCTTATTGATTGGGATGAGCAAGGACCACCGAGCTTGGATTGCTTCAAGAATGACAAAGCGATAGTAGAATTCTTTGAGCTCCGAGAGGGAATACCATCTGGTGACCACAAAAGAGGATTCTCCATTAACCTTGTTGCTACTACATATCTTAGGGAGTCACCTCTATCTTCCAGTCGCAAAATTGAAAATGATAAAATCAAAAAATCAAAAAATAAAAAGAATAGGTCCTCTGGTCAAAATCAAAAGGCACTAGTTGACCATGAAAAAGTAAAAACAAAGGATGTATCTGAGGGTGAAAACCTCTCTAAGGCACCCAAAGATGGAAGACTAGACATAACCCCTCTAAAGTAGAAGTCTGAATTACTCATTGAAATGACTGAGGAGATTAACTTGGGAACACCAAACAACCCCAAGATCATACATTTTGTAGAATCACTCTCGTCAGAAGAGAAAGATGAGTTTATCAGATTCTTCCTTGAGCACTAGATCAATTTTGCCTAGTCATATGCTGACATGCCTGGCCTAGATCTTGAGTTAGTTCTTCAACACCTCCCTCTAAAACCAGGTGTGAATCCAATAAAGAAGAAACTAAGAAAAATGCATCCCCAAATAGCTCTATTGGTCAAAGTAAAATTGAAGAAGTTATTGGATGCAGAATTTATTAGACCTATTAATTATGCAGACTGGATCTCCAATCTAGTTCTTGTTAGCAAGCACACTGTGGGAATATGGATATGTACTGATTTTCATGATTTAAATATGGCATTCCCTAAAGATGATTTTCCTATGCCCAACATTGACATGACTATAGGCTATGAGATGTTGTCACTGATGGATGGCTTCTCTGGTTACAACCAAATTTGGATTACTCCTGAGGACCAAGCTAAGATAGCTTTCACTTGTCCTTGGGGAGATTATTGCTAGAATGTCATGCCCTTTGGCCTGAAGAACACCAAAGAAAATTATCAATGGGAAATGACCACAATCTTCCATGACTTTATGCACATCTTAATGGAAGACTATGTTAATTACCTCCTCTACCAATCTGCAACTAGGAAAGATCATTTGAGTATTCTAGCCAAAATCTTTGACAGAATGGAAGGGTATAAGCTTCCCTTGAACCCCAAAAAGTGTGTTTTTGGAGTTGTTTCTAGAAAAATCCTAGGCTATATCATCTCTCAATGAGGTATCGAGGTGGATCCTGCAAAGGTGCAATCCATTTTAGAGATTCCTCTACCAAACAGACTAAGGAAGATGAGAAGTCTACAAGGAAAATTATAGTCTATCTGCCAATTTATTACACAACTAGCAGATAAATTCCAGTCATTTAAAAATCTACTACATAAGGGTGTGACTTTCCATTGGAATGAAAAATCTGAGCACTTGTTCCAAGAACTGAAAGATTACCTATTGCATCCACCAATCTTGATGCCTCCCATCCCACAGAAGCCATTTCTCTTGTACATTTATGCCACAGAAACTACATTGGGTGCTCTTCTTGCACAGCATGATGAACAAGGATGAGAAAGAGCTATTTATGACATCAAAAAAAATTTGATTGGATATAAACTCAACTACTAAATCATTGAATGAGCCTATCTTGTTGTGGTTTTTTCCACACAAAAGTTAAGACATTACATGCTACACCAAAAAACCATGCTCGTGTCACAGATTGATCCACTAATGTATCTCTTAGGCAAAGAATCTCTCACGGGTTGCCTAGCCAAATGGGTCATGCTACTAAGTGAGTTTGACATAGAATATGTGGACAAAAAAGAAATAAAAGGCCAGGTGATAGTGGATTAGCTCGCAGAGGCACCGATTCCTGATGATCACCCGTTACTTTCAGAATTCCCAGATGAGTCCATTTTTTCCTTCATTGAATCTAATGAGTGGAAACTCTACTTTGATGGCTCACATACTAGGCATGGATCAGGGGCAGGCATCATGTTTGTCACCCCACAAGGAAATGTCATTCCAAAATCTTACAGAATTGCATTTTCATGTACCAACAATATCGCTGAGTATGAAGCACTAGTCACTGGACTTAAACTTTCTATTCAATGGAAAATCCAGCACCTCAAGGTGTATGGTGATTCTCAATTGGTCATCCGACAGGTCACTGATGACTATGAAACTAAGGATGAAAAGCTTAGTACCCTACAAATAGTTGGCCAACTTTCTCAAGGAGCAATTTGTCATAATCAATTTTGGCCAGTTTCCATGAGTACATAACAAGCAAGCAGATGCTATGGCCATCATTGCATCTATGATCGACATGCCAAATAATGAAGAGACATGTGAATTTCTCTTTGATTAGCTATTGCTTCCAGCATTCAAAATTCCACAATCTGAACTCGTGTGTGAGATTGTTGGTCCTAAATCCCCCTAGTATCAAGATGTCTACAATTACCTACATGCCTAGATATTACCCCCTGCCTTATCCCAGAAAAATCACCAAGCTCTTATCTGTCAAGCCTCCTGTTATGTCATTGTTGGTGATACCCTTTATAGGAGAGCCTATGACCAAACCCTCCTTAGATGCCTCAATTCATGAGAGGCTGACACTACCTTACATGAGGTCCACGATGGTATTTGTGGTCGACATTTCAATGGTTTGAGTCTCGCCAAGAAGTTGGTTCAAGTAGGATACTCCTGACCTACCATGGAGCAAGATGCTCATAAATTTGCTAATAAATGTTACAAGTACCAGATTCACAGTAATTTGATTCATGCTCCGGCATAGGATCTACAGCTAGTGGTCTCTCCATGGCCCTTTTCACAATGGGCATTTGACCTTGTAGGGAAGATCACACCCCTATCTTATGATGGTGACAAGTAAATCATCATAGCCACTAAGTACTTTACCAAATGGGTGGAAGCTACCCCATGACATACATTACTAGAAAACAAGTTTCCAGATTCATCCTGAACTATATCATTTGGCATTACGGAGTTCCTCTAGCCATCATTATCGACCATGGTAGCCCATTCCAGAACAAGGATGTTACCTAGCTTTGTGAGAAATTAAAAATCGGTCATGGATTTTCTAGCATCTACTACCTGCAAGGCAACAACCAAGTAGAGGCATCTAACAAAACCATCATTAAGATCCTTCAAAAGACTTTTAATGATGTTGGTTGCAATTGGCACTTACAACTCAACCCAGCTCTTTGGGCCTACAGGACCAACATCCACACCCCCACTAGTGCTACTCTGTACTCTCTTGTCTATGGCGCTAAGGCCATATTACCCCTTGAGGTTGAAATTCCTTCATTGAGAGTATCCTTACAAGGCATTATTGATGATGAGTAGTATAGAGTTTCGAGATTACATGAGCTTGAGATGCTTGATGAGTGGCAATGAACCGCCTTGGTACACTTGCAAGCCTACCAGAACTGTCTCAAACAAAGTTACAACAAGAAGGTCTGAGCTTTCCA
Source organism: Thuja plicata (assembly GCA_018584345.1). Classification (NCBI taxonomy): domain Eukaryota; kingdom Viridiplantae; phylum Streptophyta; class Pinopsida; order Cupressales; family Cupressaceae; genus Thuja; species Thuja plicata. The sequence continues at coordinate 278,972 of MU228114.1, forward strand.
TTTTGAGATTAGAGACTTAGTTCTGAAGATGAATTACAAGACCTAGCCACATAAAGAGAAGGCCAAAAAATTTGAACCAAATTGGGACGGCCCATACATAGTCACAACATCATATGGGTTTGGATTGTATCATCTTGCAACATCATAGGGTGAACCATTGCCAAAGGCATTGAATAACATGCACCTCTATAATTATTATGCATATTTTCTGAAAAAGTACAAAGATATTTGCAAAAAGTTCTTGAAAAAAGTACAAAAAATTTGAAAAAAATTCAGAGAAAATATCAAAAAAATAAAAAAAGAGAAAAAAGCAAAAAAATAAAAAATGGTTGTCCTGATGAAAACCTGGCAAATAGGCATCTTGGCATGCAAAAATAGAAATCAAGAGAAAAATCTCATCCAACAGTGAAAACCTAGCAAACAGGCACTTTGGGTAAATACCATGGTGAAAACTTGGCAAACAGGTGCCACGCGTAGCAAGTCATTGCTCCATTTTCTATCATGGTTCCACCTAATACCTTGATTTCCTTTCCTGATCACATCTTTTAGTTTTTATCGACCCTAGTGCCCCTTTATGGCCTGTAACTAGTTGATCTTCTTTGTCTTCCCCTTGGTCTACCCAGTCTATCTGTCCTTTTGGCCTCTGTATATAGCCTCTTTGTTGTTTGGGGGCAGATTCCTGGCACTGAGCATCTTTGAATTTGAATTCAAACTAGGGGCAAGACCTTGAACCTGGTTTACCCATGAGATTCCTTAACTATCTGATTCTGGAGATAAAACATTGTAAATATGTTAATGACCTGAAAAAATCCTAAAAATCCAAATATGCAAAAATTCCAAAAAAATCAAATAATGTCCTGAGAAAACTTCTAAAAAAATACATAATGTCCTAAAAAAATTGCTAAAAATTCAAATATGATCCTGAAAAAAGACCAAAAAAATTCAAATATTTTCAAAAAATCCTAAAAATTGCAAAAATTTCTTCAAAAATCTGCAATAAATTTGTACATACTTGTCTTCTTTTCTTTTTTGCAAATTGAACATCATGTCTGCCAACTTCAGTGGCAGAATCATCAATCTGTGCTTAGCAAAATCATATGTGATCTGAATCATTGTGACCCAGCATTCAATCTGATTGGACCATTCAAATCTTTTGATCTTTGCTATCTATCAATCTGTCCAAGACTATCAATTAGTTCTCAAATCAATAAATCTACAATCTAAGCTATCAATGAACATTTAATGCAAGTAACAAAAGATCAGAATGGTTGTTGGCTCACATTGTTTTCATGAGTATTTTTTATTTTCTTTTTTGATCATGTTCCTATGCTACTCGATGATATTATCTGAACTTATAAGAGTAGCTGGGATGGTTCATGACCATTTCATTTTTGCTTTATCTTTTTTCTGCCTGTTTGATGATCTCATGAAATTCTGGGGCATGTATGCTACATGCTTTTAGGATAGAGAAAATCATCCTCTATCTACATCATGTTTGTTCATGCAAAAAGGATGATATTTTTCCTCTGGATTTTGTGTCATGATGCGTCACGTCCACTTTTGCAATATCAAAATAAGCTCTTAAAATTTAATTGCACTTTTGAAAGCCAACATCTTTCTACTAATATTTCTTCATCTAATTCTACTTTCTGCTAACAATTCTTCAGTCAGTCCTTGCAGTCACCTTGGTCTAGTACTCTGGTACATCAAAAACAAGTGCATCCTACATTCATGCAGTCATAAACTTGAAAAACAACAAAAACATGTGCATTTTTGCATTCAGTCATTTCTACATGGCAAAAATTTCAAACATACATTTGCATTTTGCATTCATACAAATGGCAAAAAGACAAAAAAAAATTATTGCATTCATAACAAATATTATTGCATAACAAAGGCAATACATAAGCATCATCATATAAATAGGAAAGAAAATCATACACATAAACATCCATCCTGTGCATCATAAAATAGCTACATATCATATAGTGATATCTCAAAAAAAGTATCAGAGTACAAAAATCAAGGTGTCTATATACACTGAGGCCCGCAGGCTCATAACATATCACATGTCTATCAAAATTGTCCCTCTACTAGAGAGACTCCCTGTCAACCCCTGCTCTCTCAGTCCTCTTGATACCTTTCATGTTAGGAAGAGGAGGCTTCCCCTATGTGATGCCATGTCTTCCCCAATCTAGGTGATCCCCTTGGTCCCAGTACTCCCCCACTGTTCTATTTCCTACGGGAATGTGACATGTTAGATGATGCTTTATAACTCAGTGCCCACTAATCCCGTGGCACATATTTCTCATACATCACTCGCTAGTACCTCTTCTCCTCTCTAGCATCCCTTAGCATCCCTACAATATCACACACAACTGCATCACTGATGGAACTGATAAACTAGCGTGCCTCCTCCTGCGCACTCTGTGCTCTAGCAATAGCTGCATCCCTCTCTGCTGTCAACCTGTCCTTCTATGTTGTGAGTGCAGATTTCTCCACCATCCATGATGCATGATCTCTATCCCACTTAGCTCTATCCATATCCCTCTCTAGATTCAATCTATCTATGTGGCTCGTAAGCTCTACAATGCACTGTCATTGCTCCTCCAACCTGCCATCAAGACCCTATGGTGACTCATTCTTGTCCTCATCCATCTGCATTGGCATATCACCGAGATCCCTGTCATCATCATCATCATCCTCCTCATCTAAATCCTCATCCTCATCATTATCATCCTCCTCATCTAAACCTGTAATCACCTAAAAATGGTCACCTAAACCCTAGACCCCCAATCTCAACAATTAATCAAGAAACCCTAATCTTGATTAATTCTAAGTCCTAAATTAAATAGGCAATTCAACACATTCAAATTGATCTGACCTAAACCCTAGGTCCTAATCAATCATTGTACTTGATTAATTAATTAATTCCTAAAATCATAATACATTGACAAATAAACCTTATGTTAATTATTTAATTAATATTCTAACATATTAATTAAATAAAAATACAAAATTGTCAATTAAATCAAAAAGGAATTAAATTAATTATAAAAACATAAATGTGCATTCAAAATCAATTAATTTATTAAAAATGCATATGACATCACCAAATTTAGTTGACTAATTATCAAAATGGAAACAATCTAGTTCCACTCAGTTAACTGATTCTCATTTGTTTTTCATTTTGGAAACATTTCAGTTAATTATAAATTGATTTTGGAAATTTCCAAAATAACTGATCAGTCAGTTTAGTCAACTGACTCTCTCAACCAATCGAATCACTTGCACATGGATTGTGCTTCTTCAATTGAATCTGAGCCACTCTTTTTGTTTGATCTTGACCGTTGATTCGAGAGAGATTTCTATAAAAGAGAAACTATTTTCCCTCACAAAGGATCCTATTCTTTTATCTAAAGTTATTATACTGCATTTTCATCATATCTTTTAGCATTTTAGCATTCATTTATTTAATATTTTTTGTTTATTACTTTCAAGAAAATCAATCTAATTTAGAGCACACTTTATTTTGGGTTTAAAACTGAATATCTCATACTTTCAATTTGGTGCTCTAAAATTGAATGCTAACTAGCTTGGATTAATAGCAATCTATATTTGCATTTGCATATAGATCAATCAGTAGTTTACTTTCATCATGTAGCTTTTAAATCCTTTATTTAGGTTAGTGTGTAGTCACTAATCTTGCAATGATCTGAGAGCAATCTCATACTCCTTCCTTCTAGAAGGCAATAGGTTGATTCATTCACACATGCAGGATGAATTAATCTATATTCATTTATGTATGTGATTGAAGAGAAATGACCATGTTGAAGTGTATGGATAAATTAGGGGCCCACATTTAGCTAGCATAGAACCCTCATCCTCATCCTCATCATCATCATCATCAACTGACTCCTCCTCCTCATCCCCCTCATCCTCATCCTCCTCCTTGGTGTTCTCATCTCTGGGCACCCTCACTCTCGGTATTGCTACATCAGGATCTGTTAGAGGAATCGGCCTATGCACAAAAAACCATCTATCATACTCATCATTGGTCCCTATGTATGCCACATCTGCATCTTCTCCCCATGGCCTAGGCTGCAACTGTGTGAACTCTGCATAGGCCAACTAAGGCCTGAGCACTGCACCCCATATCCTAGCCTTGGCCCTTGACCTAGAAAACAACATTGTACCTGTCGACACACCCTGTACCTCTCCAAATTGTTTCCTGAATCACTCTGGGAGTTGCATCTTAATCACTATATGACCCATCACAAACCTCCCAATGAGGTACCTCTCTTGTCTATAGTAAGGAAGGTAATCTGCATCATCCCATCTGGGGCAATCTCTATAGGGACACCAAGTGAAATCTCTCAGCACATCTATCTTGTGTCGAAAGTGCAATGTGTATCCTAATGGGCCCTGTGAAGTGCCCCTCGGTAGCAATATACATATGGAAAATATGGTAGAACCACTCTCTGAGCTATAGGCTAGAATACCGCTATGTGATCATAGGTCCACACCTGTAGCAATGTGATCCCATTATTGATAGATAATCCTCCACAATACGCCAACTGATGGAGCTTGTAATATGTCATGGCCAACATGCATGGCCCCCATGTGCACATTGTGCCCTGCATAATCATCTACTTGAGTACACTCCCCCAGCTAATAGGGAATCCATGCCCTCATCTATCTGGTACCAAGAGACATGCAATGACTCCATAGATAACTACAATTAGACTGTTGTGCTACCTAGCCAAGGTCTCCCATTGTATCTCATAATCCCAGATGTCCAGATCATCATCATCACTCTCAAATAGTCAGTGTAATTCTTCCCTCCTTGTAGTGGGGTTTTATTCGGCCAACTCGCCATGAATTAGAATCCTGAGGATGCACCATACATCCTCCAGTGTCACTGTCGCCTCCCCTGTCGGCAAGTGGAAGGAACTGGTCTCTGAGTGCCATCACTCGGCTAGCACTGTGATCAAACCTAGATTTTCCCTAATCTTGGGCATGTATGTAATGTAGTAAAATCCTAGTGAGCCTAGGATCTCTCTCTTATGGCTCCTCAACCTATGGCGTATGTCCAGACATGTCAGTCGGCTCTCCTAAGTTTGTGGAACTAGCAGCTCCTCCTGCAATCACCATGCAAATTCGGTCAACTTTCTATACTTTTTGTTTCTTGTTGACTGACCTAGGACCTATTTTGACCTATTTTGACCTAATTTTGACCTTATCCTAGGTTTTTGACTAGTTTAGGGAAGTTTAGGGAGGTTTTGGAACCCCTAGACCCTGTTTTGAGGCTTTTTTGACCAACTGCGCAGCTTCTCTTACCACATGCACAGAAAGGTCTCCCACCTATGCTACCAGTGCAGGTGGTCATCCCACCTAATGACCACCTGTGCTGTCTATGTAGGTAGGCATGTTTCCTACATAGGTAGGCATGTGACCTACGCAGGTGGCACGTGTGGACACCTTGCGGGCCCTGTTTGACCCCATTTGACCCCTAAACTAACCTAGAAAAGTGTGCAAACTTGCAAAACACTAAGAGGAGCAGATGTACTCACCTCGGTTCCCACATTGGCTAGCCATCGGAAGCTATGAACCCATTCCCCATGCTAAATCTTTGCTAGCACTCGATCCATCTTCCTTTCTCTAGAGCTCAATTCTTCCAAATGAGAGGGTGAAAATGAGCTCCCAAACCCTTTCCAAGCCCTTTTATAGCCTCTCGGTTGCCTAGATGGACATGCAACCCTTGCATTTTGCATTGGCTACAATGCTTTTGACACTTTGAACCTCATATCTTTTGTGTTTGACCTCTGATTTTTTATCTAATCATTGTTGTGGATTCGTCTCGACATTGTTGACAAATTGACCTATCACTTGCATTTTTTGGATAATTTCTTGAGGGGGAACCTATGTATCCCATTATTAGTTGGGCATGTTTTAATATTTTTTCTCTTTAGGATTCTTTGACACAACACTCATAATCACATTGTATCAAAGAGGGGCAAAATGTAGATGTTACACACTGAATTTGCGCCTTTGATCTCAAGCTCTCTTGGTCTTGATAATCCAGTATAAAAAGGGAATCATCTCCAGGTTGTGGGACCTATGCTAACTGAGATGATACCTCTAGGTTCTAGGCTGGTTTCTCTTGGATAATCACCTTAATTTTCTTCTTAAACAGGAAAGTAAAACTCTTGAGGGAAAGGGATAGAAGAATTGCTTTGAAAGGGGAATGACTGAAAGCAAACTACCTACTAGGTGATGCACCGAAAATAGCATGAAAACATAACACACACAGGATAAACTCCTGGGTCAACTAACTCTGAATTGTAAGTAAAACACAAGTCCCTTGTACAGGCATGCATAAATATTTCATAACTAGGTCATGAGTAAACCAGTTAAAAGGAAAGACTTCTTCATAGTTAACAGCTTTAAACAATAAAACACTAGTTACAACCTGCAAGCAGACATACTCTTCTGCAAGTAGATGCTGTGAAAGGACTGATT
>MU228114.1:294348-318005 GCA_018584345.1 Thuja plicata
AGGAACTCAGAAAATTTACAAGGACAGCAAGAACAAAAGGAAGAAGAACCGACCCTTGCCATTGCAACTTTTCTGCTATATATAGGGCTATGACCATCTTGGAATCCCTTAGGATGCAACAAGCTTCAAATGGTCCTGGAAAACCCTAACCCTAAAATTATAGGAGAGAGGAAAAGAGAGAGAAGAGGCGGTGAAGAATGACCGAGTCAAACAGATATTCATGGATATTTTCCTGCTCCTCCTTGATCTGACAACTGTAACTAGATTTTTTAGATGGCGGCTAGTAGCATTTATGTTTACTCTGAAAGCTGTGCACACCTGTTCACCTATATTTCTCTGTAATAACTGCCCCTTTTGTCTGTGAATAGTGCATAGCCAAGTGTTCTCCTTGTCATCGCCCGAGACTTCTTCTCCTTCTTCTTGGCACCTCTGGAAACTTAGCCATAATTCTGCTCTGCTCTGCAACATGATGAATCTCCTCCTTCTAACCGACATTGAAACAAATCTATTCAAAAGTCAGGAACTACACTGTGCATGATTTCCTGTGATTAGAAACCCTCTGATACTTTGGAAATCCTTCTACAACTGAGAAAAACATCTTTCCTCATCAACATGAGACAACCTAGGCTCTGACAACTTCATCTGCATCATCATCGCACAGTCGTGGGCTATGCTCTCTTTCTTCTAGATTCTAAGCGACTAAGCGACGAGCTCTTTATTCATTACATTTTCTGTGATCGCGCACTCACGAGCAGTTTTCACTTTGTTTTACTTTCTGTGTGAGTAGGTGACGACACCTTTCTTTCTTCGATCGCAGACCCGCAGACAGATTCCCCTTTGTCCTTATTGCTCAGTGAGTGAGCGATGCATCTTGCCTTTGTTAATCGCACACCCGCGCTCTGTTTTCCATTTCACCCTTTTCCTCGGCAGCTGCGTGATGACCCTATCTCCTCAGCTCATCGCAGACCCGCGAGCTGTTTCTTCATTGATCCCATTGCTCGGCGATTGAGCGATTCACAGTGTAAACTTTGCCGCCATATTTCAAATTTAAAGTCACACGACAACGGGACTGATCATTAGTCGCCAAGTCTGAGAAATTTTCACTAACTACCAAGAACATCTTGCGATCACCCGACTGACATTCTTTTTAACCACTAACTGTTTCCTTTGAGTGGTGATAATGCGACCAAGGAAATCACTAAGTCGGATGACATTTCCCTGACCGTTGAATTCTTCTCGCGATCCAGTGACTGAGCGGTGGGTAGTCAAGTCGGAAGACGCAGAGGGAATATTCCAAAGTGTTATCAGACTACGCGACTAAAGAAAAGCGCAGAGTCGGGGAAAGAAAGGAATATTCGCTGAGGACTAAGTGATTCCGTGACTTGGAAATTAAGGACATGTTCTTAGTGATGTAAAAGTAACTGCGAAATATAACATGACAAAGCCTAAGGGTTTAATACATCGTTTAAACATGAAGACTTAGGCTTTGTTAGGGTTTTTTAAGGGTTTAACAGAGTCAAGACCTGGAGACCATGAAAAACATAACAGAGGACTACCAGACAGGGGAGACTAGACCAAATTGCACAGGAATGAGAAATTTGGACAACAGTAGACACCTAAAAATGGTTTGATCCTGCTGGTCTACATGTTTTAACATTGTTCACATTACAATCAAAACATTTTTTGTGACCTAATTATTCCTTTATGTTGCACATATGATCTTTATTGTATAGCGACATTGTGTCTTTCATCAATGATTGAATATTGCAAAATCATTCAATTACTTACTAACAATTCTACTTTCTCTATCAAATCGATCATTTCCCAAATCATTTCAAAACCTTCTTAAACCGATCTTATTCGATCCTAAACCGTCCCAAACCTTCCTAAACCAGTCCTATTCGATCATAAACCACTCCAAACTTTCCTAAATTAGTTCAAATCTATCCTATTCTATTCCTAATCATTTGCAGAATTGTTTAGACTCATTTCTGACCATTCTGGGGCATTGTCCAAGATCACCGATGCCTAATCAACCCAATTTCAAAACCAATCAATCAAACCCTAATTCCAATTCAATCAATCTTTTCATCATTTCAGGAGCATTTTCCAAGATCATCGATGCTTTGTATCCTTTCAATCAACCATTTGATAACATTGTCAAAGATCATTGGTGTTATCGCTATCAATCTATCAATATCAATTCAATAGTGTTGTTCATTATTGTCAATACTATTTCTAATTATCATTTCAGGAACATTGTCAAAGATCATCAATGCTTCCCCATTTCAATTTCAATCTAATGACACCATCAAAGTTCATTGGCACTTTTCAATAATTTCCAATCATCATCATCTGGGCGCATTGTCGAAGATCATCAATGCCTCGTGATTTCCTAAACTATTTCAGAACCCTCAGAATTAACCCTATTCATTATCAATATTATCAAAATCCTTTCAATTCGACATAAACACCTTCAATTTGACCCATAATCTACTAATTTCCCACTTTGGATGAATAACCCATAATTTATCCTAAGTCCTAATTGAATAAATAAATAAAATTTACTTATTCCCTATTTCCCTAAGCCTCCAATAATTAATTAATTTTATTAATTAATTAGCTAATTTCAAATTTATGAGATTTCTTATAATTTCATCAATCTAATTTGATTTTGAGGAATATTTGAGAATATGGGATTATTGATTTGATTGATGGTTCATAATCTCACCTACATATCATATCCCTTAAATAAGGATTCTCATCCCTATTAAAGTGCTTCACAAATATTCTGAAATATTTGCAATATCTCCTCAATATCTCTCCCCCATTTCATGCTGCCAAACATCCTACCAACAAAAATCTTGGTTGGTGCATTGATTTTATGCAATCTCACCTAGATGTGTCTCATTTTCTATAAATTGAGGACATTTCTCTCATTCAAGGTTAGACCACTATCTTCTAGTATTCTCATTTGTGAATTTATGCTTTCAAGAGTCTTTGTGCAATCTTTTTATTGTCAAAGAGCAAACAATAATCTAATTATGGAGAAGAAAGAAGGACATGGGAGCTTCATTTAAAGGGGGTTCTTAGATTTTTATTCTTTATTTTCATGTTTCCTTGTTTTAAATGGCTTTCATGATAGATTAGATAGGTTAGCATGTTATTTAGGGTTTTGGTCCCCTAGATATGCTAAATAGGCCTTTTTCTAGTCTTACACCCTCGTGTTCATAGGGGGAGCTATTCAAGCTCTAAACCCCTATGCAGCTGGTATACTCACCTCTGAGTATGCGCCTATGGATTCATGTATTTGGTCATGAATTGAGGAAGTATGCATGGACGCATAGCTTGTACTTTGACAAGAACAAAGATTGAAATTCTCAGTGGAAACCATGTTATGACAACAAGAATTAAATGCAGTAACTCATTTATAAGTTGGTAAAAGGTCTCATATCTTCACTTCTATATTCAAGATTGAGCATTCAGAGAGCATAGGAGAAATAAGCATCGAAGTGTTGAAGGATAACCATTGGTTGGTTAGCAAAGTGAATTAAAGTTGAAATGGAACCCTAGCACGGACTTGTCATTTTAGAACTTTAGTGAACCATTATTAAGAAATCAACAAGTAATTATGGAAACTCCAGTAGTCTTGGACATCACTAAAAGGAAGAGATTCATGTTTTAAAAGAATCCATTAAAGTTGGTGTTAGATGATGTAGAAGGGGCATTTTCCAAGACTCCGTTAGGAGTCATGCATGTTGAGGACATACGCGCTTACATCTATTGTAAGGATTCTATTGGTGACAATAGCATAATGACACTTATGACATCTATGATGAAACTGGATTACTCATTCAAGGATGAAATCTCACATCTCACTAATAACCCTATTTTTTAGTATACAAATGCGCATGAGTTCTATGAACTAGAATGGGTTAAAATTCTACTCAATGGGATTCATGATGATCTATTTTGGATTAGTGAAGTTCTATCCATATTACTGCAGATCTCATTCATGAGATGACCAAACTCTCTAAGGTTGGACCTGTTCTTCCCACTGGAAAGGATGTCAAGAAATAGGTTGAGTAGGCATGCTAATCTAGAAGAGATAGGTGTAGAATGACTGTTGATCCTATTGTGGAGAAAGACATCAAACTCATCACCATGATACTTGGCTACAAGTTTCAGCATGCAAGTAGACTTAATAGTGTATCTTTAGCTACAGTTCTAGCAACAATAAGGATGGCAAGAGATAATACACAATATAACCTTTGTGAGATGTTTCACACACAACTAATTGAGAATATTAAAGCTATCAAGCATGAAAAAAGAAAAATATTCAGATTTGGCTCGTTGATTATATAATTATACTTCCACATTGTTGGTAAGGTCTCTAATCTTTACCTAGACATGAGAAAACCTACTTTGTCTCAAATTTCATTAAAAGCTACATCAAAAAGCAGTGTAAAGGAATCTATGGATATGGAGATCAAGACATTCAGAGTCAAGATGTAGAAGAGGTTTAGAATATCGGAGAAGATAGTTGAAAAATACAAGGACACCATATGCTTCATGGTAGAAATAGCTTGTACTTGCATGGAAGTAGTTGAGCCAAGAACCAAATGGATTCACCCACTTTCTTATTAAGTAGAAGAACATGTCATGGAAGGATATGCACAAGTTCTTCTATCTATGCCTAAAGATCCAAAAGATCCTAGATGGGGCACATACAGAGAAAAGATGAATCAAGTTGATTATGTCCTATACAGTACAGAAAATAAGAGGAAAGCATAAAGGATTACCTCTAGCATCCTAAAAGTTCATGGTGTCACCCAAGAACACCTAGATAAAGCTAGGGAAGCCAAAATTGCAAGAGAACTTAAGAAAACACCTGCAAAAGTCAAAATAGAAAAATTTGATGATATCCACAAGAATAAAAAGAAGAATTCTGATGAGATCACATCTGCGCCTTCTACTACTATTGACCTAGAATCCTCTCCACCTTTGGTACCAAGAAAGATGACTAGAAGAAGGAAGCACGTTCCTACAAGGCACCCATCCTCAAGGACAACACGAAGCAAAATAAAGAATACTCAAGCCCCTCCTAAGGTACGATTCAGACCTAGTCTTGAAATCCTAAGGAACAGAATCATTAATGAAGGAAGACTAGATTCAATAACAAATGTCTATGACAAGTACCAAGAGATAGATAAATTAGAAATAAATTCTATGATTATCTCTCATATGATCAAGTTTAAAAGGTCAGTTTTGGAACTTAAGGCAATCATTCTAGACAAAGTATGGAACATAATAGAGTTATTAAAAAAACAAGCAATAGAAGAAGATATGAGGATTAGAGAGGAAAAACTAGATAATCTTCTCCCTATTTTCTCACATGATGAGAAGGAAATATTGTTAGATCTAGTAAAACCTCATCTAAGAACCAAAACAAGAACTCTTCACATTATGTATAAAGAGTATGAGTTGGTTGGTAAAGAGACTAAAAGAGCATTCAAGAAAGTAATTTTTGATAGACACATGTATCCATCAATGGCGTCTACAACTAAAGTGACTCCAGTTCCTTCTAAACAAGAAAAAGAACTAGAGACTATAAATGTGCCTATGACCGGTCCACAAGATTCTGCGCCCAAAATTTCATCACCCTCTGACACAGTCAAAGATTTAGATGAAACCATTATGATCAATGATGTTAAGATAACAATGACAGCTTCAGATAATGACTTGAACAAAATTGAAAAAGCATTTGTCAATACTGAAGAAGCTGAGAAGGTATGCACTGATAATACCCCCTTGCAGCAAGATGAAGTTCTTTCTAAAGACTCAACAAATTTGGATAATGAGGAAGATAATAAATCTAATGAACCAACCTCTATGGAGATCCCAGTGAAAAGTGAATGTATGGATGTAAGTCAAAATTCTATAGTCACTCCATCTATCAAACCATCAATATCATTATTTTCAAGTTTGACCCCTGACTCAACAAACATAGATGCATGGGGAGAAGAAGACTTGATAAAAATAAGTGTATTAGCTATAGAGAAAGAAAAAAAGAAACAAGTTATGAGAAATCCTCTCTTTCTTGAGTCAGTAAAAATTTTGAACAACCTAGTGCCAATAGAGAAGAAATTGGAAAATATTCAATAAGTTAATGATGTCGATAGCATCTTGAAAAGATTCAAAGAAAAATTCACAAGTCTAGTAGACTCAGCTACTAAAATTGCAGAAGAAAAGTACAAAAAGGGAAGGTTGGATGAACTGATAAAGAACTTCTTGTTGGAGATTTACTTCTGGCAACTATTTGATTGTATGTTTGTCATTGATGACAACATATAATATATAGTAGTGTTCTGTATGTACTTATCAGAATGATGATATTAACCCTTGTGTGGTTATATTCATGTTGTAGACATGTTTTTAATGCATTTCTCATACACGCAGGATCATATTTGATGTTTCAATTAAGTTGTGTTAATCTGTTATTGGCAGTTACAATTTCTGGAGAGTATATGTTTAGAGACGATGTATTTACCGTGTTTCTTGAGTTGCACCTATATTCAAAATACGCATGTGTATATTCATGATTAGTTATGAGTTAACCATGTTTAGTTAAGATTTCCTATCATGTTTCATCAGGATCGTGTTGTTTGAGATAATTTGGTGGAGCCGACTCATTGAAGTGTCACATATGTTCAGTTTGTATTGCACGATCTTAATTCTGATTGTGTGCTTAGTTAAGCCAAAAAGGAAGTTGGTGAATTTGTTCCCACAACCGTTGTGACCTTATACTTTGAGGAAGATACTTATAGTTTCTCATTTGTGAATGCTAAGTGTGAATGATAAGAAAAGAGACAGAAAAAGTACAAAGCATAATATCAGTTGTGTTTCATTCATCAAGGATCTATGTGAAGAAGCAGTGCAAGATTACAATACATTGGAACTAATCAAGATAGGAGGTCTACTCTACATTTCATCATCAGAGATAGTGCATATCTCTTCTACAGAAGATTGTAGCCTTCACCATTGAAGCAGTGAGCTTTTGGACAGTGAGTCCTCACCCTTAACAGGGTTATTTGTAAAAGATTCCTAATAGGGTTAGAGCCTTAACCAGGTCACTATATTTATTGCATTGTAAAGAAAAACTCCTAACAAGGTTGCAAGATCTTCTAACAGGGATTATTATAAACAAGTATAGTTCATTGTGGGTGCTAATTCCCACCAGGGTTTTTACCATTTGGTTTCCCCGTAACCAAATTGTGGTGTTGTCTATTATGTTATCTGAATGTGCATTTACTTTATGGTATTCTGGAATTAATAAGAGAAAATATTTAAATATTTTGATAACTAATTCACACCCCCCCTCCTAGTTATCCTTTGGGACTATTCTAACAATTGGTATAAGAGCCAAGTGCCTTTAAGAGAAAGCCTAACAACTTAAGGTAGATCAAAAGGCATACTTTAGAAAAGAGAGTCCTAAGTTTGATGGAGACAATTATCTGGATTGGAAGAAAAAAATGATAACACATCTATAGTTTGTTGGTTTTGATAACTTTGAGATAGCTACACAAGAATTTTCTATTCCCTCTCTAAAAGACCTTGCAAAATATGATGCTACTAGTAAACAAAAGGATACATTCATAGCTAAGGAAATTGCCAAAGAAGCCCTTATAAGTGCACTATCTAACAGTGAATTCTCTGAGATCAAGAAAGTAGACAAGGCATACACAATATGGAAGTATTTAGACGACATGTTTGAAGGAGACATCCGAGCAAAGAATGCACATAGGAAGACATTGAAAAAGAAATACAATAAACTTGAGGTGTTACCTGAAGAGAACATCAGAGCCTACAATCAGAGGATAGATAAAGTAGTTTTTGGAATCATAAACAATGGTGGAGAAATTTTAGAAGAAGAAATAATGGACAAGCTGATGACTACATTGAAAGCAGACTATGAGAGAAAGATAAATATTCTAGATGAAACCATGCAATTTTCAAAGGAATTCAAGAGAGAGACTTTGATTAGTAAAATCTCTACATTTGAGATATCAAGATTGAAGACTGAACCCAAAAGTGAAATAGCCTTCAAAGCATCAATACATGGTAAGAAAACTTTACCCATTTCTAATGAGAAAGAATAAGTTGATGAAGAACTAAAAGAGATTATTGCCATGATTGCTAAAAGAGAAAAGAAAGGAAAAGGAAAGTATGAAGGAAAACTTCCATTCAAATGTTTTTCATGCAACAAGATTGGTCACTTTGCATCCAAATGTCCCAAAAGAGTCAAGAAGTTCAGATATGATTACAAACCTATATACAAAAAGGAATGCTACCATGTTGAAGAAGGTGTAACAGAAGAATATTCAAGAGAGGATGAAATTGGATTTGTTGCCCTTAAAGACATGGAAAAATTTCTTGAGGAAATGGACATTGAAGATGAAAAGGAAGCAGAGGTGTTAGCCCTAATATCCAAAGCAGACATCAGAACTGATTGGATCATTGACAATGGATGCTCTCACCACATGACAGGTGATAAAGATAGATTTGTTCATCTAGACAAGTACAAAGGTGGTATGGTTAGATTTCTAGATAACACTCCTAAACCTATCATAGGCAGAGGATCTATCACCCTGGATGGAAAGAACAAGACAGATGATCATCTGTATGTTGATGGATTACATCACAACTTACTCAGTGTTGGAAAACTACTGGACAAAGTTTATCATTTGGAATTCAAAGACAACAAATGCATTATTAACAAAAAATAAGGAGACATGATTGCATCAGGCTCAAAAACAAAAGGTAATGTTTTTCAGCTCAATTCAGATGTAAGTTGTTTTGTTGCAAAAGTGAATGATAGTTGGTTATGGAACAAGAGACTGTCATATCAATTTTGACAATATAGTAAAGATAAGCAATGTCAAGGTAGTTAGAGACCTTCCAAGTATTGCAAGACCAGTTGACACAATGTGCAGGGAATATGTTATGGGAAAGCATGTAAGGAGCTCTTTCATAAGCAAGCAGAACTCAGCTGAAAACAAATTAGACCTAGGACATATAGATTTATGTGGTCCTGCTCAAACAAGATCTTACTATGGAGAAAGGTATTTCATTTTATTTGTTGATGATTTTTCAAGGATGATGTGGGTTGCGTTCTTAAAGGATAAGTCTAAAGCCTTTGAAAAATTCAAAATATTCAAAGCTAAGGTTGAGAATGAATCTAGAATAAAACTAAAATGTCTAAGATCAGATAGAGGAGGAGAATTCACCTCTAACTAGTTTTATGAGTACTACGAAGAACAAGGGTTCAAAACACAGTTGAGTGCTCCTATACCCCCTCAACAGAATGGGATTTCAGAAAGAAGGAACAAGATCATACTTGATACAATGCGCACTATGATGATTGAAGGAAAATTTGCGCATACCTATTGGAGAGATGTAGTCAATATAGCAGTCTATACTATCAACAGAACACAACTAAGGCCAGGCACAGATAAGACACCTTATGAACTTTGGTATTGTAATGTACCTACAGTAAAATACTTCAAAATCTTTGGCAACAAGTGCTACATCAAGAGAGATGATGGTGTTGGTAAGTTTGATGCTAGAAGCGATGAAGGTATTTTCCTTGGTTACTCTACTAAAATAAAAGCATACATATTTTTTAATTTGAGATTAAAGAAGATAATTGAAAGTACTCATGTAAATATTGATGAGAAGTTCATGTTTCAAGAGAGGTACTATGAATATGCACCTATGATTGAGGATGAATCCAGGCCTAGCAGTAAAGATATAGTTATTGAAGAAATTTTTGATTGCATTGATGTATCATGTTATGAACTTGAATCAAGCCAAGAAGTATCATAGATTAAAAATGAGGATGTCACACCAAAAGTTCCAAAATTCACATCTAGATACCATTCAAAAGATGATATCATTGGAGATCAGAGTAGTAGTGTTTTGACTAGATCTAAAGAAAAAAGTTTAATAGTGGATGAAGATGTATGTTTACTTTCACAGATTGAACCTTTAAGTGTTGAAGATGCTTGTAAGGATTCTGATTGTCAGAAAGCAATGGAAGAATTAGATCAAATAATCAAAAATGATACATGGGAATTGGTTCCTAGACCTAGTGATAGAAATATGATTGGAACAAAGTGGGTATTCAAGAATAAGATGAATGAAGATGGTATAGTGGTCAGAAACAAAGAAAGACTGGTGTCTAAAGGATATGCACAGAGGGAAGGAATAGATTACACTAACACATTTTCCCCTGTGAGCATACTAGAAGCCATTAAGTTATTCTTGGCCTATGAAACATACAAAGACTTTAAAGTATACCAAATGGATGTCAAATCAGCCTTTCTGAATGGTGACTTGAAGGAAGTAGTCTTCATAGAATAGCCTGAAGGATTTAATCTATTAGATAAACCAGACATGGTATGTAGATTGAAGAAAGCACTCTATGGACTTAAACAGGCTCCAAGAGCTTGGTATGAGAGACTATATGGTTATCTTACCAAGATTGGATTCAAGAAAGGAGCAACGAATTGCAACTTATTCATAAGAGAGACACCTGATGGATTATTACTTGTTGCCATATTTTTTGATGACATTATCTTTGGAGGTAATGACAAGATTAGTGTAGAATTTGCAAAAGAAATGCAGATTGAATTTGAAATGAGCATGATTGGTCCTATAAAATATTTTTTGGGATTGAATGTAAAGTAGAAAGTTACAGGAATATTCATAAATCAGTCCAAATATGTGAAGTAAATATTGAAGACTTTCAAGATGGAAGACTGTAAGCTAGTATGCACTCCTATGATAACAGTAAGAAAGCTTTCTAAAGAAGATAATTCCACTGCAATTGACAAGACATTGTACAAGTCTGTGATTTGAAAACTTATATATCTCACTCAATCTAGACCAGACATATCTAATGTAGTTGGCATTGTTGGTAGATTTGCAGCTGAACCCAAGTAGAATCACCTAATGGAAATAAAGAGAATATTCAGATATCTAAAGGGTACAATAGACTATGGTTAATGGTATCCTAAATCAGAGAATGTACAACTTCATGTATATACAGATGCAGATTGGGTAGGTTGTATTGATGATAGGAAGAGTACTTTAGGAGGAGAAGTATTTCTTGGAGATAGGTTAGTTTCTTGGATAATAAAGAAGCATAATTGTATCTCTTAGTCAAAAGTAGAAGCTGAATATGTTGCAACAACATTGAATTAATCAACAATGGTTTGGATCAATCAGATGGTTAAAGATTTGGGTATTCAGGTTGATTATCCTATTATTATTCACTGTGATAACACTAGCACTATCAACATGTCCAAGAACCCTGTGATGCACGCAAAGACAAAACACATTGAGATCAAATACCATTTCCTTAGAGAAAAAGTTTTAGACAAAGAAGTAAAATTGGACTATGTGAGCACTAAAGAATACTTGGAAGATATTTTCACAAGGCCTTTATCAAAAGATACTTTTGATTATCTCAGAGAGAAGTTGGGATTAATTCCCTTTCCTGAGTCTGATTAGATAAAGTAGCAAGTAAATCACTCCATGGTAACTAATGAATGGTTGACTACTCTATTTCTGGAGTAGTACCTGTGCCTAATGGTTTATGGAGCCCTTTTCCATTGATGTCAAAGGGGGAGTATGTAGTAAGGGGAGCATATACTCTAGGGGAGTATATAATCATGTACCTTAAAAACACAGGCAGAGGAGCTGCAGCAGTGTAGATGAATCTTTGATGAGGATATTGAGAAGATTGTAAAAGAAAGAGGATACCATGTGCTGAAGAAGTTTTTAATATCATATGTTTCCATCAATGTCAAAGGGGAGATTGTTGGAGATTTACTTCTAGCAGCTAGTTGATTGTATGTTTGTCATTGATGACAACATATAATATACAGCAGTGTTCTGTATGTACTTATTAGAATGGTGATATTAACCCTTGCGTGGTTATATTCATGTTGTAGACATGTTGTTAATGCTTTTTTAATACACTCATGATCATAGTTGATGTTTTAGTTAAGTTGTGTTAATCTAATATTGGCAGTTACAGTTTCTGGAGAGTATCTGTTTAGAGCCAATGTATTTACCGTGTTTCTTGAGTTGCGCCTATCTTCAAGATACTTGTGTGTATATTCATGATTATTTATGATTTAACCATGTTTATTTAGGAGAGCCTATCATGTATCTTTAGGATACATGTGTGTATGTTCATGATTAGTTATGAGTTAACCATGTTTAGTTAAGAGCACCTATCATGTTTCATTAGGATCGTGTTGTTTGAGATAATTTGGTGGAGCCGACTCAGTGAATGTCATGTCTATTCAGTTCATATTGCACGATAGTAATTCTTATTGCATGCTTATTTAAGCTGACAAGGAAGTTGGTGAAGTGTTTACCATAGACGTTGTGACCTTATACTTTGAGTAAGATACCTATAGTAGTTCATTTGTGAACGCTAAGTGTGAATGATAACAAAAGAGACATAAAAAGTACAGAGCAAAATATCAGTTGTGTTTCATTCATCAAGGATCTATGTGAAGAAGCAATGGGATATTACAATACATTGGAACTGGTTAAGATAATAGGTCTTCTCTACAGTTCATCATCAGATATAGTGCATATCTATTCTACAGAAGGTTGTAGCCTTCACCATTGAAGCAGTGAGCTTTTGGACAGTGAGTCCTCACCCTTAAGAGGGTTATTTGTAAAAGACTCCTAACAGGGTTAGACCCTTAATCGGGTCACTATACTTATTGCATTATAAAGAACAACTCCTAACAGCGTTGCAAGATCTTCTAACAGGGATTACTATAAACAAGTATAGTCATTGTGGGTGCTAATTCCCACCGAAGTTTTTACCATTTGGTTTCCCCGTAGCCAAATTGTGGTGTTGTCTATTGTGTTATCTAAATGTGCATTTACTTTATGGTATTCTATAATTAATAAGAGAAAAGAATTAAATTAGTTGATAACTGATTCACTCCCCCCCTCTCATTTATCCTTTGGGACTATTCTAACACTTCTCATTAGATCTCGACTCGTTGAAGATTGGTCAAGCAATTCTAAAAGAGTTAGTAGGAAAAGGTAGAAATGTGATAGCTAACTGTATGGACAGAGGAAAATTCACTACTGAACACATCAAGAAGATTGAGGAAGTAGACATCTTGGTTGAAATTATAAGGAAATCGATTGAAACCTCCTCTCAAGACATCAATATTTGCAACAACATCTATCAAGGGAAGATAGACAAGATTGAGAAAGCCAAGATAGAGATCAGCAAGATAAGGACTAGGCAAACTCAACTAAGAAATGCACTTGCACCCTCCTTAGCTATATTAAATGAGAACGTCAAACAGATTGATGCAAATATTATCACATATGCATGGATCTAATAAAAATGGAGAAGCTCACATATGCATTATGCGCCCATCTTTAGACTGTTGATGCACTCAAGGCATTTTGGCAGCAAGAAATCAAGAATCTTCAAATTGCATACCCAGATGTATACTCTAGGTAAGTACTTAGGGACTTTATTTTTTAGCACCTTTTTCATTAATGTCAAAGGGGGAGTAGAGTATATAAAGGAGTATGATGTACAGTAAACTTACAGCTTTTTTGTGTTAAGTCAAAGTCTAGTAACTTGGCCACATTCCTTTGTTGCCATTAATGAAAAAGAGAGAGATTGTTTGAAAGTTGACACTACAAGGAGTATATGACTAATTTTTGTATTGTCATTATGGAAAAAAATTCATATGAAGTTTTGACAGTAAGTTCACAAACTTTGAAGATCAAAATTTGGCTAAGTATAGAAAGCAGAACATAACAGAGGTATACAGTTGATCAGAGAACCAGTGCACATGCGTAAGATTGAGTTAGAGTATGCACCTTTGTACTTAAGATTTATGATATATTTTTATCCTTGTTATACACACTCATGGTAAGATATGGTAGTATGGAGAAGTTATAGCAAGTTCAAGTGCCACTAGCAGTTCAGTAAACAAAGCATGGAGCCGACTTCAAATTTTTATTAGCATTTTTTATTTTGTTTTGTAATGGCTATGCACCTATTGTAATATGTGTGTAATTATGTTATTAACACTCATATAAACATTCTTAATCCAATTCATTTGGAAGTGTTGTGTATGTTGATTTTGGGCTGACTAAGTTCTTATTTTCGGTCACGTCTATTTAGGCATGTATATATACTTGACATGCAATTTTGTATTAAGTGCAAGAGTCAAAAACATGTAGAAAAGATATACAGAAGAACAGTATAGACAAATCAGTATGAGATAGAGCTCTTTAAGAAATTAGAGCATCAGTGCATAAATGGAACTGATCAGACAACAGTGTCATAACAGTAGTTCACTCTTTGATATAGTGTGTATCTTTTATCAGGAGGTTGTAGCCTTCTTCTTGTTGGGCAGTGAGCTCTGGCAGTGAGCCATTCACCTTTAACAGGGTTTTGTAAAGACTTCTAACAAGGTCATTGTAATTGCATTGTAAAGACTACTCCTAACAGGGAAAAGGAACTCTAACAAGTTCATAAGACTAGTACAATTATTTGTGGGTACTAATTCTCATCGGGGTTTTTCTCTGGTCAATTTTTCCCCGTAAACATATTTTGTGTTATGTGTCATTGTTTTATGCTTTATCTTTTATCTATTTTGATTTAAGTTTCAAGTTGTTGAAATAAATTAAATTGCCAAACACTGATTCACCCCCCCCCCCCTTCTCAGTTTTTCTAATAGTTTCTTCATAGTATACTATTGGGATTAATGAAAAGTAGTACTGAGAGGGGAGGCGTGAATCAGCACCTCTAAAAATTTTAACTCTTTTCACCATTCATCATTAGTAATCATTCATTACTCTATTACCAACCATTACTATTGTTCTTTCTTATGCATGTAACATTAATTCATAATCTTTAATTGTTTGTAACATTCATAGAAACATTCATGAAAATGATAAACACATAACACAAGATATGATATCGCAGAAAACTCATGTTAGGAAGTCAAAGTGGGGATGGCACCCACAAAAATTCACTATCTACAGAATGGAAGGGAGCCGATAAAGGATTAAAATTGATCACTTTTCATAATCTAACCTGTTAGGAGTATTAAAGTGGAGACCTATTAATATCTACTCTATTAAGATCTTTAGAAACATTGATTTAAGTGTGCACTCAGTTAAGAGATTTACAATAGGACTGCTAAGTCCACCTTTCTTGAAAGGATTTCTTAAGTGTACTACACTTGTTAGAATGAGTACATATGATTGACCTGACTGTATGCAATCTATAATTTTTTATTACAGATCCATTAAAGCTCTCATAATAATAATATCACCTCAAGTGATTGATTAATACCTTTCTCTACTTGTCGGTAGCCTGTGATCTTGTTCTTGAAACTTATTTGATTCTTTTGTATCCTTCTACATGAAATCTCTTGTCTGGACTCTAGATGCTCTCCATGGCTATAATATTTTTTGAAAAACAACTATTAACAATGGATTGAGCATCTATTTATACAAGTATTTGACCTATCTTAGAATCACGCATTACAATGTTAACTCTTAGATCCAAGGTTTATAACTTGACCTTGATCTTTAGTTTGCATGTTTTATAATAGTAAAACTAATTAAAACAATAATAAATACATTTCTTCCTCTGCACATAATGGATTTAAAAACAAATCAACAAGATATATATACAACTTCAGTGATTTATCTGACGTGGATAGTCAGATCCACTTTTTTCAAGATGTAACTGACTGTCAGTTCTTGTTTTTTAGGTTGAACTGAAAGTCTGTCAGCATTCCTTTATTGAACTGATCATCGGGTTCACTTCATCTATGGGGTTCCTCTCTGTTTTTTTCTATTGGGTTGTACTATTGTTACTCGTCAGGTTCCTTTAACCTTTTTGTCATTAGGTAACACTAAATAGTGTTTTTCGAGATGCTTTGAACTTGGAAGTATTGGGTAACCTTGGCGTTGGGTAGTGCTATGCCCCATCTGTCAGTGTAGTGTAAACCAATGGTGTAGATCATGTTTTTCCTTGTGTATACTAATGGAAAAATATAATGGCTTCAATCTTCCCCTTTGACATTAGTATCAAAAACTGATATATGCATAATACTAAAGTATCTAGTATGTACACCATGTCTATATCCTTGTCATTATATGATCCCCCCTAACTATATGCATCAGTATAGTACAAGTATATATGTACTTATTTATACTTGCCTCTATACTATACATTCCCTATTATTTTCTCTTTTAGTTGTATGACTGTACATATCATTTCCTCTTTTCATTTTCCCCTTTATACTAATTGAACTATACATATCATTTCCCCCTTTATTTGATACTCATGAAAAAATGTACAACTTATAAGATGCCAAAAATTGTGACAAAAATGTGTAACTTACAATGTGTCAAGAATATGGGAATGGGTTGTCTTGATATCTTTGATAAATTTCTCCCATTTTTCTTGTAGGATTTCTAGTGCCATGTGCTCTAGCTTTAGTCTTGCATGCATATCATAAATGTTGTCTAGGACAGACATTTTTGGGGTGGCAATTATTTTTTTTTCCTCTGTCACATGTTGTTGCAGTAGTGAAAGTGTCAATAAGAGCTGAGCTTGGAGCTCATTTACCTCATCTCTATAATTTTTCTTTGCAATCTGTATGTCCTATCTCAATTTCTAAGCCGGTTTGAGTTTCTCATTGTGCAATTTTATTTCCTCTACAATATTTGTGATATTTTGTGCACTTGTCATAAGATCAGCATCTATTTGTTCTATCTTGTTGGTATACTCCTATGTGAGTTGATCAATTGTGCACAATTTATATATCAAAGTAATATCTTCTGAGATGATTGGATCAATTGTGCTCACCAATTCAAAAATCTTTACCTTTTTCAATGCCACTTCCTGGCTTATCTTTTATGCTAGCTTGAACTCATACTTTTGTTCAAGTCTTTCTTCCATGACCTTCTTAGCATCTATGTTCTAAGATGTTATTGCATTTGTGAGTAGCACCAATTGATCAAGCATTAGGGTTGTTTGATTAATATCTACATTAGGTACTATTTTCTGAAGTATTCCTCTTGCTACTTCCAGTACCTTTGCCTCCTTTGTGGCTTTCCTTAGTTTGTCTTGCATTTCCTTCCTCTCATAGAGTCTTGCATACTTGGTCAATTTAGTTGGATCCAATGTCCTTGGATCACAAACTAGAATCTCAATGATTTCATCTAGAGTTACTAGATTCTTATGCTTTCCCTTCTTCTTCTTTGAGACTTGTGGGGACATAGATGTATGAACTACCATTACTAGTTCATTTGTCCTCTCTAAAGTTCTTGGTGAAGGATTTTTTGATGACGCCTCTTGTGTTTTCTTCTCAGATTGTACCTATTGGTTTGGTTAAGATTTCTCTCCATCAACCTTGGGTGTCTCTGTATATTTTTCTTCTTTTGTCTTCTCCAGCTCATCTTTCTTTGCTTCTTCACTCTTATATGTCTTCTTTTCCTCCTCTACCTTTTATGTTTCTTCTTTATTTTGATCATTAGATTTATCTTTTTGATCGTCATTTGTAGATTGCTTTGCAGTTATGTCCTTTGTATTATATGTGGTGTCTTTTACTTTAGCCTCACCCTTGTCCTTGGGTGTGTTTGTGTCCTCTACAGTAGATCCATCATTTCCCTCTAATATATTGATTGCCTTCATTCACACAAGCATATTTATTTGAGTGATATCTTGGGTTGTATCCATAGTTGTGTTATGCTCATTGGTTTGGTCTTTTTGATCAATGACATCCTCATTATTTTGTATCTTCTATGCAAGTTCTGGTTCTGTTAAGTCCATGACTGGTGTTTCCTACCATGTCTCATCAGCAACATTAATATTTTTATCATCTGATGTCTTCAAATCTTGTTGATGTCCCTAATCCTTAAGTGTAATGAATATCACACCATCTTTCTTCTATGGATCTTTATCAGAGTCATAATTTCTGATGTCTTGAATGTCAAGATCATCCATGAATTTGTCCAAATCAATTGGTTCCATTTCTTCAACGTTGTCCAAATCAATGTGCTGAGGAATTGCCTTGTCTTTCTCCTCCTCTCTATGAGGTGTTTTTGTGAGAAGTAACTATTCCTCATGACTTGTTGACTCTATTTGCAGATCTAGGAGTTGTCTCCATTTTGTTTCGGTCATTGTATCTAGCTCTATGAACTTATTTTCTAGCACTTTGTAAGCCCTTATTTTGGCTATAAATTTTCTTTAGTGATTCTTCATGATTTATTTTATTTCTTCAATCTTAGATTTGGGAGGCATTAGTGCTACTAGTACCCTCTCCCTTGCTTCTCTCTCAGTCTGTAGAGCATATGACCATTGTTGAGAAATTTTCTTACCTAGCTCCTTGGGTATTTGGTTGAAAAATTCAAATGGTACATATTTTTACTTGACCATTGCCCTTATTATGGCATCTTGTATCTTATTTTGGTCCTCTAGTTTGAGTGTATCCCATTGTCTGATTCTCTTGTCATGCATTGTGCCAGATGCAACAATAGATTCAATAGCCTCATCAATTTTTTTATTCCTGTAACTATTCTTCACTACATCAGGCTCATCCTCTTTAGATTCCTCTATGTTAGCTTTAGTTTTGACCATTCTTTTTCTCCTCTTTTTAGGTGTTTCCTTCATAGTTTTCTTCTTAGTTTGTTTTGCTGGCTGCTTCCTCTTATAGGTCCTTACTTGACCTTTCTTAAGAGGTGTGGTATCGGTATTTGCAGTTTGGCTCCTTGTCCTCTACTTCTTTGTAGGAGGTAGAGGTGTATCAGATTCAGTCTCCTCTAAATATGATTTATGTTCATCATTCCCTTCACTGATGGTACCCTATTCATCAGTTTCCTCTGGTTTTTCTTGTTCCTCCTTAGTAACCGATAGACTCTTTTTGAGATTCTTAACCATCTTATCCTTTTTATTGATAGTATTCTTGATTCCTAGGCCTGATTTTATCTTTGATCTAGCCTCTTCATAGGTTCCAAACCATGGTTTTTTGTTGTCAATAGGGTCATTTATCAATGCATCAATTGCATTTGTGGCCTAATCTATGTTGATTTCATAATCCAGTGGTGCTAACCAAGTTTTCCTTGGTACAACTGGTTTGATGTGGGTGAAATCTATGTCCACCATAAAACATATTTCATCCCTATGTTTTTCAACAAGTTGTACAGGGATCCTTGTCATTTCCATCATCTTTTCCTTGAATTCAAGGAAGTATGTAGTCATAACAGATTCAAAATTTTCTCCTAGTGACTTAATTAGTTCACTAATATGTAATGTTACTAGTTTTGTAGTGTCCCATTTCACTTTTCCTACTGAAGGAAAGTACTCTTGAAAGTAGGAAAAGATACACATGATAAGTGAGCCAAACTTACATGTGTTGGTCTTTGTGGACCTGGTTGTGATCATGTTTTCATTAAGTTATTTCAACAGGACCTCACATAGATCCATCTGTATGCCCTTTTTCACTATCTTGTAAGCTATGCTTACTTATGTTGTAGATATGTTGTTCAACCTTCTTTCTTGAAAGATCTTATAACCAATCACACATGCACCGAACCTTAGTTCCTCATCGGTGATGGTGTTTACTTTCAGTCCTCTATTGTCCCATTCAACTTTTGTGAGTTGTGTGTCTTCTGGCCTAGAGGGATGCTTGTGAGCCTTAGGCTTGTCAATTATTGGATAACCAATGACAGTATGAAGGACATCCTTGGTGATTTATTTGGGTTGATGCAACCACAACTTCTAGTCATGCAATCTACTAAGTACCAACCTAATCCAGTTGGTCTTGAAGTCCCTCGGGAAATATAGGGCATTATTTATCCCTTTAACCTCTAAGTGTTTGTGCTCTTCCTTTAGTTTCCCTTATGCATAACAAAGCTTCTTATAAGCTTTATCCATCTCTAGATCACCTATTTCAGAAATCTTGCACTGAATATAAGACCTAATGCCTTCTATGAGCAAAAGCCTAGGTGGAATTTTAGAAAACACACTGGTTCCATCAGGTTGCGATGCAATCTCTAGGTATATCTTGTATTTGGGTTCAACAAAGGTGTTATTCTCGATTAACCTGACCACGTTCTTCTTATCACTCTTGATCTTTATGGTTCTCGACGTGGTTGCCATCATTTTTCAAGTTTTAGTTCTTGAAAAAATAACTGCAGAGATCTTCTGGTGTCCTTAGTACTTACTTCAATCCATGATAATGATGAATGTTCTGTATGTTGTGTGCTTGGATCGATTCGAGGATGCTCTGCTTTTTGCTCTATTTTTTTCTCTTCTTTCTCTTCAAATCGTGAGTGCAAAATGAAGTTCTCCCGTCGAGTATTTATAGACTTTTTCCCTAAGTCTTTGTCATAAATTCTCAACAACTTGTTGGGACATGAAGACAGAGTTTGTCAGGAAGACTTTCAAAATCATCATTGGTGTTGACATGATGCTCGGGACTTTTGTTAACAATTTTTCTTTTACCGATGGAAATCGGTATACTGTCATGATAACTTTGTAACTTTACTTCCTAACCGATGGGTGTTGGTAACTTAACCATTTTATGTGTTGACCGACAATATTTAGTAACTGTAAACATCTTTATCCATTATGTTCACCGATTATTTTCAGTATGTGTATACCGACGGGGTTTTTTTCTCAAATTTGAAACAAGTAACATAATATGCATCTTTATTATGCAGATTTTGATTATCTATCAATTTATATAATGGAACTGATGCAAAATATGACTTGGTGTAGTGCAGTTCCATAGTTACTTTTTTAGCTCAAGTAGGGGTGTTGGTGTCATCGGATCCATTAGATGGGGTGTCACCATTTGCATTGCTTGGTCCTACTTCATCATTTCTTGAAGCTTTTCTCCACATTTTGTCTCTAGCCCTCCGGATATCTTCAATGTTGTTTCCATTGGGATATGTGTTTGTCTCTATCATTTGGTCTTTGAAATATTTCTTGAGATGACCAACTTTGTGACAGTGTAAGCATGCCATTCCAGGGTTTGACCAGCCTCTAGACCTTTTAGTCCATGCCCTCATGTATTTTGCAGCAATGTGACCATATCTACCACATGATGTATAGTTTGTCCAAGTATTGTAGTCCCATACATATTTATTACTGATTATTTTTGGTTGATAGGGAGTTTCTTGACCTTTTGGCTTCCATGTTTGCCTTTTTTTTTTCCAGCATTCAATACTTATGTGCCCATTCATCTTGCATGTAGGACAATATTTGTCCATGTAGGTTTCCTTCTTTGGTTGTTCCATCTTAGACTTACATTCATATGTGTTATGTCCTTTCTTATTACATTTATAACAGAATCCTATGAATGAAGATGTATATTTTGGAATACCTTTCATTTTCCCTTGGCATACATTTGATGTGTGGCCTTTCTTTCCACAATGCTTGCATGTCAGCTTTCTTAGTCTTGGATTTTCATAGACATTCTTTGGATTGGCTTGATTTGATGATTCTCAATTTTTGGTAAAGCCTAAACCGTTGTTGTTGTTGTTGACTCTTCATTTTCCTTTATGAAAATCATCCATTCTTTTATTTCTCTCTTCAGCCTTTCTGATAACTTCATTATGTTGTTGCTGAATTCTAACCTCATGCTTTAGTTTTTAATTTTCTTCTCTTAGTTCACCGATAGCCTGTGCTCTTCCAATGATTTCTATATTCATTATGTTTTCTTCTTGACTCATTAGAATAATATTATTTGTGATCTTATGGTGATGCTCAACATGTCTTTGAATTTCTAACTCCTTTTCTTGTAGCTTCTCTATAATCTTCTATCTTTCATCAATAGAAAGTGTTCTTTCTATTTCAGCTTGTCTAGCAAAACTCATCACATTAATCATTCTTTCCATCTAGGACTCTTGATCGATTTGCAGCATCTTTATTTGCTCTGTCAGATGTTGATTGATCTCCTTTAGATTTGTTATGTTCTCTTCTAATGTATCTGATGTATTACTTGTATTGGATCCTGAAGATTCAAAGAAATCTAGAATCTCTTCTTCTTGATAATCTTTTTCATTGCTTCGGGTTGCCATACCTTTCCTCTCATTGAGTAGATCTCTCATCTTGATTCTAGCTTCTTTATACTGTTCATATAACATCTGTATCTCAAGCTTTTTATTCTCAATATTCTTATGAAATATTTACTTCTCCATTTTATGATCTTTTCTCTTAAGCCTTTAAGCTTTTCCAAGAAGATTATTATCTCTGATACCAATTTTTAGGATTAATGGGAAGTAGTACTAAGAGGGGAGGGGTGAATCAATAATTCTAAAACTTTTAACTCTTTTCACCGTTCATCATTAGTAATCATTCATTACTATATTAACAACCATTATTGTTGTTCTTTCTTATGCATGTAACATTAATTCATAATTTTGAATTGTTTGTAACATTCATAGAAACATTCATGAAAATGATAAACACATAACACAAGATATGATATTGCAAAAAACTCGTATTAGGAACTAAAAACTATGGTGGGGATGGCACCCACAAAACTTCACTATTTGCAGAATGGAAGGGAGTTGGTAAAGGCTTACAATTGATCACTTTTGATGATCTACCCTGTTAGGAGTATTAAAGTGGAGACATGTTAAGATCTTCTCTGTTAAGAGCTTTAGCAACACTAATTTAAGTGTGCACTCAGTTAAGAAATTTACAATAGGACTGTTAAGTCCACCTTTCTTGAAAGGATTTCTTAAGTGTACTACACTTGTTAGAATGAGTACATATGATGACATGAATATATGAAATCTAAAATTACTAATTACAAATCCATTAAAGCTCTCATAATAATAATATCACCTCAAGTGACTGATTAATACATTTCTCTGCACATCGATAGCCTAACATCTTGTTCTTGAAACTGATTTGATTCTTTTCTGTCCTTCTGTATGAAATCTCTTGTTTGGTTCTAGATTCTCTTCGTGGCTACAATATTTTTCAAAAAACAACTATTTACAATAGATTGATCATCTATTTATACAAGTATTTGACCTATCTTAGAATCACGTATTACAATGTTAACTCTTAGATCCAAGGTTTACAAGTTGACCTTGATCTTTAGTTTGCATGTTTTAAAATAGTAAAAATAATTAAAACAATAATAAATACATTGCTTCCTCTACACATAATGGATTTAAAAACAAATCAAGAAGCTATATATACAACTTCATTAATTTATCTGACATGGAAACTCAGATCCACTTTTTACGGGATGTAACTGACTGTCGGATCTTGGTCGTCGGGTTGAACTAAAAGTTTGTTGATGTTCCTTTGTTGAACTGATCATCGAGTTCCCTTCATCTCTTAGGTTCCTCTTTATGTTGTTCTGTTAGGTTGTACTTTTGTTACTCGTCAGGTTCCTTTAACCTTTTTGTCATCGAGTAACACTAAATTGTTAGGAATAAGGTGTCTCAACCTTGGATAATTCCTATTCTTATTATTTGTTTTGTAAAATGTATTTCTTGCAAATAATGTTGATGTGTCGGCATCTTGAATTGTGTGTAAGGAGATCATG
>MU228114.1:331979-342762 GCA_018584345.1 Thuja plicata
AAACAAGATCATACTACAGAGAAAGGTATTTCATTTTGTTTGTTGATGATTTTTCAAGGATGATGTGGGTTGCGTTCTTAAAGGAGAAGTCTGAAGCCTTTGAGAAATTCAAAATATTCAAAGCTAATGCTGAGAATGAATCTGGAATAAAATAAAATGTCTAAGATCAGATAAAGGAGGAGAAATCACCTCTGACCATTTTTATGAGTACTGTGAAGAACATGGGATCAAAAGATAGTTGAGTGCTCCTAGAACCCCTCAACAGAATGGGATTGCAGAAAGAAGGAACAAGATCATACTTGATACAATGCACACTATGATGATTGAAGGAAAAGTTGTGCACACCTATTGGATAGATGCAGTCAGTACAATAGTCTATACTATTAACAGAACATAGTTAAGGCCAGGCACAGATAAGACACCTTATGAAATTTGGTTTGGTATTGTACCTATAGTAAAATACTTCAGAATCTTTGGCAACAAGTGCTACATTAAGAGAGATGATGGTGTTGGTAAGTTTGATGCTAGAAGTGATGAAGATATTTTTCTTGGTTACTCTACTAAAAGAAAAGCATACAAATGTTTCAATTTGAGATTAAAGAAGATAATTGAAAGTACTCATGTAAAGATTGATGAGAAGTTCATGTTTCAAGAGAGGTACTATGAATATGCACCTATGATTGAGGATGAACCCAGGCCTAGCAGTAAAGACACTATTATTGAAGAAATGTTTGATTGCATTGATATATCATGTAATGAACCCAAATCAAGAAAATAATTATCATAGATTACAGATGAGGATGTCACACCAAAAGTTCCAAAATTCACATCTAGATACCATTCAAAAGATGATATCATTGGACATCAGACCAGTAGTGTTTTGACTAGATCTAAAGAAAAAAGTTTAATAGTGGATGAAGAGGTATGTTTACTTTCACAGATTTAACCTTTAAGTGTTGAAGATGCTTGCAAGGATTCTGACTGGCAGAAAGCAATAGAAGAATAATTAGATCAAATAATCAAAAAGGATACATGAGAATTGGTTCCTAGACCTAGTGACAAAATTGTGATTGGAACAAAGTGGGTATTCATGAATAAGATGAAGATGGTAGTGTGGTCAGAAACAAAGCAAGAATGGTGTGTAATGGATATGCACAGAGGGAAGGAATAGATTACACTGACACATTTTCCCCTATGAGCAGACTAGAAGCCATTAAGTTATTCTTGGCCTATGCAACATTCAAAAACTTTAAAGTATACCAAATGGATGTCAAATCATCCTTTCTGTAGAGCCTCCCATGTTTCCCTTTTATGATTGACATTCTGAGAGGTGTAGATTGAGTTATTATTGTAGTTATGACCATGTAGTACCCTTGTGAGATTGTACCTCAAGGTGATCTATGTCTACTTGAGTTAGGTTAACTTCCTTAGACTTGTGATGCATTGTAAAATATTGCTAAGATAGGACTATTTGAGATGAGTTTTTGATGTTGTTTAAATCTTGTGAAAGGCCTTTATGTGAATTTTTTATGATGCATTATGGATTTATACCTTATTGGATCAGACTGGATTTGATCATTTACACTCTAGATGCACAATATTGTATGATCCTCATGATGATTAGTTTTTTGATACAATTATGATTTTTTATTTATGGTTATTTGTATTTAATGAATATGCAGTGGATTATATATTCTTAGATGATTTATTAGAAAATTGTGATTTGATTCAGTGATTTCTATTGTGAAATGAAAGTTAAATGCTTAAATGATGTTATAAATATATATATAATCTTAGGAGTTAAATTAAATTTGTAGATAGTTCATAAAGGTTTTGAATATTGTATATTTCATTATGATGTATATTGTATTTTCTTGGACTACTGATATTCGGATTTAGTGTGCAGGGAATAAGACCATGGTATTAAAATTCAGGGAACTAAACATAGGTATATGTGAACTCAGTTTAAGCCAAGGTTGCATCTAATGAGAGACAAGACCTCGTTGTATCGTGATTTATTTTTTTAAATGTAAATGTTTGATTATTGAAATTTAGTTCATAAATTTTATATTCATATTTAAATTCTTTGAGTTTTATGTCCAAGTGGATATGACAAGTGTCTAGTGATGTGTAAGTGTTTGTATGTGTCACTTGACACTTGTGTATGTACTTAGGACCATGACATGTCCACTTGGGGGATTGGGTGTCCATCTACCTAGGTTAGTACCAAGTAGATCCCCATGTGTTTTCCTTGATTAGAGAGCTGGAGGTGTGGTCACTTCAATGGAATTTCGTGAGTATGCTTGTAGTGGACTTTTGAGGGGTTAAAAAAGTGTCTAGGGGTGTGTTAGGGTCATTTTTAGGTAGCCCACTTGTTATACCTATGCGTAAGGGTCATTTTTAACCCTAGGATAACCCTTGGTTGACCAAGAGACCCTTTCCAAAGTTGGATTTTGAAGTTGGACGAAAATCAACTTTTAGAAGCATAGTCTTGGATAGACCACTCTTCTATTTTGATGCAAAGACCTTACTCACCTTTTTGAACTTCCACTTTTTGGATCCAATTTTAGAAAGTTGTAAGAGACTTAGGGAAGAGAGACCAATGGGAGGCTTTCCTTTTTCCCATAAGTTTTCTAGTGGCCTTTTTAGTGGTGACTCTCCATGTTCAAGAGTTCGAACGCCCACTCTCCAACTTAGAGACTTGGCTAGAATTGGTGAGCTTGGAAAGGAGGACTTAGTCTTTAAGGGAGCTCTTCAACAAATTTCATTTTCCATAAGCTTGGAACTAGGTTGGTGGACATCTTGCATTTTTTCTACTTGTTGCATTTTGTGTAGTAATGAAAATGAAGGAAGCATGTTAATGTGCTTGAGGAATGTAGAGATTCCTATGTGTTTAATGTTGATGTGAGAATAATGTTCTTGTTGATGTTTTATTTTGTTGTTGTTGTTTTGTTAATGGGAGTTTTTAAGGCCAATCACCCTTGGGAGGGAAAAGTAACCTTGGGGGTGAAAGATTTTGATAGCCCTTTGGTGTATAGTCTCTCCTCAAAGAGGAGAGGGAAAAATCATGGAGTATGGGCTCCATGAAGCCATCCTTGTTGTTATTTTTTTGGGGCGTCATAAGGGTGTTGTTTTTGGCTTAAATCCATGGGGGTCATAAAGGTATTTTGATGAATATGGGATTGATATAAGATGGTGTTTTTGTTAGTATTGTAAAATATTTTTATTGCTTTTGGTTTTGGCCTTCTCCCTTTGGGTACTTGGTCCACTTCACCCCATTGTAGGGTCATTTTGTGACCTATTGTTGCAGCCATAGATGGGAGTTTATTGTTATTTTGTGTTGAATTATGGATGGTTATTGTTGTCTTGCTTGAGTGTTTTCTACCTATGGTTGGTTCCTCAAGCTCGGGGGTGGCCTCTTAGAGGCCTAGGGTGAGAGAAGAGCTTCTCATGGTCTTTTGGATATTATTTTATAGATTTTGAATGTGTTTGAACTCTTGAAGAAAGGAGAGAAAAGCTTGTGAGGAAAAGAAATCTGGATATTTTACTTTGTGTTTATGTAAAAGCCTATGTGGCTAATGTTTTGTAATATTGTTGTTAAGAAAAAAGAAAGCATTGTATGTGATTATGAAATGAATTAAATGAATACTTTTACAAGTTGTATGTGGAAATTTCAATGTATTTGAAATTAGGAAAAGTAGAGAGAGACAATGAGTTTGCTTGTACTATTCATTTATGTAATCTTTGTGAAAGATTTATGGAAAGGTTCCTCCTACTTCAAACTCCATGTACATAGTTTTATTTTATTAAACAAAAATATAATAAAGTATGAATGTATTCAACTCTAGATTTTCGAAATGGATAGATTTCCCATTTGAAATAAAATAATGCTCTAAAAACAAATATAAATACTTGCAGATTTATTTAACTAGCTGTTTTGAAGCAAGATTTAAATACTTAAAAAAAAAATGATTTGCATTCATTTATCATTGCTCTATTATTCTATTTTCTTTTATTAATATATGCCTCCTACAGAAAAATGTATGTGTATGCAGTTTCCTCTTATGTTATTATTCTATATCTTTTTGATTACTAATAGCTTCCATTATAAAACTCTGTGAGTTTTAGGCACCCACATATAAATAAATATTTGAAAATTCATTTTTTGTTCTAAAAATATATATGTATACTCTTTTAATTCAAATATTTTCTACCATAGGAAATCTAAGCATTATATATATATATATATATATATATATATCCTCTTTATGCTTCTAATGTTCTGTTATTTACACTGTAGTAAGCTGAACACACACACATATATATTCTACCTTAAATTTGTAATTTTTTGTGATTTTAATAATCTATTATTATGCTGGAAAAGACTAGTATCTCTCTCTATAAAAGAAAAACATATTAAAGGAAATTGTTATTTTTAAAAATTAAAAATTAAAATTAAAATACATAAAAAGCTGCACAATTTTTTTATTGGGAGTGGCGGCAGGGAGGGGTTTGGCCCCCATGATAGCAATGACCCCACCAGCCACAACCACGGTGGTAATGTCATGGGCTGTGGGGTGTGGCGGTCGTGGCTTGCCACAATAGCTGAGCCCCACAGAAACCCCACCCATATGCATAAAATAAAACTTAAACCCCTGGGCCCTAAGCTATTTTTGCAGCCCCGCTGCCATTTTCTAACACACAAAAAAATGCAGCCCCCTTTCATGAGACTGCAATTTTTTTTTTGAGAGGCAGGGTTACAATCTTAAATATTTTAGCAATATATATAATATATATACATGTCATTGTATATATATTTATATATATGAATATACTCATTTCTTCTATGGCCTCCATTCTTCAACCTGCAATACAATAACAAGAAGAACAAAAAAAATAGAACTAGGGTTTTGGAAGAAAGAAGAGAAGAAAGGAGGAGAGAAAAAAATCAAAATAGAAGAGAATCTTTTAGGGTAGAAACTTGCCTCCTTAACCCTAATTTCAAATTAGGGTTAGGGTTGTGCAAGTTTTCATTTAAAATAATGATTTATTTATTTTATAAGAGTTGACTTTTGTTTGGAGGGAATTCTTTTTCCCACTTAGGTTTGATTTTTTTTATATTTCTTTAATTGATTTATTTAAAATGACTTAGGGTTGTGCAAGTTGTTTATAAGATAATGGTTTTTAAATGAGAACTTTAAATTTAATTTTGAGAGGAAATTGCATTTCCCTTTTGGGCTTGATTTTAATTTTTGACCAAATTGGTTATTTATTATTATTGCAGGAGTAATTATAAATATTTTATGAGTTTCTTTTAAAATAACTTAAGAATGTTAATAAATAATATGGTTGGATTACTAAACTTAAAATTATCTTAAGTGATTAATTAAATTCATTTATCTAGGCTTTTCCAAAATAAGATAATGATTATATGATTTTCTCATTGGATTTTAAAAGAAAATGATTAAGAATGTTAAGGAGTGAAATTTAAAATTTGGAAAATTATTAAAGTACATAGAAATGAATTTAAAAGATTAAACTTACATCTTGTCTATTATTAAAGTAATTTAAAGGGGCCAAAGAATGAAACTTAGTTCCCTTCGTGGGAAGAGTGTTTTTTTAATTAAGTTGATTAGACACTATTTTAAAATAATAATAATAATAATAATAATAATAATAATAATAATAATAATAAACTAATGATATTTATTATGTTTGATTTTAAATTTGTGAGATGTAATTTAATTAAAGTTTTTGATAAAATATCTAAAATGTATTTAAATGAATAATATTATATATAGGTGTTTATGTTATACCATTGTGGTAAGTAAGTTAGAGTGAGATTTAATTAAGTGAAATTCGATATGAGATAGTAAACATAGTTAAAAGATGAATAATACCATCGTATTAATTAACTCTTAGATTTAATGGATGATTTAAATAAATATTAGAAATTTTATATAGTTGGATTTATCAATGATGTTTAGACCCTATTGCTTTTTATTGGGACAAGAAATCTATCTAGGGACATTAATCGATTATGTATAATATATTAATTATTCTTTCACCTTAAATTTATTTATGAGTCAATTTTTGAAGGTTCTAATATGTGTAGATTAATGGGTGAACTTGGATTTAATAATTGAAAAAATAGTTTAAATGCTAAGCTTGTATAATGAGCAGCTTAATAAACTAATAATTTGAGTTGTTTTATCACACTTGTCAATGTATTAAAATAAGTAATCTAACTCTTGTCGAATTCAAAGTATTTTTAAAGGGGTCTTATAATGATAAGAATTTAAGGATTGAAAAGTGATTAAGTTTATTAATTTCTAATTTAGATAATCAATTATATTCTTATTATTAATGATATTTATTAGTTATTATTACTAAGGATTATTAAATGATTTGATTTCAATTAAGCCTAACCTTTTCATAGGGTTTCTTTAAACAAGGTCAGTGAAACACTTTTAAAGGATGAGACCTACATTATTGTTTTAAGAATATAGTAATCTTTTTAGTTAAAATTTTAAATCTAAATTATGCTAGGGAATTAATGTAATTATTTCGTTAATCTAATTCCCTTCATTAAAATGTAATTAGGAAGTTAAGAAAGAAAATTTGTATGAAACCTTGAAAACTTATCAATAGGCTGAGGGATGTTGACACGTGGTCATGATTTCCCCTTGACCCTAATGAATACTCTTGCAACTACCGCAACCTGACTCAATAGCTATGTAAACACAAAACTAGATTTGTAGAATTTGGAACCCGACATTATTTTATTTTCAAAAAAAATTTGTTTCATTTTGGACATTAAATTTGGGCATGAAATTTTGGTATCAGAGCAAGGTTCAACACTAGGAACCTTGCAAACTGTTACGCTTCACCTAGGAATTATTATGCTTGGGTAGGTAACCCTTAGTTACGCTATTAACATGCTAAAAGTAAATGGGATTGAGGATGTGTCCTTGTGACATGTGGGATGCAATGTGAGAGGCAAAGGTACCGGAAGGAATCAAGGACCCCCTTCCGAATAGAATTCAACCCTCATCCCAAATTCTAGGGACAGCTCTTTTAAGCCATGAACTTGATAGAGTTCGTATTCATATGTTAGAATCACAATGTTATGCTCTTAATTTAAAGATGTCATAGGTGCAAAGGGTCATGCTTGTATTGTGAACCTGAGGTGATCTAATGTTTGGGTGCGATATTATGGAAAAGGAGGAGTACACTTTTTGAAACCAACGTAAGTAGCACCTTCTTGGAATGAATGATTTTTCGATATGAGCACCTCTTCCTAGTCTCTTAGACTACTTGGTTGTTGTAATTCTTTAGGTTTTTGAGAGTTTAGTGAGCAATTGTGAATGTGTTATGCATTGTGGTAGTAATGCCATATATTTTTGCTTGATGGCCTGTATAATTTTGTTGACCCCTTGTTGGTGGTAGTATTTAGGAGCCTACATGTGACTATCTTTCTTATGTGACCGTGCATGACTAGTATTGTTTTTGGCATCCTGGCATGGTTAGAAGAAATACTGATTTAATCCTAATGGGGTGTGATGAACTGCACCTACTTCATTATCGCATCAGTGTGAGTGGTATAAGATGAAGTCAAGTTGTACTTGGGCACCTTAAATTCCACCATTACTATGTTTTTCTCCTATAGAGTGATGTGTGTACACTTCAGAAAATAATAGAAAGAGATACCTATTTATGATGGTAAGGAGCATACCTATGGTGGTAGGTCATTCAGGTTAACTATCATTGTCCCCAAAATGGTTGGTAGACTTAATCTATGGCGAAAGGGAGTGTTATTACTCAAGATGTGTGAAAATCCCTATGGGATACTCCTATTCGAGGTTTCATGTGTGCCTAACATCCTTTCCTTATGACCTCACTTCTATCATGCATTAGGTATAATGGGACCCTTGAGCGTGACAAAACTATTCTTCTTGTGTGGAGTAGGGTTCGTTACCAAAACCTTACAGTTTTAAATCTAAATCCTATTTGGAACTTGTATAGTGAGTTGTACCCTAGTGTTGGGAATCACCCTTGCATTTTTTGTCTTTTTTTTGTGGATATGATCCTTTGGCATAAGGTTGGGATGGTTATATCCTGCCTAATGGAAAGTATTGCATGTGTGTGCAAGATAAAGGAGACTGGCCTTGGCCCTTATATTGCTTTAGTTACCGAAAGTATATTGAGTGATGTGTAAGTGTGGTACGTTTCTTGGGTAAGTTCTTGGAGGTTACTAATTAGTGTTTCCCTTAGAATCCTTGGTGGATACTCTCTCTTATGTGTTTGATTTCAGTTGTATTGTTATGTGAATGATTTTCTTGATTTATTTATTTTCTCAGTGGAGCTTTCCACATGTTGTGTGGGCTAGCATCTTTTGGGTATTTCTTTTAATTGGAATTAGTCACCAAACTATTGTATCTAACTCTTATGACAATTGTCACTTTGGATTTATTGTTTAAATGAGCTCATTTTGAAAACTTATTGTTAAAATTCTTAAATTTTCCCATTTGGGTTTTACTTTTTTTTTTTATCAGGGTGACTATTTTGAATGTTTTCTTATGCTGGCCAGTCCTATGTTTTATGACTCTATCAGGCTCAATATGGGCCACTAATAGCGTGTATAAGGGAGAACACCAAGGGGAACATACTATTTTGCCTTGTCAGGTAATACTAAACTTAGGAGATATGATCTCAACTCTATTTTGAAGGTGTAGCAGGGTTTGGGAATTTTATTTATTTTTTACTTAAAGGGAGTGTCAACTGATAATAATGTTAATGTATGGTGGCTGTTAATGTATGGTGGCACAATCTCAACTCTATTTTGAAGGTGTAGCAAGGTTTGGGCATTTTATTTATTTTTTACTCGAAGGGAGTGCCAACTGATAATAATGTTAATGTATGGTGGCACAATTTATTCCAAACATATTAATTGAATTTGGCCATCAATAGGAGTGCATACCACATTATGTGATTTTTGGTAATTATGTACCATGAAAAGACTCTAGTGGCATGAATTATTACTTTGAACAATAAAGGATAATTGGATGTTTCAACTACCTCTGTGGTGTGGAAATTGGAAATGGTATATAGATGCTACCCCAAATGATGACCTTGTATACCTTATTCAGGTATTGGTCATGTATTGAAAATCTTATGTTAGGACTCTAGCGTCCATGCTCTGTGGAGTTCCTTCTTTTCCTTGATGTGAGTTAGGGCTTGTGATGTACCCTTCTCGTAGAAATATG
This sequence comes from Thuja plicata, assembly GCA_018584345.1. Classification (NCBI taxonomy): domain Eukaryota; kingdom Viridiplantae; phylum Streptophyta; class Pinopsida; order Cupressales; family Cupressaceae; genus Thuja; species Thuja plicata. Next base: position 341,246 of record MU228114.1, read on the forward strand.
ATGATGTATAGTTGGGAATGATCTAGTCTGCTTGTGATTTTGGCCCATGTGGTGGGCCTTGATGATCATATCATGACGTAATGATTACCCCTTATCTTCATTTTAGATATGATTAAGTGTTGGTTAGGTTTCCTTTTCACTCTTGGTGAGACTCCATGTTAGAGATTCGGGGTACCATAGGATAGATTTTTAAGAAACATTCCTAGTAGTGGGATGGAGAAACATGAAAGCCCTTAGAGATAGATTACCCTCTTTTGATTTGGTGCAAAGATGGGAGTCAGATGATGTCCTCTTTATGGATCCATTGCCACCTGGTATAAGGTAAGGCTGGGGTCTAGTAGGGAAAATGATCATGTTCCCTAGAATGGAAGATCTCTCAGCACCAAAAATTCACATTTCTCCTACATTAGGAGATTCAGTTATGCCCTATTTATTCCATCAAATGGAAGGAGTGCATTTGATCTCTAATTTGGTAAGCATCCTTGTGCTCTAGAGAAAATCTTAAATGCATTTATTTTATTCAAGACACCAATTTTGGGGAGAATTTATGAGTTTATAATGGGATGTAAGGGGTGCTCCAAGTGAACATGGTGGTGCCTTACTATTAATCTAGATAATTATGAAAAGATTTTTTGAGTCAATAACCCGAGAGTTCTTAACACTACAAATTGAGAAGGAGCTTGGAGGAAAATTTTCATCTTTGGATGCCACCTGATAGGTAGTGAGGTTTGCTATGGGCCTTGGTTGACTAAGACCTTAGAGTATGTATTTTATAGCTTGTATTGTATCCTTGAGTATTTGACTATGTCAATATACCGGTACTCTTTTGGTGTGTGGAAAATTCCATAGCTAACATTTAACTTGTGGGTTAGGAAACCTCTATTTGTGTACTCACATTTGGTTCCGATATAGTCATCGCACCTTCATGTGTTACCATTGGTTTGGTGAATTAGCTTCCGGGAGTAAGCCTATCCTTAGGGGGAATGATGTAGAGCCTCCCTTGTTTCCCTTTTATGATTGACATTCTGAGAGGTGTAGATTGAGTTATTATTGTAGTTATGACCATGTAGTACCCTTGTGAAATTGTACCTCAGGGTGATCTATGTCTACTTGAGTTAGGTGAACTTCCTTAGACTTGTGATACATTGTAAAATATTGCTAAGATAGGACTATTTGAGATGAGCTTTTGATGTTGTTTAAATCTTGTGAAAGGTCTTTATGTAAATTTTGTATGATTCATTATGGATTTATACCTTATTGGATCAGATTGGATTTGATCATTTAGACTCTAGATGCACAATATCATATGATCCTCATCATGATTAGTTTTATAATACAATTATAGTTTTTTATTTATGGTTTTTTATATTTAATGAATATGCAGTGGATTATATATGCTTAGATGATTTATTAGGAAATTGTGATTTGATTCAGTGATGATGCAATGTGATTTCTATTGTGAAATGAAAGTTAAATGCTTAAATGATGTTATATATATATATATATATATATATATA
>MU228114.1:342812-357791 GCA_018584345.1 Thuja plicata
CGGGGGTGGCCTTGTAAAGGCCTAGGTTGGGTGGTGAGCCTCCATGGTCAACCAAAGATTTCTATGAAGGTCCAGTTTGAAGCTTTTGGAAGGCTTGTGTTGATATTCTAAAGGGAAACCACAGCTGGTGGCCTAGTGATCTACCCTTATAGATGGGTTTGTTTTTAAGCCAAAAATGCCTAGTATGAAGTCTTGAAAAGTTATTTTGAGTAAGAGGGAATTTTGTAAATGTAATCCTATTTTATTTTGAAATAATTGTATTCACTACTTCCTTGTAATAAGAAGATCAAACTTGTTCTATATGCTTGTGTCATTAATTTCATTATTGGCTACATTAGAATTAGTCTTATTAATGTTCTATTAAAGTGATAAGAAAATAAATCTTAAGGATTGTAACTTTTTACGTTATTTCAATTTTATAATTAAATTTCAATTAATATAAATTTGTGAACTTTGTGAGGGTTTAGAAAGAAAGTATGTCTACTTAACCTACAATAAATATAACATGTTTAAATAAAAAAAAATTTTGATTCGATTAAGGTTTTTCAGTGCCCGAATTTTTGGGCATGACAACTTCCAACATGTGAGAGATGATCCTCTCAACCTTGGCTTGGCCACATTCACTTTTTGGGCCTCTGTTACACCATCACATTTGAAATGGTTTTATATACTATCAATCCAATCCACAACTGAATCTGGATCCATTTGTCCACCAAATAGTGGTACACCTTCCAAAGCTTTGACACTTTTAAAAGTCTGCAATGCCTTTAAGAAGGGTTCTTTAGTAATGACAGGGTCAGGGGTTGGAGCTTCCTCTTATAAATCCACTCCCTTCTCCCTTGATTCTTCTTCTTCTTTATGATCTATCTTGTCTTTCATCTTATCAGCTTTGTCTTGGACTTCTCCCAAGAGTTGTTCCATTTGAGACAACCTTTCTCTTAACAACTTGTTGTCTTCTTGCTCATGCACCTTTTTGGCTAACTTAGCATTAGTCACCATGGTTTTGTCTTCTACTCATCCCACTATTGTATTCTCTCCAAGTGATTCAGTAGGCTGAAACATCCACCACAAGCCTAATCTTAATCAAGCTCTGATACCAATATGGTGTGAGTGTTCCAAGGGTTGCTAGCACTTCATCCAAGAGACCTAGCTTGTCTCTTCTAGGAACCTAATCTCCTCTAGGTCCTGATTGGATTAGATGATTAACTAAGTCTAATTCCAACTCTTCTCTAAGAGTTTCACTCTTTGTGCTTCACCTTTGAAAGACTAACACCTTTTAGTTAGTTCAATTCTTCACTTCTCCCACTACACTTAGATGGATCAAAGTGCCAATTCCACTCTAGAATTCATGATTCATTGCAAGAGTGCTAAACATGTTGTAATACATGAATATGTTCCCATTTTACTCCATTTTGATGGATCCCTTAACCCTTTTTAGTCAATTTCAAACTTTAGTCTCCAAGAGGCCTAATTGAGCTTATTTCCTTGTAGCCTTTTACAATGACCTTTTCCCAATTCTTTCAAAAATTTCCCAAAGAAGTTGAAAAAACAATCCCACATTCAAATACCCTTTATCATTCCTCAAAATATTTTGTAAGTTTTAATCCTCTATTTCATTTGTACATAGGGTTCCTACAATCTAGGTCCAATAGGGCTAATAGGCCTAATTTCTAGGACTGTCTGCAACATAGTTTAAAACTTGCTCAAAACTTGGTCTCATGGATTGGTATGAACTCAACCCTCAGAATATGCTAAGATATGACCATACCCTATCTAGAAATGTACTTTTCCCATATATTAATTCTCTACCCTGCAAGATATGCTCACTGTTTCATCTCCAAACCTCTAACCGAGTAGTGTATGCTCGCCTAGGGCTTGGCACTAAAAATAGAAACTCAACCTTTCATGACTCCTAACTCTACATATATATACATCATTGACTCCCCTAACATTTCCATCTATCCTTAGGAAGATCCCATGGCTATATTTAATGGGGGAGCCATGAATCAACTAACTAGTCAGGATAGGACCAGTGAACTCACAAAACTAAAAATAATTTAGTTAAGACCTTCGACTAACTCTAATCAACTTTATTACTGAATGAAAAACACTTCAAACTATCCTATAAAAACAAATCAACAACTAAAATAAGGCATTCAATCCAATAGATATCACTATCTCACTGAAAATCTCAGATTTCCTGAATATAGAGTTGCAGAGCTATATTCAATATGCAAAACTTGTTACAATGAATGACTCGATTTGAGATTCGAGCCTCCTCCTGCATTAGATGTCATCTTCCATGTTTTTAGTGCCTATTGGTCAATTCCCCACTCCTAGTTTCAAGGGAATCCTATGTAACTGAGTTGCATGCAACATTTGCAATTATTGCAAATGTTGTCATGGCAACGTTTTAGCAACTTTTGGCATCTTTGCCATTATGCCTCCTCTCTAAGTTTTAGGGCCTCTAACCTCTTCATTTTGAGGATCCAAGATCATTTATGACCTTATAGAATCTCTATGACATCATTTATGTGTTTAAGACAAATTGAAGACTCTAACTCAAACTCCTAATACTAAGAATTTTACAAACTATAAACAATGGATAATTTGGTGACCTTAGTCCTAATGACTAACTCACCGAGCCCACATTGCAATGACCTTCTAAGGTCCAAAATTAAACAACCTATCTTGACTTGGCCAATGTCAACTACAAGCCAAAACATCCTAACTGTGGAGGTTAGCCTAGGTGTGCTCCTTCACCAGATGCGCAAGTGTGGTATGTTTCTTGGGTATGTGCTTGGAGGTTACTAAGTAGTGTTGTCCTCAGAATCCTTGGCGGATACTCTCTCTTATGTGTTTGATTTCAGTTGTATTATTCTGTGAATGATTTTATTAATTTATTTATTTTCTTAGTGGAGCTTTCCACATGTTGTGTGGGCTAGCATCTTTTGGGTATTTCTTTTAATTGGAATCAGTCACCAAACCATTGTATCTAACTTTTATGACAGTTGTCACTTTGGATTTATTGTTGAAATGGGCTCATTTTGAAAATTTACTTTTAAAATTCTTATATTTTCCCATTTGGGTTTTACTATTTTTTTATCTGGGTGACTATTTTGAATGTTTTCTTATGCTGGCCAGTCCTATGTTTTATGACTCTATCAGGCTCAATATGGGCCACTGATAGCATGTATAAGGGAGAAAACCAAGGAGAACATACTATTTTGCCTTGTCAGGTAATACTAAACTTAGGAGATATGATCTCAACTCTATTTTGAAGGTTTAGCAGGGTTTGGGAATTTTATTTATTTTTTACTCGAAAGGGAGTGCCAATCGATAATAATGTTAATGTATGGTGGCACAAGTTATTTCAAACATATAAATTGAATTTGGTCATCAATGGCAATGCATACCACATTATGTGATTTTTAGTAAATATGTACCATGAAAGGACTCTAGTGGCATGAAATATTACTTTGAACAATAAAGGATAATTGGATGTTTCAACTACCTCTGTGGTGTGGAAATTAGAAATGGTGTATAGATGCTACCCCAAATAATGACCTTGTATACCTTATTCAGGTATTGGTCATGTATTGAAAACCTAGCATTAAGACTCTAGCTTCCATGCTCTGTGGAGTTCCTTCTTTTCCTTGATGTGAGTTAGGACTTGTGATGTACCCTTCTCATAGAAATACAATGATGTATAGTTGGGAATGATCTAGTCCACTTGTGATTTTGGCCCTTATGGTGGGGCTTGATGATCATATCATGACGTAATGATTACCCCTTATCTTCATTTTAGATATGATTAAGTGTTGGTTAGGTTTCCTTTTCACTCTTGGTGAGACTCCATGTTAGAGATTTAGGGTACCATAGGATAGATTTTTAAGCAACATTCCTAGCAGTGGGATGGAGAAACATGAAAGCCCTCAGAGATAGATTATCCTCTTTTGATTTGGTGCAAAGATGGGAGTAAGATGATGTCCGCTTTATGGATCCATTGCCACCTGGTATAAGGTAAGGTTGGGGTCTAGTAGGGAAATTGATCATGTTCCCTAGAATGGAAGATCTCTTAGCACCAGAAATTCACATTTATCCTACATTAGGAGATTCAATTATGCCCTATTTATTCCATCAAATGGGAGTGCATTTGATCTCTAATTTGGTAAGCATCCTTGTGCTCTAGAGAAAATCTTAAATGCATTTATTTTATTTAGGACACCAATTTTGGGGATAATTTATGAGTTTTAATGGGATGTAAGGGGTGCTCCAAGTGAACATGGTGGTGCCTTACTATTAATCTAGATAATTATAAAAAAAATTTCTAATTCGATAACCTGAGAGTTCTTAACACTACGAATTGAGAAGGATCTTGGAGGACAATTTTCATCTTTCGATGCCCCTTGATAAGTAGTGAGGTTTTCTATGGGCCTTGGTTGACTAAGACCTTAGAGTATGTCTTTTATATCTTGCATTGTATCCTTGATTATTTGACTATGTCAATATACTAGTACTCTTTTGGTATGTGGAAAATTCCACAGCTAACATTAACTTGTGGGTTAGGAAACCTCTATTTGTGTACTTGCATTTGGTTAAGATATAGTCATTACACCATCATGCGTTACCATTCATTTGGTGAATTGGCTTCCAAGAGTAAGCCTAGTCCTTGGGGGGAATGATGTAGAGCCTCCCTTGTTTCCCTTTTATGATTGACATTCTGAGAGGTGTAGATTGAGTTATTATTGTAGTTATAACCATGTAGTACCCTTCTGAGATTGTACCTCAGGGTGATCTATGTCTACTTGAGTTACGTGAACTGCCTTAGACTTGTGATGCATTTAAAATCTTGCTAAGATAGGACTATTTGAGATGAATTTTTGATGTTGTTTAAATATTGTGAAAGGCCTTTATGTAAATTTTGTATGATGCATTATGGATTTATACCTTATTGGATCAGACTGGATTTGATCATTTAGACTCTAGATGCACAATATCTTATGATCCTCATTATGATTATTTTTATGATACAATTATGGTTTTTTATTTATGGATATTTGTATTTAATGAATATGTAGTGGATTATATATGTTTAGATGATTTATTAAGAAATTGTGATTTGTTTCAGTGATGATGCAATCTGATTTCTATTGTGAAATGAAAGTTAAATGCTTAAATGATGTTATAAATATATATAATCTTAGGAGTTAAATTGAATTTTTAGATAGTTCATAAAGGTTTCAAATATTGTATATTTAATTATGATGTATATTGTATTTCCTTGGACTACTGATATTCGGATTTAGTGTGTAGGGAATAAGACCATGGTATTAAAATTCGGGGAACCAAATATAGGTATATGTGAACTCATTTTAAGCCAAGGTTGCATCTAATGAAAGACAAGACCTCGCAGTATCGTCATTTATTTTGTAAACGTAAATGTTTGATTATTGGAATTTAGTTCATAAATGTTATATTCATATTTAAATTCTTTGAGTTTTATGCCCAAGTGGATATGACAAGTGTCTAGTGATGTGTAAGTGTTTGTATGTGTCACTTGACACTTGTGTATGTACTTAGTACCATGACATGTCCACTTGGTGGATTGGGTTTCCATCTACCTAGGTTAGTACCAAGTAGATCCCCATGTCTTTTCCTTGATTAGAGAGCTGGAGGTGTGGTCACTTCAATGGAATTTCGTGAGTATGCTTGTAGTGGACTTTTGAGGGGTTAGAAAAGTGCCTATGGGTGTGTTAGGGTCATTTTTAGGTTGCCCACTTGTTATACATATGGTTAAGGGTAATTTTTAACCCTAGGATAACCCTTGGTTGACCAAGAAACCCTTCCAAAAGTTGGATTTCCAAGTTGGACAAAAATCAACTTTTAGAAGCATGATCTTGGATAGACCACTCTTCCATTTTGATGTAAAGACCTTACTCACCTTTTTGAAATTCCCCTTCTTGGATCCAATTGTAGAAATTTGTAAGAGTCTTAGGGAAGAGAGACCAATGGGAGGATTTCCTTTTCCCCATAAGTTTTTTAGTGGCCTTTTTAGTGGTGACTCTCCATGTTGGAGAGTTCAAATGCCCACTCTCTAACTTAGAGACTTGGCTAAAATTGGTGAGCTTAGAAAGGAGGACTTAGGCTTTAAGGGAGCTCTCCAACAAATTTCATTTTCCATAAGCTTGGAACTAGGTTGGTGGACATCTTTCATTTTTGCCACTTGTTGCATTTTGTGTAGCAATGAAAATGAAGGAAGTATGTTAGTGTGCTTAAGGAATGTAGAGATGCCTTTGTGTTTAATGTTGATGTGAGAATAATTTTCTTGTTGATGTTTTCTTTTGTTGTTGTTGTTTTATTAATGGGAGTTTTTAAGGCCCACTCACCCTTGGGAGGGAAGAGTAGCCTTGGGGGTGAAGGAGTTTGACATCCCTTTGGTGTAGAGTCTCTCCTCAAGGAGGAGAGGGAAAAATCATGGAGTATGGGCTCCATGAAGCCATCCTTGTTATTTTTCTTGGGGGTCATATGGGTGTTGTTTTTGGCTTAAATCCATGGGGGCATAAAGGTATTTTGATGAATACGGGATTGATATAAGATGGTGTTTTTGTTAGTATTGTGAAAGCTTGTTATTGCTTTTAGTTTTGGCCTTTTCCCTTTGGGTACTTGGTCCACTTTACCCCATTGTAGGGTCATTTTGTGGCCCATTGTGGCGGCCATGGATGGGAGTTTATTTTTCTTTTGTGTTGAGTTATGGATGGTTATTGTTGTCTTGCTTGAGTGTTTCCCACCTATGATTTGTTCCCCAAGCTCGAGGGTGGCCTCTTAGAGGCCTAGGTTGTGAGGAGAGCTTCCCATGGTCTTTTGGATATTCTTTTGCAAATTTTGGATGTGTTTGAACTCTTGAAGAAATGAGAGAAAAGCTTGTGAGGAAAAGAAATCTGGATATTTTACTTTGTGTTTATGTAAAAGCCTATGTGGCTAATGTTTTGTAATCTTGCTGTTAATAAAAAAGAAAGCATTGTATGTGATTATGAAATGAAGTAAATGAAGACTTTTACAAGTTGTATGTGGAAATTTCAATGTATTTGAAATTAGGAAAAGTAGAGAGAGACAATGAGCTTGCTTGTACTATTCATTTATGTAATCTTTGTGAAAGATTTATGGAAAGGTTCTTCCTACTTCAAACTCCATGTACATAGTTTTTTTTTATTAAATAAAAATATAATAAAGTATGAATGTGTTCAACTCTAGATTTTAGAAATAGATAGATTTCCCATTTGAAATAAAATAATGCTCTAAAAACAAATATAAATACTTGTGTGAGTTTTAGGCACCCACATATAAATAAATATGTGAAAATTCATTTTTTGTTCTAAAAATATATATGTATACTCTTTTAATTCAAATATTCTCTACCATTGGAAATCTAAGCATTATATATATATATATATATATATATATATATATATCCTCTTTATGCTTCTAATGTTTTGTTATATACACTATAGTAAGCTGAACACACACACATATATATTCTACCTTAAATATGTAATTTTATGTGATTTTAACATTCTGTTATTATGCTGGAAAAGACTATTATCTCTCTCTATATATGTAATCTGTTCATATTTCATAAACCCCTGTATGTATAAACAAAACGCAACTTTCTTCATTTTGAAAAAAAAAGGAAAATAATAATATTAAAAGAAAAAAGTATTAAAGGAAATCATTATTTTTTTTTTTTAAAAAGATAAAATTAAAATACATAAAAAGCTGCACAATTTTTTTATTGGGAGTGGCGGTAGGGAGGGGTTTGGCCCCCGTGACGGCCACGACCCCACCAGCCATAGCCATGACGGTAATGTCATGGGCTGTGGGGTGTGGTGGTCGTGGCTCGCCACAACAGCTGAGCCCCACAGAAACCCAACCCATATGCATAAAATAAAACTTAAAACCCCCCTGCGCCCTAAGCTATTTTCGCAGCCCTGCTGCCATTTTCTAACACAAAAAAATGCAACCCCCTTCCATGAGATTGCAATTTTTTTTTTAGAGGCAGGGTTACAATCTTAAATATTTTAGCAATATATATATATATATATATATATATATATATATTTATATATATGAATATACTCATTGCTTCTATGGCCTCCATTATTCAACCTACAATACAATAACAAGAAGAACAAAAAAAAATAGAACTAGAGTTTTGGAAGAAAGAAGAGAAGAAAGGAGGAGAGAGAAATGAAAATATAAGAGAATCTTTTAGGGTAGAAACTTACCTCCTTAACCCTAATTTCAAATTAGGATTAGGGTTGTGCAAGTTTTTATTTAAAATAATGATTTATTATTTTATAAGATTCGACTTTTGTTTGGAGGGAATTCTTTTTCCCACTTAGGTTTGATTTTTTTTATACTTATTTAATTGATTTATTTAAAATGACTTAGGGTTGTGCAAGTTGTTTATAAGATAATGGTTTTTAAATGAGAACTTTAAATTTAATTTTGAGAGGGAATTTCATTTCCCTTTTGGGCTTGATTTTGATTTTTGACCAAATTGGTTATTTATTATTATTGTAGGAGTAATTATAAATGTTTTATGAGTTTCTTTTAAAATAACTTAAGAATGTTAATAAATAATATGGTTGGATTACTAAACTTCAAATTATCTTAAGTGATTAATTAAATACATTTATCTAGGCTTTTTCAAAATAAGATAATGATTATATGATTTTCTCATTGAATTTTAAAAGAAAATGGCTAAGAATGTTAAGGAGTGAAATTTAAAATTTGGAAAATAATTAAAGTACTTAGAAATGAATTTAAAAGATTAAACTTACATCTTGTCCATTATTAAAGTAACTTAAAGGGGCCAAAGAATGAAAATTAGTTCCCTTCGTGGGAAGAGTCTTTTTTTAATTAGGTTGAATAGACACTATTTTAAATAATAATAATAATAATAACTTTTACAATTAACTAATGATATTTAATATGTTTAATTTTAAATTTGTGAGATGTAATTTAATTAAAGTTTTTGATAAAATATCTAAAATGTATTTAAATGAATAATATTATATATAGGTGTTTATGCTATACCATTGTGGTAAGTAAGTTAGAGTGAGATTTAATTAAGTGAAATTTGATATGAGATAGTAAACATAGTTAAAAGATGAATAATACCATCGTATTAATTAACTCTTGGATTTAATGGATGATTTAAATAAATATTAGAAATTTTATATAGTTGGATTTATCAATGATGTTTAGACCCTATTGCTTTTTATTGGGACAAGAAATCTATCTAGGGACATTAATCGATTATCTATAATATATTAATTATTCTTTCACCTTAAATTTATTTATGAGTTAATTTTTGAAGGTTCTAATATGTGTAGATTAATGGGTGAACTTGGATTTAATAATTGAAAAAATGGTTTAAATGCTAAGCTTGTATAATGAGCAACTTAATAAACTAATAATTTGAGTTGTTTTATCACACACTTGTAAATGTATTAAAATAAGTAATCTAACTCTTGTCGAATTCAAAGTATTTTTAAAGGGGTCTTATAATGATAAGAATTTAAGGATTGAAAAGTGATTAAGTTTTTAGATAATCAATTATATTGTTATTTTTAATGACATTTATTAGTTATTATTACTAAGGATTATTAAATGATTTGATTTCAATTAAGCCTAACCTTTTCATAGGGTTTCTTTAAACAAGGTCAGTGAAACACTTTTAAAGGATGAGACCTACATTATTGTTTTAAGAATATAGTAATCTTTTTAGTTAAAATTTAAATCTAAAATATGCTAGGGAATTAATGTAATTATTTTGTTAATCTAATTCCCTTCATTAAAATGTAATTAGGAAGTTAAGAAAATAACTTTGTATGAAACCTTGAAAACTTATCAATAGGCTGAGGGATGTTGACATGTGTTCATGATTTCCCCTTGACCCTAATGGCTACTCTTGCAACTGCCGCAACCTAACTCAATAGCTATGTAAACACAAAACTAGATTTGTAGACTTTGGAACCCAACATTATTTGCTTTTCAAAAAAAAATTGTTGCATTTTGGACATTAAATTTGGGCGTGACACTTTCTGAATGGTGACTTGAAGGAAGAAGTTTGCATAGAACAGCCTAAAGGATTTAATCTATCAGATAAACCAGACATGGTATGTAGATTGAAGAAAGCACTCTATGGGCTTAAACAGGCCCCAAGAGCTTCGTATGAGAGACTAGATAGTTATCTTACCAAGATTGGATTCAAGAAAGAAGCAGTAGATTGTAAATTATTCATAAGAGAGACACCTGATGGATTATTACTTGTTTCCATATTTGTTGATGACATTATCTTTGGAGGTAATGACAAGCTTAGTGCAGAATTTGCAAAAGAAATGCAGAATGAATTTGAAATAAGCATGATTGGTCCTATAAAATATTTTTTGGGATTGAATGTAAAGCAGACATATAAAGGAATATTCATAAATCAGTCCAAATATGTGAAGGAAATATTGAAGACTTTCAATATGGAATATTGTAAGCCAGTATGCGCTCCTATGATAACAGGAAGAAAGCTTACTAAAGAGGATGACTCCACAGCAGTTGACAAGACATTGTATAAGTCTATGATTGGAAAACTTATATATCTTACTCAATCTATACCAGACATCTAATGTAGTTGACATTATTGGTAGATTTGTAGCTTAACCCAAGCAGAATCACCTAATGGCAATAAAGAGAATATTCAGATATCTAAAGGGAACTATAGACTATAGTTTATGGTATTCTAAATCAGAGAATGTACAACTTTATGTATATACAGATGCAGATTGGGTAGGTTGTATTGATGACAGGAAGAGTACTTCAGGAGGAGCATTATTTCTTGGAGATAGGTTGGTTTCTTGGATAAGCAAGAAGCAGAATTGTATCTCTCAGTCAACAGTAGAATTTGAATATGTTGCAGCAGCATTGAATTGTTCAAAAATGGTTTGGATCAAGTAGATGGTTAAATATTTTGGTATTCATGTTGATTATCCTATTGTTATTCACTATTATAACACTAGCACTATCAACATGTCCAAGAACCTTATGATGCATGCAAAGACAAAACACATTGAGATCAAATACCATTTTCTTAGAGAAAAAGTTGCAAACAAAGAATTTAAATTGGACTATGTGAGCACTAAAGAACAGTTGGAAGACATTTTCAAAAAACCTTTATCAAAAGATACTTTTGAGTATCTCAGGGAGAAATTGGGAGTAATTCCCTTTCCTGAGTCTGATTAGATAAAATAGCAAGTACATCAGTCCATGGTGACTGATGAATGGTTGACTACTCTATTTCTGGAGTAGTACCTATGCCTAATTGTTTATGGAACCCTTTGCCATTGATGTCAAAGGGGGAGTATGTAGTTAGGGGGAGCATATACTCTGGGGGAGTATATAATCTTGTAACTTAAAAACACAAACAAAGGAGCTACAGCAGTGTAGAGGAATCTTTGATGAGGATATTGAGAAGATTGTAAAAAGAAAGAGGACACCATGTGTTGAAGATGTTTTTAATATCATATGTTTCCATCAATGTCAAAGGGGGAGATTGTTGGGGATTTAATTTTGGCAGCTAGTTGATTGTATGTTTGTCATTAATGACAACATATAATATACTACAGTGTTCTGTATGTACTTTTTAGAAAAGTGATATTAACCCTTGCGCGGTCAAACTCATGTTGTAGACATTTTTTTAATGCTTTGTTCATACACGCAGGATCAGATTTGATATTTCAGTTAAGTTGTGTTAATCTGTATTGGTAGTTACAGTTTCTGGAGAGTATCTCTTTAGAGCTGACATATTTACCATGTTTCTTGAGTTGCGCCTATCTTCAAGATACGTGTGTGTATATTCATGATTATTTATGAGTTAACCATGTTTGGTTAAGAGTCTCTATCATGTTTCATCAGGATTGTGTTGTTTGAGATAATTTGGTGGAGCCAGCTCAGTGAAGCATCGTGTCTGTTCAGTTCGTGTTGCATGGTCTTCATCTTGATTGTGTGCTTAGTTAAGCTAACAAGGATGTTGGTGAAGTATTTCCCATAGCCTTCATGACCTTATACTTTGAGGAAGATACTTATAGTAGTTCATTTGTGAATGCTAAGTGTGAATGATAAGAAAAGAGACAGAAAAGGTACAGAGAAGAATATCAGTTAAGTTTCATTCATCAAGGATCTATTTGAAGAAGTAGTGGAAGATTAAATTACATTGGAAATTATAAAGACAGTAGGTCTACTCTATAGTTCATCATCAGATATAGTTCATATCTATTCTATAGAAGTTTGTAGCCTTCACCATTGAAGCAGTGAGCTTTTGGACACTGAGTCCTCACCCTTAACAGGGTTATTTGTAAAAGACTCCTAATAGGGCTAGACCCTTAACCAGGTCACTATACTTATTGCATTGTAAAGAATAAATCCTAACAGGGTTGCAAGATCTTCTAACAGGGATTATTATAATCAATTTTAGTTCATTGTGGGTGCTAATTCCCACTGGAGTTTTTACCATTTGGTTTCCCCGTAACCAAATTATGGTGTTGTCTATTGTGTTATTTGAATGTGGATTTACTTTATGGTATTCTGGAATTAATAAGAGAAAATAATTAAATTAGTTGATAACTTATTCACCCCCCACCCTCCCCCTCTCAGTTATCCTTTAGAACTATTCTAATATTTTTTATCTCTAGTCATGTGATGTGAACAACCATTGTCTATAACCCATTCAGATTTATTTTCAACTCGAGATACTAAGGATTTTTCTTAATGCATAGGTACATCATCCTTAATAGCAATAAATCCAATTTCATCATATTCACCATCATCCTCATCTGATATGCCCTCACTAGAATAATAACATTCCTTTTCTTTTGAATATTTAGACTTGAAAAACTTAGGTTTGTGCTTTGGAATTCTTGTAGGACATCTAGATACAAAATGACCAATCTTGTTACATGAAAAACATTTCAAAGGTAATTTGCCTTCAAATTTACCCTTACCTCTCTTTTCTCTTCTAGCAATTAGTGCCACAACTTCATCTAGCATCATTTCTTCTTCATGTATTTGTTCCCATTCATCAGCATAAGCTCTAAGCTCTTCTCTTATGTCACTAATGTTGGTACTTGCATTTCCAGATAAGGTCTTTTTGTTCTTGTGCATGGTTTCCTTGAATGTTGACTCAACTTTAGGTAAAGTATCTCCCAATTATATGGCCTCAAAGGTAGTTAGCTTTCCAATCAACATCTCTCTGGTGAAGTTCGGTGTCAAAGGTATAATTTCCTCTATAGCTTGTTCTTTGGTTCTGTATACAAGTGTCAAAGATATGAGTATCTTTGCAATCACTTCTTCCTCACTGTAAGTTTCGCTAGAGTTTCTAATGACAGTAACCATTTCAGTAATTCTTTGTGCATATGCCCTAATGTTCTCATCTTCTCTCATATTTAGTGATTCCATCTTTGTCTTCCAGTTCTATAAATTTTCTTTCTTTTTAAACTTGTCTCCAACATATAATACTTCTAGTCTTGTCCAGATCTCATGTGCAGAATCCAAGTCCTTTACTTCAGTGAATTCTCCCTCTGAAAGAGTGTTGATCAAAGATTCCCTTGCAACCATATTGCATGAAAATAACTTCTTCTGATCTTTATTATCCTTCTCTAACTCATCCTTAGTCTCTATATTTTCATCTTTCTTTGTGATCTTCCAGTAGTCAATTCCCAGACATATAAAATGTGTTCTCATTTTTTTCTTCCAACTGTCAAAGTTTTCAGAATCAAAATTTGGACTATACTTCCTAAAGTAAGTCATCTTCAGGATCACCTCAAGTTGTTAAGCTTTCTCTCTAATGACTAGTAGCTCTGATACCAACTGTTAGGAATAACAGTCTAGAAGAAAACTGAGAGGGGGGTGAATCAATTGTAGTATAGATTATTAAACTTTAAACTTTATAAACCATATTAGCAAAAGTAAATGATAACACAGTAAATGCCAACACCATAACACAATATTTGTTATCGAAGTAACCATGTTAAAGGTAAAAACTTGATGGGAATTAACACCCACAAATAATGTACTGAGAGTATAGTATCCTGTTAAAAGATAATAGTCGTGTTAGGATATTTTTACAATATTACAGTACACAGTCCCTGTTAGGAGACAGACCCTGTTAGGAGTCAAAGAAAATAGTAGGCACGCTGCCCAAAGAAGGTTAAAGCCACCCTCAAGGATTTAAAATTTTAATCAAGTGTGTAAAGCAAATACACAATCCAGTGAACTGTCTGATAGAAACTGTCTTTTCTTAGTCAGTTCCAATGAAGTATAACAATCATCAACTCTGCTCTATATCCAGTAGTCAACAAGCTTTGCAGCTTCCACACATCTCTTCCCTTTTAATCTCTGCAACATCTTCTCCACAAGAAAATATCATTCATATATACTCTCTTACAATAATTTATTAGGTCATCTAATTAAGGTTCCTAATACATAATTAACTAGGTCGGCCACTTAAGGCTTTCCATCATACAAATAATTATATAACACATTTCTAAGATACACACAGTACCTATTGTAACCACCTGAATTTGGTCTGTCACAACTATGGACCCTATTTGCCCTAAGTGTGATCATACCCTCGATTTATGTCCAAACGACCCTGTTACTGCTTGGCATATTTATTTTAATCAATTTAATGTCCTAGGTGATTTTTATCACTGATTTATATTAACTATTATAGCCATACAATTCAAATCAATTTTAACCAATCAAATCAAATCAAAATCAAACATGGCTATNGTATTTAATTATAAAGGAATTAAATAAATCCCTAAATCAAATACCCACTTGCAATTAACCCATTCCCCTAGCCTATTTAATTTAATTAAAATGGCTATAGTCCCCTAATTATTAAAAAGCAATTTCATTGTTTAA
>MU228114.1:357891-373481 GCA_018584345.1 Thuja plicata
TTGGTCACACTCCTCCTAGGTTAGAAGGCAATAGATCAATTTTAGCGGGTTTCCCATGCTTTTCATGTTTTTCACTAACCCCATGTTGCTAATATAATGATTTATTGAAGTGTTTGTGTTGATCTAAAAGGTACCCAAATACACACACACACACCTATAAGAGGTAAAAATCAATTACAATCCATCACATATACTTCCAAATCTACAATCCATGATCATAATTAATTTTACACGCTACATGTCTGAAGTCGGCCAGTAAATAGGTCTTCTCCAGAATACACACCACAGCTGACATCACTAGTAACAAAACAACAATCAAACTCAACCCATTACTCCAACATATGTCGGTTGTCCACCAGCAAGCTTGCATCATCTAAAATATCCTTTCCAGAAAGATACACCAGAAGCACAGAGACCTGCTCTATCCAGAATCTCAGTTACAATCCAGAAAAGTAGTCTTCACCAAATCAACTGTAACATCCATAATATGTAACATTAAGTCAAGAAACCTTAGGAATAAGTTCACTACATATCCTTCTTCTAAAATCCAACTTCAATCATTCTAAATCATCTGTATAGTGTCCATACACTTCTTCCAGTCAAGTAACTAGTATGTCTTCTCTACAGAAATATATGTTGACATCAGTGAAAAAACATGAATATCAACAACATGATCAGTAACCAAAATTGATATCATCCAATAGAGAGAAAAAGTTCAAGAGAATAATGTGATATTGGAATATGTTAATTCAAAGGAATAATTGGCTGATATCTTTACAAAGCCACTACCTAAATATTCTTTTGAGTATCTCAGAGGTAAATTAGGGGTTCTTCCCCTATCCAATATTCACTAAAGAGTATGAGGCACATCAATTCTATATTTCATTAGAATATCTATTACTGAATTGATGTTAGTATGACACACTTTAGGTGATTCTTGAAGTTGTGAAAAGATTTTTGTATGCAATGATTTATGAGTACATGTCAGGTTTAATCCACTACTGGAACAAGTTTTCAGGAGTATGACTTTTTAGCATTGTTGTCAAAGAGGGAGATAATAAATTGATGACATTTATCCTTAAGGGATATATTGATGAATTGGGAGAAAATGAAGGAATCACTACTATTTAATCATGAAGGAGAATCATAATGTATGCTAAATAAAACAAAATATTTATCCAAGAGGGATATTCAGATCAGAGATCAAAGTGGAAATGGAAATATCAACTCAGAGGGAGTTAAGTTATGGATTTGAGTATTTCCATCATCAATTGCTATAATATTGTTATAGTGGTTTCCATCAATGCCAAAGAGGGATATTGTTAATCAACTCATGAAGATCTGATGGAGATGATGAGACTGAGTGATACTGAGCATCATGATTGTAGAAATGGTTAGATCAGTTGTTGTTTTTTCATTGATGTCAAGCAATTGATTAATTGATTTTTATTATGTTACCATATCTTAAGAGGAGAAGTTAAATGGGTGAAAAATAAAGATTAGAAAATGATGAAGTAATGATAATATAGTTGTTTTCTACTATATATTTGATGTTATCAAATTGGTATAATTGATTGATTAAGTCATGAATTGCAAAGCGTTAAAGTTATAACTGAAAGAGTTACTTTACCAAGCTAGATAGAGTCAATCAGTAGAAATTGATGTAAGTCAGTCATAGTTACCAAACACTGAGTGAAAGAAAAATAACCAAGCACTGAATATGAGTTAGACACCGAGCAGTGAATGAAGACGGTTACCGAGTTGCAAAGTAAGTTCTACCAAGTATGGGATATTGATTGTAAATGATGATAAGATCAAATTTAATGCAAAGTGATGATGAGTTGGATGATGATAAGAATTAAATGAAGATTTTTATAAGATATACCAACATGAAAATTCAATGAGAAGATCTGAGGTGAAGATCAAGTGGTTAAACCAAAATATGAGAGTTCCAAGAAAAGTTCAAGTTCTGAGGTAAAAATGAAATGATTTACATAGTTGTGAATTATGGAGAAGATGATCAAATGAAAAAGCACAAATAATGGAAAATATAATTAAGGAGATTAAGAGGCAAAAGTATGTCTATATAAAGAATGAGAAATTAACAGAGATTATTTTTTTGGAGAGTTGAACAGAGAAAAAGAAGAAGCTGAAGAACAACATTTACCGAGAAGAACAGAGAAATAGAGATTGAAGAATCTACAGTCTGAGAAAGAGATCAATGGAGTATGTGATGTTAATATTTAATTGAGCATAAAGGATCTGCCACAAGAAAAGGTAGTTGCTATATTTAAAGATCAAATTTTTGTTGTTTCTTATTAGTATTTATAACAGAGAAATCTCTTAACCGAGTGTATTTAACCGTCCTATTTGTAAAACCTAGAAGTAGGTGACATTCCAAAAGATTGTTTAAAGACCTCTAACAAGGCCACTCCTAATAGGGTGAAGATATTAATAGATTTGGGGTACATCCCCTAAAAGGGACACATATAGAAAATGTGTTTGTAATATTTAATAGGATAAGTTATTAACCGAGCCTCCTTCAGAAGAGTACAATTTTATTATGGGTCACAATTCCCATAGAGGATTTTCCCAAATTGAGTTTCCTTGTTAAATCTGGTGTCAACTGAGTTAAATCTAGAGTTAATCTTGTGTTAATGAGTTTGAATGATTGATTTACATGTTTGAGATGTATTGTCGTTTAAGTTATTAAGTTATTTGGTGAATTAGTTATTACTGTATTCAGTGTTAGAAGAATTGAAATACAATAAGACTAATGTAAAAAAAAATTGGTCCCTTTATTGCCTTGAATCAAAAGAGAAACAAGACTCATCTAAAGAGAGCTTGGCATAACACAAACATATCAGGCAACATATCATAGGGGAAACACATTGCATACAACCAAACACATAAAAGAATCTACTACACAAGTGAAACTAGTCGAGCATAACATTTGCCTCCCAATATTTCTTAACATAAATTTTGGATGGTGGATAAGGCATAGGAGGAACAACAATACACATGATAGATGAAGCTAATATGAGTTCCAAACAAGGACCATGTGACTGTTCTACGTTATAAATGATTAATTGGTGTAGATAACTTAATGTACACTTCTAACTAGGTAACTAATCTCAAATTAAGTAATCTTTCATGATAAGGGAGGCTCATTTAATTATCAACCAAGGATGTATATACTTGGATGGCATTAACACTATATGTATAGTAGAGTATTTATAGATTCTAAATACATGAAACAGTAATAATTCTTAATGGAAATAACAATAGTAAATAAAATAGTAAAGAAAATCTAACACCAGTTCTAATCACACATTAATGGTTGTGGGTGTAACCACATAGGTATGGCTATGTGTGAACAAAACAATTAATTAATATTAATCTAACTACTAATGAATTGATTGTTATAGTGTAACTAAACTAATTCTATCATTAACTAATTAATTTATTAGTGTAGAATAAATAAAGATGACATCTAAATTAATTAATGATAAACTAAACACATCATCACTATGGAGAAACAAAATTAATGAAACTACTACCTATTCTACTCTAACCAGAGGATTACTTTACCTTAAGTGGGACTTTCTTGATAATTTGTAACCTTGAATCAATTTATAACTTTAGCTCAAATGAAGATAATAATCCACTTGTATTAAAAATTAATAGCAATTACAATAGTTGTAGTCTATATTGATTGACTAATTAATTCTATCATTAACTAATTAATTGATTATTGTGGAATAAATAAAGATGACATCTAAATTAACTAATGATAAACTAAACACATTGTCACTATGGAGAAATGAAATTAATGAAACTACTAGGATTGCTTTACCTTAAGTGGCACTTTTTGATGATTTGTAACCTCGAATCAATTTATAACTTTAACTCGACTAGAGATAATAATCCGCTTGTATTGAAAATAACTAGAAATTACAATAGCAGTAGTCTATATTGACAACTATAATTGAGCAAAGATATGATAACATTCAAACTGCCGCTCTTAAGACTAACCTAAATTTTATAGGAAAATCTCAGAAGAAACGTTAATGAATGTCATTAAAGCCTTCTTACACGTAGGTCATTATTTAGAAAAATATCACTTATTCAAATAATAGAACAACTACTTAACTGAACCACAAATATTGAGTCTAAGTAGAACTCAAATTTACCATTATGGACTATGCAGTTTTATAGGATTAATATTGTCACGCAACAGATGACCATTGATGATTCATAAAGTCTCCAACTCTCGACACATAGAAGTACCAATGTAGAGTTTCTTTGGTGGTAAAAACCTCACCGACCATTGACTTCACTCCTTCACTAATATACAAAAGATAACTACCTTCAACTGTATTTTAATGAATCCTTTGAAGCTACAACTTAGTTGAAAATAGAGAAGCATACAAACATACTATTTTAATCCAAAACATCATATAATAAGAATTAAAAATCAAATTACACAAATTTATAAATTATACCATATACCATTGTACTAGTTATTTATATCAAGAATTTGTATAGGTTTAACAACATATGTTCAAGTATAAAAGGTCTTAATAAGGTCTATTAAAATAAGATAAAACTAACCCAAAGAACTCATAAAACGTATATTTTCAAGCTCATTACCATGCTCTAATTATGAGTCTCTTTGTTTGTCACTGGGAACTAGGATTAATGCTTTGGAAAATATTGAAGAAAGCTCATGATTGATTTAAAAATTATTAGAATCAATACTATTTGCATCAACATTTTTAGCATTAATATCTTTATCATCCATATCATCTATATTAATCATAATAGGATCTTTAATACAAAAAGAACAATTGTTTTACTTAGACAATGTTATCATTTTAAGATTTTATTCCTCCCTTGGGCTAGGCAAAGGTTGACCTCAAATGGGATTAAAGCATCTTTTGGTGTCTTAGGGGAAGAAATATTTTGGGGTGCAAGTTCCCAAGCCTTGGCATAACGTCTTCAACAATGATTTTTGACACCATGGTTTCTCTTGGTTCGGCTAGAAATTTGTGATAATTTGGGATCAATCAACATTGGCTCATTTCATCCTTTCTAGAAGGAATGAAAGGAACCCTCATTTTTATTATTTTTATTTGTTATTTTTTCCTTGTAGCATTGTAAATTATATGCAATTTCTAGTGTGTCTAATTGCATGCTTGTGTAGTACCCATTTTAGTGTGTACTCACTCTTATATGCACAATAAGATGTTTTCTATGCATTTAATTCCTTTGTCTCAGTTTAATTAATATGAGCCCTTAATTATAGGTCTTCCCTCTTTAATTATTTTATTCAATCATCATATCTTGTTTAAATAGCCCCTATTTCATTATGAGTGGTCTTTTGTACATTTTTGTTTATTCTACCTTGATTCTATGTATGTTCAGAGTATCCCTATGTCTTAATTAGCCCTAAACCTAAATCTAAGCCATTTTTGTCCCATATGGGGTGACCTAGAGTGTATGGGGTGACCTAGGTTGCCCATTACCTTAGGAGTCGCCCCTAACATGGAAAATTGGGTCCAAATTAAAATTGGAGGAGGATCTTATGATTTTAGGTAGGATTCTGATTTTGTGTTAGCCTCCTTCAATTTTTGTTCCCCAAAATGGCTAGGTGAAGTATAAGTACAAGGCCACCTCCCTCATTTTGGGATCCATCTTTAATCAATGACATTCTTATGCATCCAAGCACTCAAGTTATCAATTCAAGGAGTATTTAAGCATATTCAAGAATTAAAGTATTTCATCTCATCATTGTGGAAAGACTAGAAATCATTATGCAAGCATGTCTTTTATGATGTCCTTTTAGGTCTTTATGGAGTCATGTTATTACATCAATACTTGTGATCTCATTTTAAGAAGATATTCATCAATTCTCTACTACTAATATCATAGTTCATTTCTTCCCATGCAATTTCAATTTGATTTAAAATTTAAATCCTAAATAGGGGTTTGACTATGGAAAACCCCTTTCTCCCAACCTTCTTCATACTTTTTGTGTACAAGTGACAATTGACAAATTTTAGATCTAGCTACAAGAAGGTTTGATAGTCTGCAAAAGATACCTAGATTTTTTATCAATTTTTATCATCTCAAGGGAAATTAAAATCATCCTTGACCCTCTAGGTCACCTCGTACAATAAATTCAACATGATATTTGATGTGCGGGTTAGTTTTTCTACTGGCTTCTTGGATCTAGTTTCAAATTTTGGTTTGTCAAATGGTTGTTTCTACATAAGAAAAAAACCCTTTGCTACTTACTCTAATTCTACATATTTCATGTCCTAATTCCATTTACACAATCAATAATCTTTATGCCAAAGGAAAACCCTCACACATGTTCAGTGCTTAAGTCCTCTTAAGTCTAGTATTTTGTTTTCCTTTGGAATGTATTGAGAGAACAATATTGGGTGAGATTCCTAGCCTTGATTATCCATCCTAGTAAAATCCTCTCCCTATCACCAATTTTCTTTCATTAAATTTTCATTGACCTTTAAACCAAATAAACTTCAATTGTGCATGCCATAGTGATATTGGTTGAACCCACAATAGTGGGTTACACTTTTTTCCTACTTTGACATTAAAATGTACAATCTAAAAAAATAAAAATAAAATTTTAAAAAAAATTTAAAAAAAAAAAAAAAACAACTTCACTTTCAGATGCATATTACCGCTAAACCATTAAAAATCTGAAGATGAAGTAAATTATAGTCTTTTACGATTCATATCTAGATTTTAAATATATTTTTTGGAATTGATTTGAATCCATTTTTCTCTCCCTCGAAAACTAGTACATTGTTGTAAACAACATTTTTAAAGAGTAAAACTCACTTCATAGAGAATAACTTTTTTTCTAAAATAAATGTCAAGTTTAATCATTCAAATTTAATTTTGTAACATCCATATATAATGTTTTCAATTGGTTTCATGACGTTATCCTCATTATTTCATATTTTACTAATGTTTGAAGTTGACTTAACTGTACTTTTGGCATATGTTCATACCATAGCTTGTAACTTATTGTGTATTTATCCATTTTCAATTTTTTTTACAGAAAGAGGACTTCAATACCTAGTGCTTAGATATTTTTAATATTTTTTTTTCTCTTTTTTAGTATTTTTCCATAAATTTTGAACACAAAGGTTGATGTTTGGTAAGAAACCTATATTTGATTGACGTAAAAAAAGATGCATATTAAACTCAAAAGTTATTAAAATCATAACCATTGGAAAGATCGTTTTGAGTACTTGTGTCATGCATATGCGTTTTTCAATATTATCTCATTTGAGCTCTCAGATTGATCTTCAAAAGCTAGAAAAATATAGAATTTTATTGGCTTTTAGTGGAACATGTTAAACAGGGACTTTCGCTAGAAAGTACTTTTGCTCTAAACTTATCAGTTTTGATAGAAAGTAGTTTCTATAATAACCCATTGACATTTTTGCAGGGTTAAAATGATTAACTCGGGTACTTTTGATCAAAAATACTTCAGGACTTTTGATAGAAACCCTGGCTGGCCAATTTAAAGTTCTTTAGGCTATTAACAGTTTCATATAAATAAAGATGGCTTTTTTATTTTCTAAACATGACATTTGAAGGATAATTCACATTTTTTAGAAGGAAGACATTTGGAAGTGCATTCAAGTTGGTGTGAAATTTAAAAAAAAAAAACATTTTTCAAACGAAAGAGATGGTAAACAGAAGGACAAGGATAAATAAGACTACATGAAAGTATTCACCTGAAACCGAACAAACACTATGTGAATAAGCATTGGCAAGATATCATAGTAAGAAAGAAGGTAATTCTCTCTCTCTCTCTCTCCCTCCCTCCCATTTAGTCTTCCTATGTGATTTAAAATTATATGTTCTTTTTAGGATCTCTCTTACTCTCTCTCTCTCTCTCTCTCTCTCTCTCTACATTCTTTAAATATGTTTAGTCTCTCTACTTCTTTTTAGTATCTCTCTTAGACCCTCTCTCTCTCTCTCTCTCTCTCTCTCTCTCTCTCTCTCTCTCTCTCTCCTNCTCTCTCTCTCTCTCTCTCTCTCTCTCTCTCTCTCTCTCTCTCTCTCTCTCCTATATTTATAGTTATTTCATCTATGTCCCCTTTATATTGGGGTAATAAGGATATGTAGAAAACCTGCAATAACAATAAGAACTCAACCACAAGAAGATCGTTAATAGCAGTTAGTGCCCTAATACCAAAAGAGGAAGTAAAATAAATAGAAAGCATGAAAAATCAATAATATAAAATCATTTTCAAAAAAATGAACATGCAAACCAATAATCCTCCTTTTTTGTTCTCCTTCTCTATGCAATATGGACTCTCATAAATGAGTGCTCACTGTGCCAGTATAAAAATAATTAAATAATAAAGATTATTTAAAAATTGAAGAAGAATGTTAGCGGACTTATAGCATTAAAGAAATTGGTCATTTTTAAGTGTCTACAATTTTCCCCTCTTTGATACAATGTTTTTTAGGAATTGTTTCAAATAATAATTGATAAAATCATGTCCCAGTATGCCCTAGTGGGAATAAGGTGAAAAAGAGGTAAATAATGCCCCCATCGAGAGATTTTTTATGCAAGAATGATATGAATAATCTCTTGAAAGAAGATTTAGATTAAATGATGTATGAAAAGAATAATTAGTAAGAAGTGAAGAATGTTGGTAGGTTATGATGACTATGTGATGGCTATGAGATGCAATGAATCATGATATGTTTTTTATGTTTTGTCTATGTGATGGATGTATGCATTTCCTATATGATGTGATCCTATGACAATGTGTTTTGTACTTCATTTTTTTTGTATTTTTATAAGTACTTTATATGATGTGACTATCTATGATGCATATTTCAAATAATGGCCTATGCTAAATGAGTTATATGTGTTGTCTATTCTTTAATATGATGGATGGATGCATTATTACAAATAATATATGATTTTTGATGTATGCAAACTAATCATGTGGGATTTTTTATTCTTTTTTGTATCATGATACTTTATCGTAAGGATTTGTTAGGACTGACAGAGAGAAATGTTAGTAGTGATAGATAGGAGATGAGAGAAAATGAAAGAGAAAAATGAGAGACAATAAGAATGAATCTTGATTGGAACCTGAATCTTTTTTTAACAAGCTTTGAACTCCAACTTATTTGAACAATTTATTTCATCATTGAGCCACTTTTATTATATAAAAACTTGAATATCATCATGCCTTGATGTTAAATTTCTAGGCATGACTATCCTTTTGAATTCTAACAAACACTTTGAATAGACAAGGAATGTGGGCCAATAAATCTAGGTCATGAGTTTAGAGTCAAGGTATGTGCAACGTATCACAACCAAATTATATATTTCAATCCTTGTAATTAGATATTGCATGTGGATGTAAAGACTCTTACCACAGACACCCAAAATTCTCTGTTAAGATTTCTTGGCTAACATCCCACATATAGAAGACAAAAATATACAATTCATGAACCATCACGGTATCTCTAATCACTTAAGTGGAATCATAGAGATGCATAATAACATGAATTGAAAAAATCAAGACATAATTATATCAACTCGACTCAGCAAGTAAGTAGCCATATTGATTATGTGTTTGTGTTTTGTAGTAGTCTGGACATTGATTTTTTAACATTTTGTTGATGCTATCAGATGAAGTATAAGGTACCCCATGTAAGACTTTTCTATCTAGTTTTTAGTGTTCTTTTCCTTGTCAAAAATAACATGATTATCTTGACAAATGACTATGTTTTGCGATTTCATTAATGGAGGAGATCATGTGATCAATCTGAGTGAGGACCTGTTGATAAGTTTGACTATTTTGACTTGGTTTGCGTTGAATCTCAGAATTTCTAAATGATATCATTCAATGCTCATTTCAAAATTAAAAAGAACTAAATTGATACCCAAAGGAGATATATTGTAATATTTTCTCAATTTTTATGATTTTTTTTGTTTGTATGATGTCAATTTTTTCAAGACTTTTTTGCAACTATTTTTTATCCACCATAGGGTTCGTATATGTAAGATAGAAAATATGGATAGGGTTTAGAACAATGGGGGTTTGATCATAAAATTGACCCTATGAACATATTATCCACATACATTTAATTATTATAATAAGGAATGTAAATCAGGAAATGTTTGCTAAGGATAATGTGATGCAAGAGAATCTTAGGTCATTGGCAATCCTACACAACCAAAAAAATGTTTTGCTTTCAGTTCTTTAATATTTTCTCTGTCACTCAAGTTCTACTACTCGGGCATGCTTGTCTCTATTGTTCAAGCATGTTTACTGATGGATTTCAGTGATGCTTTACCGACGGATTTTGGTGATGCTTTACCAATGGATTTTGATTATGCTTTACTGATAGGTTGCTGATTTTTGGTAACCACCTGCTCGAGATTGTTGTTTTGGGAGTTAGATCTTTGGCTAACTTCTTCAGTTAATTCCGATGACTTAATTTATTTGGGGTCTCTCATTGGGATATGTTTGGACCTAAATGTTAGTAATAACTAAGAGGGGGGGTGAATCAGTGGCCTCAAAAATTTATCCTTTAAACTTTAATCCACCAATCAATACACCTTAGATTATTAAGTCCCTACAAGATGCATGCCTTGAAATATTTGGAAATAATTAACTGTCCGTCGGTTTACCTTGTCTGTCCTTATTCTCCTTGATTACCGATAAGCAGTAAAACTTATTTACCGACACTCAGTAAATATGTAGATTATACCAATCAATCCAGAAATGCACATGTGAAATGTAAAATAATAAAGTTATAAACCATATACACATAACACATGGATTTTAACGTGGAAACCCTGTTAAAGGAAAAACCATTAGGACCGGTAACCCAAATTTTCACTCTTTTGAAGTGAGCCCTGTTAGGAGCCAACCCTGTTAAAGGTTACAACCACGCTATTAAGTGTGACCTTGTTAGAGGATTTTTATACATATTTTTCCACTTAGTATCTGGCATCTACGCTACCATCCTTGAATCAGCCTTCATCTTAGATTGTCAATAGGCTTTATGCTAATCTTACTACCATCCTTGAATCAGCCTCCTTCTTAGACTGTCAATAGGATTTAGGTAACACCAATGCTACTTTCATTAGTCAACCTTTTTTGCACTCCTTGGGATGTACCTCAATATATAGAATATGGTTAAGTCTTTCTCTATTAAGAGACTTAATGCTTCAATGGTTAAACTGAAACATAATGACCTGTTTCTAATGCAACTTTGACTTGCAAATTTTTAGATCTATTTAAGTACAATACCTCTCTGATCAATGTATCAATTAAGTTCCTTTGTGCTCCACACTTTCTGCTCTGTGATGTTGTGCTTCACTATTTTTCGGTGTCTACAGAATTCTTTAGCTCTCCCTTAGCTTGATTGATCATGCCTGTATGAAGTTTTAACCTTCACCAGTTTCTCTTCAGCATCTTCTTTCTATTCACTCCCCTTCTGTGTATCTGATTGCATGTGGAAATGAATTATGCTTGTCTCTTATATATACATGATATTCCTTAATTCTTGATTCTTGATTCTTGATTCTTGATTCTTGATTCTTGATTCTTGGCATGAAAAACAATTTAGCCAATTTGATTTACGGCTTTAACCCATGATTTATCACGTAGTTATCTTCTTGCCAACTGTATAAATCAATTACTTAATTGTAGTCGAATAAAACAAATAAAACAACCAATTAAATCTATCCTTAAGCTCTGCCGGCTAGATATTTTGTCATTTTCTAATCTCTCTGTTTCATCGGTCAATTATGCAATTTGCTATCGGTGACAACTGCCAGTTCCATCGGTGTAACTTTAGTTAGCTTCAGTATCTCCATCCATTGGGCATCATTGGATCTTTCTCGTCAAGAAACTCTATTTTCATCTCATCAGGCATCTTGTGATTCTTCTTAATCGGGCAATACTGTCTTCTGCTTGTTGGGCATCACTGTGACTTTTTCTGTGCTTTTATCGATGGTGTGCACTCCGTCATTGTTGTCTGTTACTTAGTGAATACTTGACTTTTATGCATTATTGAAAGCATAATCATTGTTCCATTTATTCTTTGAAGTCTTTGGCATTATGTACATGACTGTACAAGTGATATCAAGATGACATCAATGACAATACAAACCATTAACTATTTTAATGTCTTGCATCATCTTCAACTTAACATTATCAAACATTCAATCAGTTACATGTCATCACTAAATCTAGGTCTCACTTATGGATTTGAGCATCGACCTCTTGTGGTGGACTCATGTATATATTTGGTTGTATGTTCTTAGTTTAAAATGGGGGATTCTTAGAGAAAGAAGGAAAATGTTTAGATATTTAGATCAAAGGTCTATGATCTCTGTTGTATGAAGATCTTATTGTAATTCATTGAATATATGGCTGAAACCAGGAAGGCCTTACAGCCCAGCATGTAATAATTTTGATCAAGTTAATATAAAGGATTTCTATATTTTTCTTCTCTCACTTGGTTGTTTGGCTTTTGCATTGTGTCTGCAAGCTAGTTTGGTAGTTGGGATTCCCTTGGCCCCTCCTACTAACCCTACTTGCATCAAATGGTATCAAAGCCTGGTGACATCTTTCTCCTTCTTGAAAACCTAACCCTAGTTGGTATTGTTGTGGGGTAGCAGATTGCGATTTGACTTACAATTATAGAGGAAATCAAGATGGTTCATGGGAGAGGAAATGTTGATCTAGGTCTAGCTGATATTCTTAGACAAATGGTTGCTAGATTGGAAGCTGTTGAGAAAGCCCAATGTAGAGGAAGACATCTTGATGATGTTAGTGATGATGAAAATGAAGAGGTTCAAGGTGAAGTTGCACCTGCACCTGAGATGAATCAGGAAGAACAGTGGTTCCTGAGAGCCTTGACAAGTTTGAAATCCACACCTCAGTTTATTCCTCTTGAGTATAGTGAAAAATTGGATTCTAATGAATTGATTGACTGGATAACAGAGATGGAATAGTATTTTGAATATGAAAATGTGGTAGAGGATAAGAAGCTGAAGATTGCAAGCACAAAGCTAAAAGGTCATGCATCCCTATGGTGGGAACATCTGCAATTGGATTAAAAGAAGAAAGGTAAAGACAAAATCAAGGTATGGGATAAGATGGTAAACAAATTGAAAGAGAAGTTTCTACCTTGTGATTATCAGATTAGCTGATTAGGAGAATGCAAAGCTTCAAGTAGAAGGATAAATCTATGAAAGACTATACTAAGGAATTATATATAGCGGACATCAGATATGGACATGTTGAAGATGAAGTGGAAAGATTTGCAAGATACCTAAATGGCTTGAGAAGTTCCATACAAGATGAAATCAGTTTAGTCAAGATGAAAAGCATTGAGGAGGCATACCAATTTTCCCTAAAAGCTAAGGAAAAGTTGAACAGAAGATATGAAGAAAGACAAAGAGGCAGAGGTGGTAGATTCCCTAGAGGAAGAGGTAGATCTCATGGTGAGAATAATAGATCTAAACCAGAAAAGTCAATTTTGGACACATCTCAAGATAAAGGAAAGACTAAATGGAAAGGTAAAAATTCATACCGAGGATGAGAAAATTACTCGAGAGGTGGATATAGTAGAAAAGGATCCCAAGTTACTTGTTACAATTGTGGTGAAGGACATAAATCTTTTGAATGTACACATGCAAACAAGAAAGGTAGCAGTAGCAGAAATGCATTAGTACAAGAGGAGTCACCAAATGAAGATGAAAAGGAAGGAAATTTCATGATCCAAAGCATACTATGGAGTGAGAAGGATAAGCAAGATCTGATTAGGAAAAGTTTGTTCAAAACTAGATGTAGAGTTGCAGACAAAGTTTGGAAAGTGATTGTTGATAGTGGAAGCTCAAAGAATCTGGCATCTAAGGAAATGGTTGCAAATTTGTAGTTGGAGAGGATGCAGAAACATCCCAAACCCTATCAGATCTCATGGATCAAGGATGATCATACATTAATGGTAAGTAAACAATGCTTGGTGAATCTAAAAATTGGAAAATACTATGATAAGGTGTTATGTGATATTATGCCTATGGATTGTTGTCATATTTTGTTGGGTAGACCTTGGCAATATGATAGACATGCTATACACAATGGAATATTGAATAGATATTCTATTTGGGTTGATGGTAAGAAGCAAGTTATGTTACCTTTAGTTGAAGAATCTATTGGTGAGATATGTACATCTATGAAATTTTGTCTGATGGAAGGTAGACAGTTTGTTAAAGATTTGAAAATAAATAATATCTATTATGCTTTGATTCCTAACAAACCAAGTAAGAATACAGAAGATGAAATTCCTGCAAAAGTTGGAAAGTTTCTCACTGAGTACAAGGAGATAATTTCAAATAATGTACCTAATGGTTTTTCACCAATGAGAGATATCAGTCACTATATGGATCTGATTTCTAGAGCTATTTTACCAAACAAAGAACCACATCAGTTAACACCTACCAAAAATGAAGAGCTTAACCAACAAGTTCATGAATTGTTGAACAAAGGATTGATCCAAGAAAGTTTGGGTCCATGTGTAGTACCTACTATACTGGCACCTAAGAAGAATGGAGAATGGAGAATGTGCACTAATTCCAGAGAAATCAATAAGATAATAGTTAAGTATAGGTCTCCTATACCAAGAATGGATGACATAATGGATTGTTTGAGTGGAGCAAAGTATTTTACCAAAATTAATTTGAAAAGTGGATATCATCATATCAGAATCAGAGAAGGTGATGAATGGAATATTTCTTTCAAGACAAAGGAAGGTTTGTATGAGTGGTTGGTTATGCCTTTTGGTTTAACTAATGCACCCAGTACATTTATGAGGTCAATGAATGAAGTTTTGAAGAAATTCTTGAATAAATGTGTGATTGTATACTTGGATGATATTATGATATTTAGTAAGACTAGAGAAGAGCATTTGATGCATATAAGACAAGTGTTGCAGAGATTGAAAGAGGAAAAGTTGCTGATAAATCTAAAGAAGTGTTCCTTCATGAAAGAAGAGCTTATGTATTTGGGTTTTGTGATTTTAGCTAATGGTTTGAAGATGGATCTAGAGAAGGTTGAAGCTATATTGAGTTGGCCAACACTTGAAAATATCACTGAGGTAAGATCATTTCATGGCTTGGCAATTTTTTACAAGAAGTTAATTAGAAATTTTAGTTCTATTTGTAATGATATGACTGAAACAATGAGAGGAGACAAAAGAGAATTTAAATGGACACATGGAGCTGAAAAGAGTTTTGAAGATTTGAAGCTAAAGGTTGCTAAATTATTTTTTCTAGCATTCCTAATTTCAATAAGGTATTTCAAGTTGAATGTGATGCAAGAGGAAGTGCAATTGGAGCTGTGCTAACTCAAGAAGGTAAACATGTTGCTTTTGTAGACGTCCAAAATCGTCCTTATATTAATTTAATTAATATTCCCATAACATTATAGTTAATTTTAATTAATTATATTTGTTATATTATTCTATCTATTTAATTAAATTTATTTAATTAAATATGA
>MU228114.1:373763-410851 GCA_018584345.1 Thuja plicata
CCTTCTTACACTTTCCAAAAGTGTCTCATTGGTCCAAAACTCTTACACCCTCTTACACCTTCTTACAAGATCCTTCACATGTGTACTTTAAGTACACTTTGACCCATCACATCCAAAGTTGCTCACATATGTATGAGAAAAGTGGGCCTCTTGCATGGCTTATGTGTCCCTCATGTGGCACCTATGTAGATGCAACATGAGCTCCACCTCATCCAAGCCCTCTCTCTCCTTCAAAAACTCTATAAATAGAGGCCTTTCTCAAGAGCAAATCATCTCCATTTTTATGCATTGTTATCATGCTAATTTAGTGCTAGAATTTTAAGAGTATTTTTCATGTTCATGCTTTAGATAATCTAGAAATCACATCATAGGCCATAATGGTGAATGAATCTAGTTTCTAGTTTTCATTTGATCTTGCATAACATCTTAGTATAATTTTCACTTTCATTTCAATCATTTGGTGGAGGCTTGAGACAAGTTCCTCATACTTGTTCTTGAGCTCTTCATCCATCATTAGTTTGCATCCCTTAATCAAATAGTGGGATTTATGATATTGTGTTGGGAGAGCACACCCACATAACATCTCTAAGAGAAAATCAATAAGTTCTTGGGTGCTCTTATTCAGCTCATCGGAGGTCATGATGGATTTTTCTTGTTTTCGTAGTATGCTTTAGACATGTTACTATAACTCATTGATTGTTATTTCTCTAACATTTGCATGTCTGAGCATGCTCCCAACAGGTAGGTTTCTAGCATGTATAGCTTTCTTTAGTGAAAATCTGAATGATGCAAAAAGGAAATACTATGTCTACGATCAAGAGTTCTATGCTATTGTGCAAGATATGAAGAAATGGAGACATTACTTGATGCCAAATGAATTTGTGTTGTATACTGATCATAAGGATTTTCTGTATTTGGTAGTTAGAATAAGTTGAATCATAGACATATGAAATGGATAGAGTATTTGCAGAGTTTTACATTTTTGATTAAGCATAATAGTAGAGTTTCTAACAGAGTTGTTGATGCATTGAGTAGAAGAAGGTCATTACTGACTAAAATGAGAATTGAAGTTCTTGGTTTTGATGACATGAATAATTTGTATGAAAGTGATCCTGATTTTTTAGAGCAGTGGAGAATGTGCAGAGAGCCTAATATAAATCAATCAAGTAAGTATGAAGACTATTTCATTCAGGAAGATATGTTGTTCAAAGGTATTCAGTTGTGTATACCTAGAGGATCAATGAGAGCTAATTTGATTAAAGAAAATCATAGTAGTGGATTGGCTGGACATTTTGGTATTGATAAAAAATTAAGTTTGTTGAAGGAGAGGTATTTTTGGCCTCAATTGTATAAGGATGTTCAAAAATTTGTAAGAATTTGTGGAGTCTGTCAAGTTTGAAAAGGAGTGAGTCAGAACACTAGTTTGTATACACCTATTACTGTTCTTGAGAAACCTTGGAGTGATATCAGCATGGGTTTTATTCTTGGATTACCTAGGATAGAAAGAGGTAATGATTCCATATTTGTTGTTGTGGATAGATTTTCTAAAATGACACATTTCATACCATGTAAGAAAACATCAGATGCATTACACATAACAGATCTTTTATTTAAGGAAATTATCAGATTGCATGGATTACCAAAGAGTATCATCTCTGACCGAGACAGTAAGTTTGTTAGATATTTTTGGAGAACACTTTGGAAGAAGTTGGATACTGAGTTGAAGTTTAGTTCCACATTTCATCCATAGACTAATAGACAAAGAGAGGTTGTAAACCAAAGTTTGGGTAATTTTTTGAGATGCTTAGTTAGAGACACACCGGGTAATTGGGATTTGATGTTGGCACAAGTAGAGTTTGCATACAACAGTTTGGTAAATAGAAGTACTAGAAAGAAAACATTTGATATAGTTCATGGCACACAACTAAGAGGTATATCAGATTTGAGAGATATTTTTGGAGAAGAGAAAACAAGTGTTGAAGTAGAGGAATTTGTAGAATTTATGAAGACATTGCATGAAGATGTAAAACAGAAGCAGGAGAAAAGTAATCAGAAATACAAAGACGGTGCAGATAGATCAAGAAGACATAAAAAATTTGAAGTTGGTGATGTAGTGATGGTTCACCTAAAGAAAGGAAGATTTCCTATTGGAACATATGGTAAACTAAAGATGAAGAAATTTGGTCCTTGCAAAATACTGAGAAGATTTGACAGTGGAAATGCTTTTGAGGTTGAATTACCTAATGACATGGATATATCACCTATAGTCAATATTTCAGACTTGTATGAATATCATGAACCTGATGAAGAAGTGACTGTATCAATTGATTATCCTAAGAAACATATAGAAGAAGTTGAAAATAATTTGAAACAGAGAATTAGCAGAAGCACAAGAGGAAAAGAATACATGGAATATCTAGTGAAGTGGAAGAATAGACTGATTGAAGACTCATCATGGATTTCTCAATCCAAGCTGGATTCATTTCAGGTTGGACCCGATAAATGATTCAAAGAATCATTTCTTGTAACCCCAGGTGTCTGATGCAGGAGCATCTTGGGTCATTGGCAATCTTGCACAACCAAAAAGATGTTTTTCTTTTAGTTATTTAATTTGTTCTCTGTCACTCAGGTTCTGCTACTCAGGCATGCTTGTCTTTGTTGTTTAGGCATGTTTACCAATGGATTTTGGTGATGCTTTACCAACGGATTTCAATTATGCTTTACCGACGGGTTGCTGATTTTCGGTAACCACCTGCCCGAGACTATTATTTTGGGAGTTGGGTCTTTGGCTGAATTCTTCATTTAATTCTGATGACTTAATTTATTTGGAGTCTCTCATTGGGATCTGTGTGGACCTAAATATAGGTCTCACTTATGGATTTGAGTGTCGACCTCTTGTGGTGGACTCATGTATATATTTGGTTGTATGTTATTAGTTTAAATGGGGGGATTCTTAGAGCAAGAAGGTGAATGTTTAGAAATTGAGATTGAAGGTCTGTGATCTCTATTTTATTAAGATCTTATTGTAATTCATTGAATATATGGCTGAAACTGGGAAGGACTTACAACCTGGCATGTAATGATTTTGATCAAGTTAATATAAAGGATCTTTGTATTTTTATTCTATCACTCAGTTTTTTGGCTTCCACATTGTGTCTGCAAGCTGGTTTGATAGGTGGGAGTGCCCTTGGCCCCTTGTACTAACCCTACTTGCGTCATAATGGAATAAAATAAATACATCTAAAAAATAATATGTTGAAAACCCTATCGAATTGTCTCAGAAACTGTTGATTTCCATAATCTTGAACTAAAATTGTGAGATCTACAAAACCCAGAAATATTTTCTAGATCTGGTCCTAGTCAACCTTAACCTAGATGGAAGTCAACCATGACCCCTTTGAGGTTGACTGAACTGCCTCACAATAGGTGTGGAATAATCATGCTCAAGGCCTTTCTTAGGAATAGTTTATTCAATCTAAGGACTACTTCTCCCACTATGAGGTGAATTTAAATTGTCAACCCAGGGATGTATACTTGAAATGGTCAGCACAATATGTGCACTAGTTTCCTTAAAGATTCATTATGCTTATGTTGCAGGAAGGTAAGAAATGCATAAAAGAAATCTACACTAGTGCTATAGGAAAGAATACACTTATCTCCTTACTGAAATGAATGCTAGAAATTGCAACCTCTTCTTAAACCTATACTTTCAACCTAGAACATCCATTATAACTATTCTTGCAGATGTTGCAGGAACATTCATAAAGTACAGTGCTGCAGGAAGAAACTGTAACTTCTATTTGAAATATTGGAAATACTGGAAATGCTGGAAATAAATCTACTCTACTCTAATCTATTGCACCTCCCGAGTGGGCCCCCTTGGTTGGTTTCTGCTAATCTAATAACACAGAATGTAAACCAAGAATCACTTCATTGTATTTCAAAAATGCATTACATAAGAACTATACATGAAACTTAAAATAACTTGCTGTAAAATATAACAGTTTTCTTTCAAAAACTTTCTCTTTTTCCTAACTTTTTTCTAACTACAAACTATCAGTCCAATCCCTATAAATAGAGGATTGAACACTTATTACAAAATAGAAAATAAACTATCTTGCTGAAAACATGTTGGAGAATAATATGGAAACGCAACGGCCTATGGTGTGGTTAATAAAGCTTGGGCAACCAATTCAACATAATAAAGTGCAGAGGGAATATAGCAGCACTACATCCCCACTTCCTAGAATAGTGGCTCCTCCATTGTAGTATCTGTGTCTCTTGGTGTTGTGATGATCACTCCACCATAGCTAGTCCTCAACAGTCTTCCTTGAATGTTTTTGACCACTCTTCAGCTGCTTCCTTCCCTGACAAGTTAGTTTTGATGCAAAAATATTCATGCAACAAGCTTAATCAAATTAAATCCAGATATTAGAACATATATTCTAATGGTTATATGAAATAATGCACTATATGTATAATATTGGAAAAATATGTCACAAATATCTACCCATGGTTTATCAGTTCTAACTGGACTTTATCACAAGTTTTAACTGGCTAGGTTCACAAATGTCTTGATAGAAATTAGAACAGAGTATTTAAAATTATACAAAATAAAGGCAATAATTTGGCCTCATCATCTGCCCCTTGGTTAATCAAATTCTTGTCCTCAATCATTGCATCTTCTGGAAATGGACCTAAAGTCACCAACTTTAGTTCTTCCTCGCCTCTGTCTCTTGAAGGAGTAGTAGAATCCTCTTGTTCTTTCCAAAACTTCCCTTCTGTGATCCTCTTGCAACTTGTCAAGCCTGGTAGTGTTGATGTCATATAGGGGCCACAGGAGCATGGGTGGCTACATTGTGAGTGGACACCAGAGATCCTACCTAATTTTCCTACCCAGCCCCATATATTTTAGTGCTCGGTGTATGGCTTCTTCAAGGTTAATGGGGCTGTGTGGTTCTGATCTTTTGAATGCCTCTGATAATCTGCCCCACCTACTTCTGGCACCGGTTAAGGCTCTTTGGAAGACAAAATAAGACATGTTGTCATATTCTTCATACACATCTATTCTGAGTTTGAAAATTTTATCTCTTATTTCCTTTTTAACATTCCCATATGTCAGTTTGAACCAATCCCTCAGGAATTCTTCTGGTTGACTTCTTTCTTCTCTTAAGGGCAGGGGTTCTGATTTTTCTAGTTCTCTGTAATTCTCCAGTTGTCTATCATAGTTGGCCTTGTTGTGCTCCAAGACATTAGGGCCCTTAGGTGTACATCCCTTATGTAAAGTAGGGGGTTCCATTCAATCTCTATAGGGATGATGAAATTATGCACATACAACTCACAGAGTAAGTTTTGTTGCCATGATGGAAGGGTCTGGTATAAACCATAAAATTCCTGGGCTGATTTGAACTCTGCATTTACATCCTTAAGGGTCATCATCAACTAGAATAAGAGGAATTATTCTTTTAGATAGATGGTATAGACCCTAGGTGGCGGTCTACAAGAAATTATCTTGTCAGTCAGCTTAAGGGCATGTTCCATCCTTTGTTTCTGTCTTGCCAACTGATCTTTTAATTCTGCAATTTCCTCTCCTTGTTCTGCTATTACTTTCTGCAATTTATTTTTCTCTTCTCCCCATAGAGTGGTTGTCAACACATGCTTATTATATAACTGGAAGAGAAGCATTTGTAGAGTAATTAGACCACTATTTTTATCCTGGCTATTCTTCCTCCTTTGTTCCCTCCATGACTGTTCTAAGAAATTTATTAACCAATTTCGCTCATAGGAAACTAGGGCAATTTCTGTGTGAGCTAGCTGGTGAGTTATAGGGGTTTCTTCTTCATGGTTTGGAACATCTTGATGACTAGCTCCTGGGTCATTTTGACATACATTTGGCTCAGTTTAACACTTCTCATCCAGATTTTGAGAAATTTCTGGAATCTTAGACTGGCTGGGAGAATCATCCAGAACAATATGAATAGGAGTTTCCTCCTCAAATTGTTTGGGGAAGCGGACTAGATTTTGGTGAGTACTTTGGGAATCTACCTTCTCATCCTAGAGCTTCTTCTTATAGGGGTTTCCTCAACCTCTATAGCCTTTTTCTTACTAACCCTCTTTGGTTTCTCTACTGCAGGAGTAGTGGCTACAGGAACTAACTCCATTTTCTTTCCTCTTGAGACTGTAGGGTTTCCTGGCTCAGCTACAGGAACCGAAGTTTCTCCCTCTAACTTATTTTTTCCTTTAGTTTGGGTGGAGGTAGGTACATTTCTCATATGAGTGGGTAAAGGCATAGTTTCTTATAAATTTTATATTTCTTCCCCTTGGGTACATTGCTCAATAGCTAGGTTAGTGGGGACTGCATTATCTTGGCTAATTTGGACATTAGGGGAAATCTGAGGCTGTAGGGTTTTATGATGGGAAAATTTTTCCCATGCCATAGGGGAGACATCTCTAAGGGATTTCTCTATGAGAAATTTAATTAGGGCATGGTGAGTAACAAAATTGTCATTTCCTTTCTGGGTTTCCTTAGCACTAATGCATAGCATATTAAACAAGAAATTGGGGACATTCATTGAAATATTATGCCTTACATAACTAAGAAACTTAAAATGATGCATGTTAAAATTAGAAAATCTTCCTTCACAGGTAAAATACCTAATAATATGTGTGGCCAACTCAAAATATGGTGGAGGAATGGACATTCTTTTGCACCCTTGTTTAGTAATCTCCAGAGGAGGGTCACCTGGTAGGGTAAACTGGGCCCTAGCTGACCTAGCATTGTGCACATTGGGGTAGTGTTCCCCTGTTGGTGGCAGCCTAGCTACTTCTACTATTCATTCCTTTATGGAAATGACTGTCAACCCCTACATTATTGCTTGACCTTCATCAAACTCCGTCAATTTCAAGAAATATCCTAGCCATCCACAGGCATTAAATCTTCTTACTACCTCGACATCATATAGTAAAATACCATGAACTACTGGTTCATGCTGCTGCAATTGGCCTCCCATTTGTGCTTATTAATTTCAACCTCAGCTCTGTTCTCAACAATTACCTTCTTCTCTTTTGAAGTTCAGATTACCTCTTGTAAAACCACAGACCCTTTTTCACATTCTTCTGGTATTCTTGGTATGAACAATAATAATGTACTTTAATAGAATGAATTATAGATATTCATGTGAGAGTTATGTCATGGTTTTAATTTTGGGTCATATCTAGTCTGACAATTAGGGGTTTATTTGGGAATAAAGGTACGACACTTGACACTTGTGTGATGCAACAACTGGATTTTAATTAAGACAAGGCCGAAGTATAGATTTGAGGATCTTAACAAGTAAATAGAAATAAAATTTAGAAATGAGTACACTTCCCTACCCCCTATGAAACATTGACAAGTGTCCTCACTTGTCAGGCTCAGCAGGAGGTATGAAATTGGCTTCAACTCGCAATGATACATTTATGGCAGTTTTAGATATAACCAACGAAATCTATGTGCTAAAAATGGAAATAAATTTGAAAAGCTTGTACCTATCAATTGATCATTTCACGTACCAAGAAAAGGTGGTGAGAGTGGAATAATGCTAGTGGCATGCGTCGGCACATGATCTTTTTATTGAAAGCATAGAAAAATGATGACGTGGAAGGTGGGTGGATGGACGATTAAGGAATGAAATGAGTTGAAAAAGAAGAATATAGAAATTGAATGGAGAATTGAACTTTATGTAAACATAAATTTTTTAAATTATGGTCATGCTTTGAAGGAATTCTTATTGAAGAGCTGCAGGAAGAAGGTTGGCACCTTCTACTACAAGAAGTGTTACCTGTCGATCCTTTAAAACTAGCTAGTTGAATTGCTGCAGGAAGTCTTCTTTCATCTATGGCTGGTGATACAACTTTAGTCGATGTCCATTGACTAATAGCTTGAAGTGTACTAGGTCAATTGTGGTCAATGGGACTACTCCATTTGTAAATACATGACTTATTTCATATGGACCCAGCCATCATGTCTGCAACTTGCCTAGTATTTCTTGGAATCTAGAATCATACAATAATACCCAATCTCCAACCTTGAACTGCTTACTCTTAATATGGGAATCATGCCACTGTTTCCTTTTCTTTTGGACAATTTGTGTACACTGTAGGGTAGACTTGCGCATTTCATCCAAAGAATTGAGATGTAGTAATTGCTCTCTCTATGTTGTAGGAAGATCAATATTTAGCTCCAGCGCTGTTCTTAATGTCTTGTGTTCAAATTCAATGGGTAGTATTGCTTCTTTACCATCTAATAGTTTGAATGGAGTGAACCCTATGGTAGTCTTCCATGTTGTTCTATATTCCCAGATGGCTTTTGATAGTCTGCTACTCCAATCTCGGTGATGCAAATAAACTATCTTTGTTAAGATTGCTTCTATCTCTTGATTGGCAACTTCTGCTTGTCCATTGGCTTGAGGGTAATAAGGGCTTGACTTCCGATGTCTAATGTTATATTCCTTCATGAGCTCTATTATCATATTGGAAGTGAATTGAGTACCTTGATCAGTAACAAGTTCTCTTGGCATGCCATACCTAGTAAAAATTTCTTCATATAGAAATTCAGCAACTTTATGATCCCTGGCATGCTTCATTGCTCTTACTTCGACCCATTTTGTTAGGTAATCAGTGCACACCAGGATGTATGACTTCCCATTAGATGGAAGATCTATTGGACCAATAAAGTCCATGCCCCATTTATCAAATGGTGTTACCACCACCTATGGGTTTAAGGGTATTTCATCTAATTTTGTTGGTCGGCCCATTCTTTGACATTTGTCACACTTCCTTGTATAACTGGATGCATCTTTGTGAAGTGTAGGCCAGTAGTAGCCAGTTGTTAAAATCTTTAGTACTGTCCTTTTGGCTACAAAGTGTCCCCCACATGGTTCATTATGACATGCATGTAGAATGTCATATGTCTCATCTTCTCTCACACATCTCCTCATGACTTGGTCTGGTCCAGTGTAAACTAATGTGTTATCAATCCAAGATAAATGGAAGTTTTTCTCAACTAGAAGCCTCTTATCCTTATAAGAGAAATGTTTCTAGCTACTAGGTAATTAGCTATATCAGCATACCATGGATTTTGGACAGCAATATGAAATAAATGCTCATCTAGAAATGCATCATCTATCAAATTAGTATCTTCTTCAGCATGGTGAGTTCTAGATAGATTATTAGCTACCACGTTTGCTTTCCCTAGCTTGTCAATGATTGTTATATCAAATTCCTGCAAAAAAAGAAGCCATCTTGCTAACCTGCCTGTGATGGTAAGTTTGTTCATGAGATACCTAATTGTTGCATGGTCAGTATGAACAAAGATGGGATAACCAGTTACATAATGGAAGAATTTGTTCAGAGCATAAAATACTGCTAGCAATTCTTTTTTAGTCACTGTATAGTTTAACTCTGGGCCATGGAGACTCTTACTAATATAATAGATTGCATTTTCAAGTTTTTTAGACTTTTATCCTAAGCACCTACAATATAGTTTGAAGCATCTGTATGTATGTGAAATGGAAAATTCCAGTCAGGACCCCTAAGTACTGGTGCAGTTGTCAAAAGTGACTCGAGCTGCAGGAAGGATTCATCACATTCTTTTGTCCAAGAAAATTCAGATTCTTTGGTAAGTAAGGTTTACAGAGGACTAGCTATTTGACTAAAGTTTTGGATAAACCTCCTATAATAGCCAGCATGACCTAGGAAAGATCTGACATCTTTTTTCTTAGTGGGAATAGGGAGTGTGAGAATTACCTCTATCATCACAGGGCCTACCTGGATTCCAGCTTCAGAGATAAAATTTCCCAACACCACACCTTCCTGCATGATCATAAAGCATTTTTCACTATTGAGAGACAATTTGTGTTCCTCACATCTGATTAGTACCTTCTCTAATTTATTTAGGGCTTCCTCAAATGTGACACCGAATGTAGTGAAATTGTCCATGTAGATTTCCATGCAATCATGTGATATATCAGCAAAGATGCTGATCACAGCTCTCTGAAAGGTAGCAGGTGCATTGCATAAGCCAAATGGTAATACTGAATAAGCATATGTGCCCAAAGGGCATGTGAATGTGGTCTTCTCCTGATCTTCAGGGGCAATGCTTATCTTATTTGAACCACTGTATCCATCTAGAAAGGAGAAGTATTTCTTTCCAGCCAAATTATCCAAGACCTGGTCAATAAAAGGTAAAGGAAAGTGATCCTTCTTTGTGGCATTATTTAATTCCCTGTAATCCACACATATCTACCACTTACCTCTTTTCTTAGGTACAATGACCAATGGTGATACCCACTTGCTATCAGAGATTGGATAGATGAATCTAGCATCTAACAACTTTTGCAACTCAGTTTTGACTATTTCTCTCAGTGCGGGATTTATTCTCCTCTGAGGTTGACAAAGTGGAAAGATTCCATCAGTGATGTAGATTCTATACGTGTAGAGTTTAGGGTTTAGTCCTTCCATATCCCCATAATCCCATGAAAAGGCTTTTTCATGTTGGCTAAGGAGCCTGGTTAACAATACCAACTGTGATTGGGACAGCTTGTTGTTTACATGGAGGTTATGACCAAGGGAGAGTTCCACTATTTTTGTTAGCTCTACCATTAAAAATTTGGGCACTGGACTTCTAGCTATTTCACTTGTCAGTAATTGATCAATTATCTCAGGGGTTGCTGGAAACACACAGTCCTCATAGGTACATAGCTATAAAACATAACTCTCTGAAACATATTTAGCCATAACACATTCATTGGTAAGAATCCTCTGTATCACATCATCCTCCTCTTGCATCTTTAGAAAATATTTCCTATGCAACATCATGAGCTAGGCTATTGAATTTATCTCTTCCTCTTCATCCCCTAAGTTTGGCCAAATAGGTTCTCCCAAGTCTAGTTGGGGTTGGGCAGGTGGATATAAGGCTAGCTTCCTTATGGCTTGACCATTTGAAATTGTCATACTGCCTGATCTACAATTAATTTTGGCATCAGTGGTGGCTAGCCAGGGTCTTCCCAAGATTACAAGATAGCCAGAAAAGTTTACTATAGGGGATAGAATAAGAAAATTAGCAGGATACTCCCATGAATCTAAGGTAACTAACACATCCTCTATGAGACCATCTAGAGTAACACTTGAACTATCAGCAAGTTGTAACACTATGGGTTTTGTTCTTAATCCTTCTATGCTTATCCTATGCATTGTATCCTCAGTCATCACATTTATTGCTGCTCCCAAATCAACTAAAGCATTTTTCACAGTCTGTCCATTTATTATCAGGTTGACTACTAGGCTGCCAGGATCTGAATACTTTGGTATTACCACCTTGCCTAACATGATATCTGCTAATTGCCCTACAACATGGACTATTTGAGGGTCTTTCTTCTTCTATCCTAGCTTCTTAAGGCATGCTTCCTTAATAGCCTTTCCATAAAGGGGTATATCTTTGATAGCTTGGAACAGAGGGATTTGGATGTTCATATTTTTCAGCTGCTCAATAATATCAAATGTTTCTTCCTCTTGGGATATAGGTTTTTCCTTGTTTAGCCTATGTGGAAAGAGTGGATTTATTGGAGTGTGGATAGTAGTTCTACTGGGTATATCATTTGGCTTACTGGTATTTGGCAATGTGGCTTCTAGAAGTACTATTGCAGGAGTGTTTGTAACTTCTGTGATAATAGGATATTCAGGTGTAGGCAGAGTAGTATCGGACCTCAAATGGATATCAACTATCTCTAGTGAATAAGTAGGGCACTGTTGAGTGTC
Source organism: Thuja plicata (assembly GCA_018584345.1). Classification (NCBI taxonomy): domain Eukaryota; kingdom Viridiplantae; phylum Streptophyta; class Pinopsida; order Cupressales; family Cupressaceae; genus Thuja; species Thuja plicata. The sequence goes on from MU228114.1 coordinate 385,560, forward strand.
ATTAGTGTACATTTGCTACTATTGTTGTTTGTTATTTGGATTTGGCTGAGGTTGAGCAGGAAATTGGGTTGGCTTTGGATCAGCATTAGTTGTTGCAGGAGGTGGCATTATTACAGGTGGTTGCACTGGAGGTGGTAATTGTGGACAGCCAAAATTTTGGTTAGGCCACTATGGAGGCCCCCTCCATTGATTAGTTTGCTGCCAATTTCCTTGCGATGGTTGCCATTGATTCTGCTAACTAGGCCACTAGTTGTTTTGCTGATTAGGCCACTAGTTATTTTCCCACTGGTTATTTTGTTGGTTAGGCCACTAGTTATTTTTCCACTAGTTTTTTTTCTGGTTTGGCCACTGGGGTTGAGAGTACTAAGAAGTGTTCTAATAACTTTGGTTTTTCCATTGATTATTGTTAGAATTTTAAAATTGTAGAGGATCTTGTGGCATACCTTATCATGAAGCCCATGGTCAACGTTGAGCAACAAAGAACACTTGATCATTGTCTCCATCTATCTTCATGTAGTTAGTTGGCAAATGTTGATTTTCTAGGTTTGCTACCAGCTTACATCTGCAGTCTTTCTTTTGTTTGCGGCAGTGTGGATAGTATTCAACCAATTGTGATTCAGCCTCTACATGCTTCTTCTTGGCAGTCATAGTTTCAAGATGTGTAGCTACATCATTTATGATGTCTTTCTTGAAATCTGTGAGCAAATTAGATATCTCTAGCTTTGAAACACCCAAACTAATCCCTTTTGTGACTGTGGGTCGGTATCCTCTACCTTTCTTCATAGTTGACTTTGATTAGTTGAGACAGATTTTCTTGAGGCCATCCCAAGAAGATTGGGATATGTCTCCACCAGCCATCAAGTCTAATGCTTCCAGACAATTGTCATTTACCCCTCTTAAGAAGACTATTTTCTGTGAATCCTCTACCAGTACATGTTGGGGGTTCTTTTGCATTGTGTACAAGAAATGTGAAACATAGTCCTCCAATATTTCATCCTCCTTTTGAGACATCCTAAAGATATCATCTCCTTTTGGGTAACTCCCCTTGCAATAATCTTTGTATATCTGTAGAAACAATGTCTACATCTCATACCAGGTACCTGCTGCATTGGCTCCTAAGCCCATGAACCATCGTAAGGCTGACTCTTTCAGTGTTGCAAGAAACAACTTGAGCTTATGGGCATCAGTATTATAGTTGAAGCTTTGATAGAGTATGTCAAACTCAAACAAGAAAGTGTCAGGATCCTCCGTTATAAGACCGTAAAACTTTGGAAGAGAAGTTGTAGGTATATTTTTGAGATTAGCATTGTTTATAAGGCTCGGGAGAGGAAATGGGAAAGTAGGGTGTGCCATTACGGGGGTTATTTGATTATGTGGTTGCTGCTGGAAATGAGCATTAGCTACAGGATTGTTAACAACAGGTGGATTTGGGCCGGAATTATCTAGAAAGTTGGCCAAGATTTCAACAAAAGGCTGAAGACCGCTTATGTCAAATGGTTCTGCTTTGGAGGAAGATGTTGCAAGAAATTTGAGACTTGCGTCTTCAAAGGGTAACTCAAATTCTTCAACTTCCTTGTTCAAATTAGCAGACTCTGCCAGGAGAAATATGTCATATTCATCTTGTTTCCTTTCTCTTCGATCCATGCAATTGAATTCTTCATGCTTGTGAAGCAATTTTTAGGAATACAAATCTAAAAACTAACTAGGAATGAAAAATGACTCAAAAATGTTCCTAGCTTGACACCATCCCCGGTAGCAGTGCCATAAATGAACTGCCTCACAATAGGTGTGGAATAATCATGCTCAAGGCCTTTCTTAGAAATAGTTTATTCAATCTAAGGAATACTTCTCCCACTATGAGGTGCATTTAACTTGTCAACCTAGGGATGTATACTTGAAATGGTCGGCATAGTATGTGCACTAGGTTCCTTAAAGAGTCATTATGCTTATGCTGCAGGAAGGTAAGAAATGCATAAAAGAAACCTACACTAGTGCTGCAGAAAAGAATACACTTATCTCCTTACTGAAATTAATGCTAGAAATTGAAACCTCTTCTTAAACCTATACTTTCAACTCAGAACATCCATTATAATTATTCTTGTAGATGCTGCAGGAACATTCACAAAGTACAATGCTGCAGGAAGAAATTATAACTTCTATCTGAAATACTAGAAATACTGGAAATGCTAGAAATAAATCTACTCTACTGTAATCTATTCCACCTCCCAAGTGGACCCCCTTGGTTGGTTTCTGCTAATCTAGTAACATAGAATATAAACCAAGAATCACTTCATTGTATTTCAAAAATGCATTACATAAGAACAATACATGAAACTTAAAATAATTTGCTGTAAAATATAACAATTTTCTTCCAAAAAATTTCTCTTTTTCCTAACTTTTTTCTAACTACAAACTATCAGTTCAATCCCTATAAATAGAGGATCAAACACTTATTACAAAATAGAAAAGAAACTATCTTGCTGAAAACATGTCGGAGAAGAAGATGGAAACACAACGGCCTATGGTGTGGTTAATAAAGCTTGGGCAACCAGTTTAACATAATAAATTGCAAAGGGAAAATAGCAGCACTACATCCCCGCTTCCTAGAATAGTGGCTCCTCCATTGTAGCAGTCGTGTCTCCTGGTGTTGTGATGATCACTCCACCGTAGCTGGTCCTCAACATTCTTTCTTGAATTTTGTCGACCACTATCCAGCTACTTCCTTCCCTGACAAGTTAGTTTTGATGCAAAAATATTCATGCAACAAGCTTAATCAAATTAAATCCAGATATTAGAACATATATTCTGATGGTTATATGAAATAATGCACTATATGTATAATATTGGCAAAATATGTCACAAATATCTACCCATGGTTTATCAGTTCTAACTAGACTTTATCACAAGTTTTAACTGGCTAGGTTCACAAATGTCTTGACAGAAATTAGAACAGAGTATTTAAAATAATACAAAATAAAGGCAATAATTTGGCCTCATCATTGACCTTGACCTGCACTTCTCTGACAGAAATTATGTTCATGGATCCCGGAAGTTGGCCGAAAAGGGTATCAAAGTCTGATCTTAAAATCATTATCTTGTACCTGCACCTACAAGAAAAATAGTTTTGTTTGTTGGGGGGAGGTCTTTGTCTTGGTCAAACCCTAGTTTTGGAATTAACCTTAAAATATAATTGAAATTGCAGAGATAAACAAAGTTAATGAACAAATTCACCTTGCTTATATAGAAACCCTTATGGCAGATTCAAATCCTTAGATCCACAAGTATGGATGTGGAAAATGGATGTAGAATGTAGAATGTAGAATGTAGGATGTAGGATGTCTCAAATCAATTTTCTTTAGATCTTCAACACCAATCTTGAATGGATCTTGTAATAGGAAAAATATTGCATAGATGTGGATGGAGAAATCTTCAACAAGAGAGCTCCATAGAGCTTTGAATCCTTCAATGGATACCAATGGATCTCCTTGATGAATTGGATGCTTTGATTCTTGAATGCTTGAATGTAGATGATTTCTTCAATAGATTATCCTTCATGTGCATAGGTGATCATGTTCTTAATGTGTATGTCTTATGGTTTTTGCTTAGAGAAAATGAGAGGAGAAAGCTTCCTTATATACAAATCTAGGGGAAAATATTCTAGAGAGGCCTACATAGAATAATTAAATTTCAATTAGACCTATACCTCTATAAGTGGACCTATATTAAATATAATTTCAAGATTCTTTTCCTCAAACACCAAAACAGCTGACCCAGAAGTGGGAATTAAATCTTTCCGAACCCTAATATCTGAAAACCTTGGGATCCTAAAATTTGGACCCTGGGTCAAGGTTGAGGTCAACCTTGACCTAGGTCAAGTTCAAGGTCAACCTTGACCTAGGTTAGGGTTAAGGTCAACCTTAATCCTGAGGTCAAGAATCTCAGAATCACAAAGCAGAATGCCAGAAAAGGTACGAGAAAAGTGGAAAATAGGGTAGAATCAAGGGAAAAAGTAGATCCAAGTCAAAGACCCATTCCAGGTGCTTGACATGACCCCAAACCACTTACTTGGAGGGATAAAATAGTCCAAAATGGAAGTGCTTCCATTTTTTGATGATACATTTAGCCCCCACTTTAGCAAGAGTATGGACACGATGCAAACTCTTGGTAAAGGAGATCATAAAGAAAAGATAATCTTATTAAAATCAAAGAGACAAAGTAATCCTCAAGCCCCCAAGGACTCAAGTCTTTGTCAACCCCAAGATTACAATAAGAGAGACATCACCAGTCAAAGAAAAGGAGAGAGAGGGGTGGCTAGCTCACCCAGTAAGATGTGTGTATCTCACTGTGAACCACAAAAAGGATAGGATGGCCCACCAAGAAAGCACTTGATAGTCACCCCAAAAGTGTTGTGCCTTCTGGCGACTTTGTACATGTATTTAGTGCATCTTATAATGGATTTTATGAAGTACCCATGGATCCATATCCTCATATCACCATGGAATACATTTGTAAAATGTGTATCTCTTTAGGATTTAGCAACTTATGTGCATTACCTTTAGAGGATTTAGCATATTAAATTGTAATTGAATATGTATCTCTTCAGGATTTAGCAACTTATGTGTGTTACCTTCTGAGGATTTATCATTCTTCAAAACAAAAGGTTAGAACAAAAATGCATAATATAGAATGAGGGAGGCCGTATATATGCCCCCTCCTTAAGATGGAAAACTACATACTATTTTGACATGTTAAGGAGTCAAAAGAACAAGGATAAAGCCTTCTTCAACAATTAGACAATATCCATAGAAAACACCCAGTCCAAGCCAAGAAGGTCATAGCTCCTATGAGGCGATGGAAGGGATGAATGCAAAGAGATATCATGCAAGAAGTGAAAAATTAACCCTTATGAGTGATAGCGCACTATTTAGTTTCCAAGGTGAGAGATTTATCAACCATTGAAACCCAATGTCAAAACAAAAAAATAGGTTACAATCAAGGACATAGATACTCAATGCAAACCAAAATTTTCATGTATGATTGGATATCAAATAATAGATAGATATTTCTTAACCAAGGGAAAAGTGGATCCCCAAAAGATAGAAAAGAAGGAGATGGCATCTATGCCCCCAAGCATAGGAACAAGGATGAAAGGGGACCTATTATATTGCTCATAACACTATGAAAGACAATGAGCCCCCAAGGATTAGGCTAACATTGTTTACATAATGTGGAGCTCCATAGTAGGAACATAAATTTTATTTAGAGAAAACAGTGTTGAAATATAACTCATTGCCACATGATATATAAATAAATTTATTATCAATGAGTTGCCTAATCTTATAATGTAAATCTTGACATTTGTTAGTATAGTGATCATGAAATATATGATACAAACAAAAAGGAAGAGTCTTCAAGTGTGGACTACGTTTCTTTTTTCATTTAGGTCTAGTAATCATCTTAGCATTAATGAGTTTAGGAAAAAGAACTTCTTGGTCAAAGTCCTTTATAGGTTCATCATATTTTAAAGTGTTATTTGAGATGTTGTTAACATTGATGTGTCATTGAGGATTAAATCTAAATACATAAGAATGATCATGCCCCCCATTCTATAAGGGAATTTGAATTCCCAGTTTACGCTTACCACATCCTTGACCATGGAATCCTTTTTTGAATAGTAAATGATAACCAGGACCATAACAAGAAGCCATATCAGAAGGAGTTGATGGAAATTCAGTAGTCAATATGGCATCATTAGTAGGTTTGACATATTCATAGTGGGTAGAAGCAGTGATAAAGTTATTACAAAGGATATTTGAAGTAGAAGCAAAAGCTCATTGTTCAAACTCTCTTTGTTGCTTCGTAAAATCAAGATTAGAAACTTTATACTCTCCAATAAAGGTAGGATTAAAATCCAAGGTTCCCCAATCATCTCCGGGAAGAGAATTAGAGGAAGAAGGATTACTATTAGGAATAGGAATATTGTGGGTTTGAATATTCAAACAAGGATTTGGCACATCATCTGCATGAAGTGTATACACCATGTTGTTGTGAATAAACTTGACTTTACGGTGAAGGGTGGAAGGAAAAACATGCATCTCATGCAACCAAAGTCTTCCCAAAAGGAGGTTATAATTAAGAGGTCTAGGAATAATATGAAAAGGAGTATTTAGGATGACCGGACCTACTTTGATAGGTAAGGTAATGATGCCTAAAGTATTCTTATCAATGTTATCAAAGCCATGTATAGGAACATTGTTAGGTTTAATAGTTGAAAGATCGGCTTTAATTGCTTTGAGAATGTTCATGCTAAAAATATTAAGCCTAGATCCATTATAAATCAAGGTCCTATGAATGATACTCTTATTGATAGTAAAAGCAACCATAAGAGCATCATATTTATTATGTACTTCTTTAGAAGGTAAATCCTTTTGAGTAAATACAATGTCAGGAGGACCCAGGGTAGCATGCATGCACTGTAAGAAGGCATTGTTGTTCTCTTTAGTAGGAGGTAGAGTGGGAAGATTTGCTAGAGAATTTTTCAAGGCTTCATGGTGGGTAGGTGAAGTTTGAAGAAGCTCCCATAAATAAATATTGGCAGGGAAATTGTGCAATTGGTTTATCAAATCATACTCCTTGCTAGGAAGACGGGGTGGAGGAGCGAGAATGGGTTGAGAAGGTGGTAAAGAAGTAGGAGCCACCAGATTAGGTTGAGGATTATTTTTTATGCAATAAGCATGTGAAACAGAATCTATGTTATCAAAGAAATCCAAAGGATCTCTAGGTTTACCCTTAATAGTAACACAAGGACAACCTTTTATAGTCAACAAGGGTTTTGGATAAACCATGTTAGTTGTCTCAACACCACAAATAGATTCACAAGAAGGATGCAAAGAAGACATCCTAGGAGGATATGAGTTAGGATCTTGATTCCCCATAAGATCATCACTAAGGGGGAGAGCATGAAGGGAATTCACATCATGCTTTGCTAATGCCTCATCACTAGAAGGAATCCCAAATGGAGGTAAAGCATCTATAATGTCTTCTTCTTTCTATAAAATGTCTACATAAGGGGAGTATGTTTTATAAAAAGAGTCACCATCATGTATGAATATTTCATCCATTATAAAATCACCCTCTTGTATCAAGGAATCTTCATGAGGAGGAGATAAATCAAAGTCTTCATCCAAGGGTTCATCCCAAAAAGTAGAATCATCCATAATGGCTTCATCAGGAAGAGATTAATCAACATCTCAATCCAAAGGTTCATCCCAAATAGGAGGATTATCATCCCTATCAATAAAGCACCTTGTAGGAGTGCCATAAATCACTAAAGCTTGATCCCTAAAGGGGAAAGAAGGTAAACTATATTCTAAAGTAGGCTCATAGAAAAGACATATATTAGGAGAAGAATTAACATCACTCCTCAACTCATCTCCATAAAGAGAAAGATTAAAGTCATCTTCTTTCTCTAATATATCCTTACAAGGTAATACAAGAGAGGAAAAATTAACATCACACACACTAAATGAAGTCTTTCTAGGAGTATTAATGTTGTAAATAGTGGAACATGAAGGTAACCATACACACACCCTATGGTAAAGGTCAATTGAAGATGTTGTAGAGGAGGATGAAATAGAAATAGGATCCATGGAGATCTTATTTGAAAAAATTTCATCCTTACTTCCATGTACCTCATTAGGGGATCTATCTTCTTTCACAACGAAAGCCTCATCAAAGTATTCAAAACAAAAATCATACATGTTGAACACAAAGTAACATTACAAGCATGAAAAATGTAATTTTTTTTGTATTTTTAAAGAAATTTGTGATTTTTATTTTTGAAATATAAATGCAAGAGCATAAAATAAATCTAATTTTTATATGCATGTAAGAGCTAACATAAAATGCAAATCTAACACCAAAAATAAAGAGTTGTCTATCACGGGTTCACCAAAATGTAAGATAGAAAATATGGATAGGGTTTAGAGCAATGGGGGTTTGCTCATTAAAGTGACCCTATGCACATATTATCCACATACATTTAATTATTATGATAAGGAATGTAAATCTGGAAATTTTTGCAAAGGATAATGGAATAAAATACATACCTCCGAAAAAGAATCTGCTGAAAACCCTATCCAACAGTCTTAAAAACTATTGATTTCTGCAATCCTAGACCAAAACTGTGAGATCTGTAAAACCCAGAAATATTTTTCAGATCTGGTCTAGGTCAACCTTTACCCAGATGGAGGTTGACCTTGACCCCTTTGAGGTTGACCTTGACATGCACTGCTCTAACGGAAATTATGTTCACGGATCCTGGAAGTTGGCCAAAAAGGGTATCCAAATCTGCTATTAAATTCATTTTCATGTACCTGTACCTAAAAGAAAAATGGTTTTGTTTATTGTGGGAGGGTTTTTCCTTGGTCAAACCCTGGTTTTCAAATTAACCTTAAAATATAATTGAAATTTCAGAGATAAACAAAGTAAATGAACAAATTCACCTTGCTTGTATAGAAACCCTTGTGGCGGATTTGAATCCTTGGATCCACAAGTATGGATGTGCCAAATGGATGCAGAATGTAAAATGTAGGATGTAGGATGTCTCAAATCAATTTCCTTTAGATCTTCAACACCAATCTTGAATGGATCTTGGAATAGGAGGAATCTTGCATGGATGTGGATGGAGAAATCTTCAACAAGAGAGTTCCATAGAGCTTTGAATCCTTCAATGGCTACCAATGGCTCTCCTTAATGAATTAGATTGTTGAATGCTTGAATTCTTTAATGCTTTAATGTAGATGATTGCTTCAATATATTATCCTACATGTGCATAGGTGATCATGTTCTTCATGTGTATGTCTTATGTTTTTTTCTTAGAGAAAATGAGAAGAGAAAGCTTCCTTATATACAAATCTAGGGTACAATCTTCTAGAGAGGCCTACATAAGAGAATTAAATTTCAATTAGACCTATACCTCTAGAAGTGGACCTATATTAAATATAATTTCAAGATTCATTACCTCGAAGACTTAAATAGCCGACCTAGAAGTAGGAATTAAGTCTTTCCAAACACCAACATCCGGAAACCTTGGGATCCTGGAATTTTGACCTTGGGTCAAGGTCGAGGTCAACCTTGATCCTGAGGTCAAGAATCTCATAATCACAGAGAAGAATGCTAGAAAAGGTAGGATAAAAGTGGAAAATAGGGCAGAATTAGGGGGAAAATCATATCCAATTCAAAGACCCATTCAAGGTTCTTGACATGACCCCAAACCACTTACTTGGAGGGCTAAACCAGTCCAAAATGGAAGTGCTTCCATTTTTTGATGATACAGTATGTTTGGAGTCAAGATATATGTGGTGTATCACATAAGTGAAGGCCCTTATCATAGACACCCCAAACATGGTTGCCCTAGATAAATTTTTAATGTTTTCAATGTTTTTTAACTTTTTGAAGGTCTTTCCAATTTATCAGAGCTTGATGGATCATGACATTGGGGTGCCCCCAAATAGAAAAAAATGGGAAATGTTTATAGAATGGCCATGGTGGGATGACTTTATGCTAAATGTGGGGCTATGGGACATAGACGATTGACAAACCTTTACTCATGATAGATTTTTTTGAAAAATATGGGGTGAAATGATGAGTAAAACCAAATTGAAATTATGATAGGTGGTAGAGAAACAATATCTACACATGGCATCAAATTACCCAGTTTTCACCATGTTACTAGACCAAGTTTCCACCAAAAGAGGAAGTAAAAATAAATATAAGTCACAAACAATCAATAATATGAAATCATTTTCAAAATAAATGAATATGAAAACCAATAATCCTCCTTTGTTGTTCCCCTTCTCTATGAAATGTGAGCTCTCATGAACGCATGCTCGATGTGTCAGCATAAGAATTCAAAGGAATTATGGTTTTGTGGTTAACAAATTAAGAGAATTAGCTCTCTATTTATAAGATTCTCAGGGTTCTAATCAAGATTCTATGATTGGTGCGTTGATTATTTGTGATTGAAGAGTTGAACTCCAAGTGAATGGGAATTGAACTCAATTGATTACATGTTGACATAATACATGGATATGTTAAGAGGATAGATTGAAGAGTTGAACTTAAAGTCAGTGGGAGTTGAACTCAATTGATTGCATGTGTTTGAATAAATGGAAGAGTTAATTGATCCGATTGAGGACTTTAATTGATGAGGTGGAGTAGAACATGAGATAGATTAAATAGATAACTGAGTTAATTGATCAGTTAGGAGAGAGGATAGTGGAGTTAACTGAAACTCATAATTGGAGGGATAAATATGATTAAATAAATGGAAGAAATAATCGATATGATTGGGGACTTTAATTGATGAAGTGGATTAGAACATGAGATAGATTAAATAGATAACTGATTTAATTGATGAGTTAGGAGAGAGAATGGTGGAGTTAACTGAAACTCATAATTGGAGGGATAAATATGATTAAATAAATAAAAGAGTTTAATTATTAGCACATGTGAGGAATATAAATAAATAACTAGTCTTTATTTATTTATAAGGGAAATAAATAGTTTAATTAAATAAATATTATTTATTTAATTATGAGAGGGAAATTTATTTAATTATTATATAAATGTAATAATAATAGGAAACACTTAATTTAGATAATATGATTATTTAATTAAATCTAAAGGACATAGGGAATAATTAAATAAAGTTTAATTATGTAATTATTTTATAGATGAATTATTGATGAAATATTAAGTAATTAACAAAAATTGATTAATTGGGAATTCATAGATAAATGGTGATTTGAATTTAGAATTTAGTGGAAAGACGTCAATTAATTAAATAATAAAGATTATTTAATAATTGAAGAAGAATGTTAGCAGACTTATTACATTAAAGAAATTAATCATTTTTAAGTGTCTACAATTTTTCCATCTTTGATACAATATTTTTTAGGCATTGTTTTAAAGAATAATTGATAAAAAAATATGTTTCAGTATGCCCTATTGGGAATAAGGCGAAAAAGAGGTAAATAATGCCCCTATTGACAGATTGTTTATGCAAGAAAGGCATGAATGATCTCTTGGAAGAAGATTTAGATTTAATTATGTAAGAAAAGAATGATTAGAAAGAAGTGAAGAATGTTGGTAGGTTATGATGACTGTGTGATGGATATGAGACACAATTAATCATGATATGCTTTTTATGTTATGTCTATGTGATGGATGTATGTATTTCCTATATGATGTGATGTTATGACGATATATTTTTCACTTAATTTTTTTTGTATTTTTATATGCACTTATATGATGTGACTAGCTATGATGCAAATTTTAAATGATGGACTATGTTAAATGAGTTACATGTGTTGTATATGCTTTTATATTATGGATGGATGCATTATTTTGCGTCCTATATGATTTTTGATGTATGAAGGCTAATCATGTAGGATGATTTAATTTTGTGTTGTATCATGATACTTTATCTTAAGGATTTTTTAGGACAGACAAAGAGAAATGTAGTGGTGATAGATAGGAGATGAGAGAAAATGAGAGAGAGAAACGAGAGACTGTACGAATGAATCTTGATTGGAACCTGAATTTATTTTTAACCAGCTTTAAACTCCAACTTATTTGAGAAATTTATTTCATCATTGAGGTAATTTTATTATAGAAAAACTTGAATATCATCATTCCTTGACATTAAAGATCTAGGCATGACTATCCTTTTGCATTCTAACGGGAACTTTCAATAGACAAGGAATGTGGGCTAATAAGTCTAGGTCAAGTGTTAAGAGTCGACATGTGTGCAGTGTATCATAACCAAATTATCTATTTCAAGCCTTACAATTAGATATCGCATGTGGATGTGAAGGCTCTTACCACAAACACCCAAAATTCTCTTTTAAGATTTCACGGCTAACATCCCACAGATAGAAGGAAAAAATATGTAAGTCGTGAACCATCATGACATCTCTAATCGCTTAAGTGGAATCACAGAGATGCATAATAACATGACTTGCAAAAATAAAGACATAATAAGACAAACTTGACTCAATAAGTAAGATTCCATTCTAAACTAACCAATATTTTACCATTATAAATTATAAGCACCTAACACGTGTGTACAATTTCATGATTTTTTAGCACCTACCTTAGTATGTTTTCATAGTAGGACTCCATATGGCACTTAATGGACACCTAAATTTAAATATATGTCCTCTATGATTTCAATCTTGTTTAGAATTGAGTTAGGCCCTTATTTATAAGTGTTCTCCTCTATTTTTCCTCGAATCACATAATTTATTTCATCACCTATGCCCTATGTTACCATTTGTGACCTTTCTGTTCTATCCCGGTCTTGGAACCGGTCATACTTTGTAATCTCGCATCCCCTAATTATCCAAGACCTATGATCCTAATTTTGACTCTAATTGGATGCAACATAATTTGTAGGGTGTTGTGTTCCTGGGAACTTAACACCTAGGGAGAATTTTCCCCAAAGATTAGGCCCAAATTATAACTACATTCTCATCTTGGTGATTTAGTGGTATATTTGGATTTACAATTAGTTTGCTTGAGTTTTAACCCCCAAGATGTTGTGCAACATATATAAACACCCTATCTCTCCTCATTTTGGCATCCAACATTATCATCAAGAGAAATAAATCAAGATTCAAGTCTCTTACCAACAATGGCATGTTATGATGGTTAAGTTGCTATATTTTTTTCCATCAAGGTTCAATCCTTTATTGGGGATGAGGTCCACTATTTTTGGCCTCACCATTTCATAGCTCCAGGTCAAAGTGTTTACCCCTCTTTTTAAAAATAATTCAAGCATTCAAATATTCAAAATATAGACTTCTTCTCAATAATTGAAGGTATTTTTCTCCATGGATCAAGCTTATTTCCATCAATGAAGGCCTAAGAAAAGGATTTTCTATAAAGGAAGGAGATACACCCACATATACATCTTTTTTTCTTCTTCTCAACCAATAATTTTGGTGAATTAAAACATTCAACACATAAGGTTTGGTATTTCATGATTTCCTTTTGGGCTGTTATGTTAAGTCAAAACTATTGCATCAACATTTTAATCACATTCAAAGAAGCATTTGTTTTATCAAGGTATGATACATTCTATTTTTTAGATCTAGCATCTACTTTATGAAAACATGCTTTAATTTATTTCATTTAATTTCAAGGTTGATTCCAAATAGGGGTTTTACTAAGGAAAACCCCTCTATCCAACCTTCTTCCTTGTTATTCTATGTGCAAGTATAGGTAGCGCAACATTTGGGACTTAATCTAACAAGTACAATATTTGTCATGAGGTTTGTAACTGAGTTCGAACAAAATGCCTAGGTAAAGAATGAATCGGGATTCTTGTTCCCAGGAACAAAACACCCAATAATTTTGAACCTATAAGATCATCTTTAAACTGATTTTTTAGGTCATTACAATTTCCAAATTTCTGTTTCAGGTCACTGTGGCTTCCTGTTTGTTTTTTTCCAGTCTGTCTTTTCCAAAACTACTTCTATTTTCTTATGTGTACTCCTACTATTTGTCATCTTATCATCATCATTTATTTTTAAATCAGTGAAGTATCATTGACCCACTTAGAGCTTAAGTCCTACTTTAGCTTATTGAGACATCTTCCTTCTGATTGCACAATAGGAAAAATAGGTTTATCCCCTTTGCAGTCTTTTTATTATTGTACATTTTGGTGAACCCAATGCATGACATTTCTATTTTGATTTTGGTGTTGGTTCTCCTTTGTATTATTGGATCTAATAAATTATATCTTTAGGTCTAATTTGGGTATTTTCCATCATGGAATTTACTAAGTTAGATTGGTGTGTGATAACTAATGTTATTACATTTCTTCTTACTTCTCTTTATCAATCACATTGAGTGAATAGTACACCCTACATTTAATCATGTTTATATTCCTTCATTGTTTTATTGCATATAGTATTATGAGATTTTTTAATATATTGATTCCTTATAAGGCATGTTTCAATACTTTTATCAATATTTCATGTGGTTTTCTCATTCAATTTTTAACAAAATGCATGGAATATATTGATTTCATAAGGGTCTTTATTGATGAACCTAAAGATAACAATAGAATAAACCACCTTAATCCTCCTATGGTATCTATTTATCATGATGATATAGATCAAAATAATAATGATCCCATTTTATTGAGACTTGGATCCTCTCCTCCTCAACCAACCTTAATGGATAGCCTTAGGGAAGCTAGTTTATGAACTCCTTTAGACAACCTTAAAAAATATTCCTTTTAGCAAATTATTCTTCATAATCCTAATGTTAAGCATTTTCTTGATGATTGATCTCTAATAATCACATTCAATAGAAATGAAGATCTTGATAAACATTATTCTTCTCCACCTAAATAAAATGAGAATAGCAATAGGAATCCTAATATTTCCCTTCCTATTCCTCTTTATACCACACAATTTCATAAATATCAAGATGAATGACCTTCACCCTCTACATTAAAAGTTAATTACAATGTGGTTTATAACATTACTACTCAATAAGGCTATAATGGATAAGGTCTTGGTATTAATGAACAAGGTATAAAAATTGATGAATTGGTTGAATAACTAAGAGGGGTGTGAATCAGACATAATAAAACAAATTTCTTAACCTTAATAAATATTGGTCCAAACTTAAAATAGATATGAACATGAGAGAAAAAAAAACACTATAATTTACATGGAAACCTAAGATGGGAAAAACCACAGAGAAGAGTATTCTCATGATTAGAAATGTTGATTAAGGTGACACTAGTTAAAGTTATTTTTTTAAAGTTTCACTACACATAAGGCTCACTGTCAATTGGGATAACTACCCTAAAGAAATAAGGCTCACTACCAATACAAAAATGCTCACTGCCAGAATATGAGTAATGAAAAAGAATCCACCACTGAAGTCACTTTCACAAACAATCAAAAACATAGTAATGATATTATAATCTACTACCAGTAGAAAAAAAAATTCATAATCATCAATATACATATCTTTCCTTGTTAGATTCACATTCACTACACACATTCATTCTCTCTAACATCGAACATAAGCATCACTTTCTTATACCATGTCATACCATCATAAACATCCAAGTTGGACTAACATAATTTGAAATAGACCACACAAAACATTCTCATGGTGGTAAGATATAAAATGTGGACCACACATAACTTCCTCACTTAATACAATATGCTACAGATTCCTCCTCACTTAATACAACATGCTACACAATCACCATGATAATCAGAACTAAGAAATAAGATGTATACATTACAATGAAAACACATGTTTTGAAGAACAATAATCACTTTCTAGGTAGGTTCAGACCCAAAGGAGTGAACCACATTATGTTTAAAGATGAAAGGGACTAGAATGAACACAGTTAAGAATAAATCTACTCAATACATCATATGGGGCACGCTATACTGAATCACAAAAGCATAAAATACATAACCAAACATAAAATATATTGAAATTGATGACAACCATTAATGAAAATAATGATAATAGCATCAACATCACATTCCAATGATCTCCCCCTTTTCATTGATGGAAATACTCATCAATAACAAACAAAATAGCTCAATATCAAATAATGCCATCATGAAAATCTTTGTTCTTATCCCCCTTTGACAACAATGAAAAAGGGGGAAAAAATTCCCCCTATGAAACACACTCTACTCCCCCTAAGAGGAAGCCACCAAGATTTGATCTAGAAAAAGAGTAAGCATAGAATACCCTGGACCAATACACACACTAGTGCATCTAGTGAATACTAGGAAGGGGCAAAACCCCCTAGCTTCTACCTGAGATACTCAATAGTATCTTTGTACAATGGTTTTGTAAATATATCTACAATTAACTCCTTTGTAGGTATATATTCAAATCTGACCTCATTGTCCAAAACCTTCTCTCTTATGAGATGATAATTGATGGATATGTGTTTTGTTCTAGAATTTTGTACCAGATTCTTGGAAATTTTTATAGCACTAGGATTATCACACATGATTGAGATCATTTCATCAAATTATATGCCAATATCCTTCAAATTCTATTTCATCCATAGTACTTGAGTGCAACATGAGGATATTTCAATGTATTCAACTTCAGGAGTAGATAATAATACCAAATCCTCCTTCTTACTTTACCATGCAACCAATTGGGAGCGAAGGAGTACTTTGTTGGTTATCAACACATCTCACTCAGTCAGCATTAGTGTAAGCTATCATATTTAAATGTGAACCTTTTGGATACAATAATCCAAGATCTTATGTACCCTTCAAAAATCTAAAGATTCTCTTTACCACCATAACTTGTGATTCTTTTGGTTCTTGTTGAAATATGTCTTCTAGACAAACAACATACATAATATTTAGTCTAGTAGTAGTCAAATATAATAATCCTCCAATCATTGACCTATACTAACTTGCAACAAATTTTGGTGAATCATCTTCTTTAGTCAATTTACATCTGATAATAATAGATGT
Source organism: Thuja plicata (assembly GCA_018584345.1). Lineage (NCBI taxonomy): Eukaryota > Viridiplantae > Streptophyta > Pinopsida > Cupressales > Cupressaceae > Thuja > Thuja plicata. Next base: position 402,110 of record MU228114.1, read on the forward strand.
ACATATCAGTTTAGACTTCTCCAATCTAAAATTATTTAATGATTCTCTAATATACTTGGACTAAGAAATGAAAATTCCTTCACTATTCTAATTTACATATAATGAAAGGAAAAAGTTTAGATCATTGATCATTGATATTTTAAATTTCTTCTGCATCTCATTAGAAAATTTCTATAAAAACCATATTTTCCTCTAAAAATTATGTCATCAACATAAATCACTACAATCAAGATCTAAGCTTAATAAACTCTAATACAAATTATTATCACCAATCCTTGTCCAATCAGATACTTGTCCAATTTTCCATTTTTTAACAAGCCAAATAGCTGAGAGGGGGGGTGAATCAGTTACTCATAAACAAATTCTAAAAAAATTTATTGAACCGATAAAATACGTAAACCATGTAATCATATGTGCATGAATAAATTCACTAACTCCCACTTTACCGATAAGAAAATCAAATCAAATAGAAATTTAAGAGCACTAAACACCATAATTTACATGGAAACCCAGATTAGAAAAAAAATATAGAGAAATTAATTCTCATGAAATCAACACTGTTTAAGTTTATTTTTATGAGGGTTCACTGTCGGTTTTCTCACTGTGGGTTGGGTCTTTGTTGGTCAGGCTAGCTACCCTAAAATATGAAATGTGGCTAACTACCAATACAAGAGATGTTTACTGATAAAATGTGAACTAATAGAATTACATCTCACTATGTATGAAATAGTTCCAATTGATAACACATAGATCACTCTCAGTAGAGATCTAATACAGACCTTCTACTAGCATACATCAAACTTCTACACCATAGTATGTAAGGCCTTCTCTCTGTATTACTCAACTTCTTTCACACCACTACCTAATATACTGAGATAGACTTGCACTGTATCACCTTCAATTCTCTGTCTCTAGCTTGCACATACAATTAGATAAATCTCCTCATGACACACACACACCAGATACAAAAAGGGGTTTCTTTATTTATACAAGTATATGATCATACATATGTTGGCCACACCAAAAGAGTGTGTCAACCACAATACAAAAATTATAATTATATTTAATACACTACCACTTACCCTAAATCTAGGTCATACATAAGAACACATTACAAAAGGACCTAAATGTAGGCCTCTCTTAAGATATACACACTTCATATTATATTCACCAAAAAGATAAGTAATTTTTGGAACCATCAGAATACAACAACCAGTACCATGTTTGGTTAAATAAAAATTTTGAACCAATTGATATATGAGAAGTGATAAAAATAGTCTAGAATAAGATATGATTACATTACCAAAAAACTCTTGATGGACTACAAGAGAATCTAAATATTAGAAACACCTGGAAGAAATTGTAAGCACAACAGTCACCATGCAACTCCAAACACAAAAAGTATAAAAATGTACCGAAATATTTAATTCATAAGTAGAATAAAATACACTTGTCACCAATCACCAAAATTGTTTGTATTGAACTTGTTCTGCATATAAATAAAACCACTAACACTTTAGTGACAATATACTAATAGCCACAATTGTCCAACCAATGTTGCAACTAATATTGCCAATCAACTAACTGATACTGCTAGGTAGTCAGTATGAGGGTTTTGAAATTAATGACAACAATGCCAATAAAATTCCAATATGTCTAGCAATCTCCCCCTTTGTTATTGTTGGAAAAAATAGAAAAAATATAGAACATCCAAAAACTCCAAAAACAAAAAAGATCCAAAGACTCCCCATGAGTATATACTCCATTAATTTTTTTGACTTCCTCTTTCTCTCCCCCTTTTTTCACAATGGAAAAAGGCTAAAAAATGTTAGCATATAAGATTCAAAGAAATACAATAGACTTAATGATAAAAAAAAAATGATACCTTTCCTTAAAAATTAGAAGCTCCTTCTTCCACTCAGTAATAGCAGCACCCAACCGGGCACATAGACTATCATGTTACACCAGCAAATCAAAAGATGAAATCCAGTCTGGAGACTGAGTCCGCCACTCATAATCCTCTACTTCAGAAATAATAGCAAATTTACATGCTATAAACAAACCTCAATCATGTCCTTCACCAACCAAAATGTCTTCACCAGATCTTCTCTTTGCCTTTTTAAATGCAACATTTCTCCTTGTAACTCCCCAAATTTCATCCTTTGTTTTCCTTCATTGTCCTTGGAATAGTCATATGTATTTCCTATCTTATTCAACTCATCTCAATAACTTCAATTCTTCCTTTAAAATTGTCTGTAGTAGCGGGCCACCGAAGACAATGTTTGAATGTGAATTCATCATAGAGAACCACTAGCAGTGGTTGAGTCATCATGGAGAATCATCTTGTTGTGGTCGAGTCATCAAATGGGATTGAGTCATCATTTATAATGGTTTTAGACCTACTATAAATAGATATTATTTATGACAACTTACTATAAATAGTAAGCCAATTTGGTGACTTACCAAAAAAAGTAATTTTGACAAGTGTTGTACATGTAGTTGTATGAGTCATACTTACTAAATTTAGTAAGTGGTCTAAAATTAGGACTCTACAACTCACTTTTTATATGAAACTTGAAGTCATGTTTGGAGATACATTTTTAGATTATTGTAGCTATGAAAATTCCTAACAATAACATTGAAAGGTATTTGCATGTGGTTTCTCTCTTGGTATAATTTTGCCAGGTTTTTCCACATAAATTATGTATTATGTGTATTTTCTCTTAAATGTATTTTTTTATGCTTGTACTTTTCATAACAGATAATATGTGTATATATTTGTAATCTCCTAAATGCAATCATCTCCACTCTGCAACAATATCTCCTCAATTTTCCTGACCAAATCAACCAATAGCATACTAGACACACTAGAAATAATGATTTTCCTAATGATCAAGTGATCAGTCAACAACTCTTTAATCTTTTTCCTACTCATCAATGAGAAACCAATCCATATATTTCCAATTCTGTCAAACTCATTAATATCCAACCAAGATTGAACTATATCAAAATCCACAGACAGATTCTAACAGAGGACTCACATCTCTTCCTACCCCTTTTTCTTCCTTATCCTTTGGTTATTTATTTTCCTCAATATTTTTTTTTCATCCTTATCCTTTTCTTCATCACTCTCTAAAATGGTAACAATCTATTTTCCTTTTTACTCATCTTTCTCCTTTTTTATTCTAAAGGGGAACCACCGATAGAAACATCTAACCTTTTCTAGAGTATGAACCCTCCTCAACATGACCCACTGCCACTGCACTAGAAATAACAAACATTCATCTAAAATAAAGTGAAATACGCCTTACAAGCATCTACACAATTTTCTAATGACTCTTGATATCTAAAAATATGCTTACCGATAGGAATTTCGATCCTCCACTTCAAATTCTCTTTACCAAGTAATGATATCATGAAATAGAATACTAATCACATCATTAGTGAACCAAATCTAAATGCATAACCTTCCTCTATAACTATCTTCACATTTTCAAGAGAATTATCTAACAATGTCTTACATAGATTAAATTGAGCATCCTCCCTAACCATCTTATGAGCAATATAAACAGCCACACTTGAAGTGGCATCATCAAGATTCTGAAACTAAATTTAATAGGAAATTCCATAGGAAATATATCTCACCACCTAATCAATAAGGGTATTTATCTGGAATGCATATTGATCACAACTAATAATGATCAACCTCTTCACCTCTTCATAATTGATTTATTTCTTCCTTGGAACATCTCCAACACTGCACAATCATGTGATGTCTTACACTACTTTCTTTGTCACCTGATAGGGCTTGTCAAATTAGAATTTAAGGTAGCACACACAACTAAGAGGAAGGGGGTGAATCATTTGTATCACAATATCATCAACCTTTAACCAACTTACAAATTTTAATCTCAGATCTGAATGATGAACATAAAAGAGCCACAATGCGGATCAAACCCACAAGATAAATGTACTTTATTAAAAGCACTATACCTTGTTAGGATTTTTACAAAGGGTAATGAACATGCGTTTAGGCACATTACCTAGAGCTCATTGTTCAAATACAACAAGGATCTCAATTCCAAGGAAGGATCACTAACTTACAATAATATTTGATTACAAATCATAGAGGACATACTTTCCAAACTCATGAACTAACAAACATCTCTGATATGCCAAAATAGTTCCAATGAAGTGCAATAATATCTTCCTCAATTGTAGATTCCACTCATACCTCTTTTCATAGCATCTATACTCTATCTCTTCCACACACACACACAGTTTCCATGCATTCACAATTTCAAATGATTACATATATACATACACATTACATCAATTTATTTGGACTAGGTCAGCCAACAACCTTATTACAAAACATCAATTCATTACATCTCAATACTTAATGAAATCCATTGAAAGTTGGCTTAGATGTAGAAATGATCCATAAAAACATCCTTGAACACGCTACAGATCCCTAGATTGCATCACAATACACTACATCACCAAGTCGGACAAGAACACATAAGAACAAAAACACACAACAACAATTTCACCAAATATGATCGCATAATCTAATACAATCAAGAAAATTGAATATAACATGGTCTAGAAACATCTGCAGGCAACATTAAATACCAAGACATAAATACAAACACCTCTATCATAGAATCCATACACTTCTATGCTTTGTTCATCAGGAACACTAATCAACAACCATTGTCATAAAAGAAAATTAGCTTGCCAGCACCCAAATCACAAACCACTTGAGCTAAGGACACACATCTATATCCTAAAATTACCACCAAGTTAGCAACCAAGAATATTGCATAACCGATCCATGCCAATCCAAATATTACAATATTGTCATAGTCTGATCAACCAAAATATATGTCTTTGATAAATTAATCATAACTCTCTCAAATCATCATGTGATCCTTTTCCACTTGAACAAGATCAAGTAAAGATATACCTAAACATAACTATTCAATCACAACATTATATCTTCATGTTAGTAACTACATTGATCAAATCATTTGACTAAATATACCAGGAACACTATCTCTAATAGTATAAATATATTGACATCAATGATAAAATATTAATGTTAGCACATATATGCACAATCTAAACAACATCCCAACAATCCACCCTTTGGCATTGATGGAAAAATATGATGTGAAAAAATAAATCAATGCACAAAGAAACAATACCAACAACATCTATAATATGACATACTTGTTTTACAATCTCTTCCCAACATTATTATTTTCACATGAATGTCTTTCCCCATTTGACATAAATGAAAAAGGCACATGTATGCACTAATTCATAGAGGCCAAGAATCTGAAACAAAACATCTCTCAAGAAAACATCTTTGAAAAACATACCTCATGAACCAATCATGAAACATTCACTGCTCACTACTCCCCCCAAGGAGTAGACACCAAAACATCAATCCAAAAGAGTGAAAGATCTGTAAGCACACTGGACTGATACAAGTTGATGCATCTCTATCTCTAATCAGGAGGGGAAATCACCCCAAGCTTACCTTAGAGGTACTCAAAAGTATCCTTTGGCAAGGGCTTCATGAATATATCTGCAATCTTCTCTTTAGTAGACACATACTCTAATCTAACTTCTTTCTCACTGACTTTGTCTCTTGAGAAATGATATTTGATGGAAATATTTTGTCTTTTAATTCAATACATGGTTATTTAAAATATTGATAGCACTTTAATTATTACAATAGATAGAAATAGGCTCATCAATAAATACTTTGATATCTTTCAATGTTTACTTCATCCATACCACTTGTGTATAATTAACAACAACATACTCAGCTTCAATAGTAGATTGTGATATACATTTTTGTTTCTTAATTGCACATGAAACTAATCTCTTACCAAAGTAGAATACTCATCCACTTGTACTATTTTTTTCATCCACATTACCTACCCAATCTACATCAATAAATGCACTCAATGTGAAATCATCATCCTTACCATACCATAATCCACAATCAATTGTTTCCTTCAAGTATTTGAATATCCTCTTAATAGAAACAATATGTGATTACTTCAATTCTGCTTGAAATCTAGCAATAATGTAAACAATATTCGTAATATTTGGTCTATTTAGTGTCAAGTATAACAACCCATCAATCATTGATCTATATCTTGTTTTATTATTAATAGGTGTATCATCACCCTTTGTCAACTTGAAATCAATAATAATAGGTGTACCAACAATTTTTGAATCATCCATACCAAATTTCTTCAATAATTGTTTCACATAATTAGACTGAGAAATGAAAATACCTTTATCTATTTGTGTAATTTACAGTACAAAAAAGAATTTCATCTCACCTATCATAGAAATCTCAAATTCCTTCTACATCTCATCTGAAAATTCTTCACTCAACTTTCTATTTCCACCAAAAATGATATCATACACAAAGACTTCAACAATCAAAATGTTATCAGCAATAACTTTGAAGTACAGTTTACTGTCAATGGTACCTTTATTGAAACCAATCATCAATAAATACTTATCTAACCTTTCATACCAAGCTCAAGGGGCTTTCCTCAATCCATATAATGCTTTCTTCAATAGGCAAACCATATCATCTTTATTAGTTAAAGGAAAACCCTCTGGTTTCTCAATGTATACTTCTTCAAACTCTCCATTCAAGAATGCAGACTTAACATCCATCTGATATACTTTGAAATTTTTGTAAGTAGCATATGCAAGAAATATTCTAACAGCTTCAATTCTAGAAATAGGAACAAACGTCTCCTCAAAATCAATACCTTCCATCTAATAATATCCCTTACAAACAAGTTTGGATTTGTTATGAACCACTTCGCCATCTTCATTCAATTTTTTTCTAAATACCCATTTAGTACTGATTACATTCTTATCCATGAGTCTAGGAACAAGAATCCATGTCTTATTATTTTCAATCAGTTCCAATTCTTCTTTCGTGGCTTTGATCCAAATTTCATATTTCAATGCTTCATCGACATCCTTAGGATCAATCTTAGAAATCAAAAAAATTTCATTCCAACCAATTCTTCCTCTAGTCTAAACACCTTTGTTTCTATCACCAATAATCTAATTCTCTGAATGATTTAATTTTACATACCTTTCAGTCTTTGTATTTTCATTTGTAGCTAACTCTTGTGTTTCCAACTCTTCCTCATTTCCAACTTATTCATTCTTCTCTACTGTTCCATTATGATTTTTTGCTTGCATAATCCAATTTTCTTCTTTTTCGTCTGATTCATAACTACAAGATCTAACTGGTCTCTAAAAACTTTCATCCACTTTCACATTAGCACTTTCAATCATCTTTCTCAATCTATGATCATAACATTTTTATGCCTTTATCTTTGTAAAATAACCAAGAAATATTCCTTCATCACTTCTAGGATCAAATTTTTCTCAATCTTCATCTCTCTTATTGTAACATTTTCTCCCAAAGATTTTGAAATACTTCATAGTAGGAATATGACCATACCAAATCTCATAAGGAGTCTTAACAATACCATGCTTGATTTGAAATCAGTTTAATGTATACACTACAGTGCTAACAACTTCTCTCCAATAGATCTGTGAAACATTTCCTTCAATTATCATAGTCCTTATAGTGTAAAGGGTTATTGTCATACCCAAAACTAGGGCAAAACACACACAAAATTTTTTTTTTAAAATACATAAGTATGTACAACTAACAATGGTTGAGTTGGAAAGGTGATAGCACAGAAGAATTAACCTCCAAGTTAAAAGATAAATATGCAGACTGAGTTAGGTCCATGCCACAAACAGATGCAGAATTGGGCATCAACTTATTCCACGGGTCACATGAACGCTTGACTCAGGCTGGTCTAACTCTAATCCCATGTTTAACTATGTTTAGAATCATGATGGTACTTAGTGATTATGAACATATATTTAATTAGGTTGACCTAATGCTTACTAAACTCTTACCCTAGATTACAACTGAATTCATTCAAATCTAGCTCCAGTTTTCTTTCAATATTAACTACTAGCTCAAAACCTAGTCAAATTATTATTCTACTCCTTTAATAACATACACAAAATATTTATCAATAGACATGCTTAAAATTGAGTAACAATTTCCCTATACCAAACAACTATTGATTAAGATCTAATAGCTGAAATCAAATCTGATTTCCTAACCTACCAATACCATTTCTAATAAAAATGTTCCCCTTTTTCAAAACACATGCAATCCTAACTCATCAATCTCCTAACATACAACTTTAAATTAACCTTTAATTAGACAATTGAATTATCCTCTAATACAAAATTTAAATTAACTTCTAATTGAAATTTAACATAACCCCTTGAACACAAGAGTAACATATTTATTTTTGACATAATAATATTTAAATAAACATTATCTACACATTAGAATAAATTGATTAATTTCGCTTCTCTAATAGGCTAATCACACTTTTTAGGCCAAAATCCCTATTAAATTAATACACAAATCTTACAATTTTTAAAATAACCTAAACAACTAATGTAAGGATCCATTTAAAATGATTAATTATTAGCTTAATATGTTGTTTCAATACCAATTAAATTTAATCACGTTATTAAATCCATTCATCTCTCAAAACCCCAAAAGTTATTAATCTACTAGCTAGAGCTACAATATTAAATCAATTTATATATGTATAACATGCTACCCAATTTAGAATTAAACACAATAAA